>CM032058.1:71173817-71773817 GCA_018831715.1 Matsumurasca onukii | reverse complement strand
ATGTCCTCCTTATGCTATTTATAGTTTATAATCAACTAAAGCTTAAACAAACTAATTATAATTGCTGTACTATTAAGTAGAACAAGTGGTAATTCCTTTAAATTCAAACCCCTGAAAACTCAACTAATGTATCTAATTCCCTTCAAAAAAGACCTGATATTTTATAAATGCATGGTCTTCTAAAACTATCTATCTACTGATGATTATCTTATCTTTAATTTTGGAACTAAAATGATGGAACAACAGCATTTAACAACATTTCTTTCAGCACAGTCACTCGTTCTTTTTAAACCTGCATTCCTCATTCATTCATATTCTTTCTAATTCAATGTTCTTTTGATAGCGTCAAAACTAGAACCTTCTTACCATTTTACTGTACTATAATTTGAATCCTTATAACTTTTCTTTTTTATAACAATGGGTGAATGGACTATAAATTCTGTATATTTTGAGTTAATAGTGAATATTTTAACTACAGGGTCATTAACATAGGTTTATCTTATTTGGACGGTAAAAGTAAAAATTAAAATATTACAAATTGGCAAAGGAGAATTTTTTACTGAACACAAAATGCACTTGACAAGAGTTTTTGGTACATTTAGCTAGGTTTATACTTATAGTTAATGATTACAAGAATTTTCAAAAAAGATACCTGTAAAATCATTATTGTGTCTTTATTATTCTTTTCAATTGCATGAGTAAGCTCTTTAATTGTTTATTATAACTAAGTGAAACTTCATTATAACATTTTTGGTCATATTCACACTGACCAACGATTAAGGACGCGCACCAAACTTACAACCGATTAAGGACCCCAATTAACGGACACGCACCAAACTTACTAATAATAATGAAAGCCAATTAATGATAGGTGATAAAGCGCAATTTTATGAACGATCGAGACAACAGTTACCGATCATGCACACGCTTACCCTATTATCCATCATGGACACAGCATGACGGCTAGACTCATAACGATTGTTTGCCAACATTGTTTTTGACACTTCAAAAAGTTACTTATATAATTTTATCATTTTTACCTGCAGCCGCCTTACTTCAAAATTAAAAAGGCCATTCTTTCACCCTTATTTGCTTCAGTTTCTCCTTAAATATAAAAATTACAAACTCTACTTTGTGAGGGATGGATCACAGTTTACAGTTCGTCGTGAGGAATATTGTGTTGTGCTTCTTGAGGTCTGCATGCTGCCGGACTCGTGAATGTAAACCTATATTCACATCTGTTTGGCTCAGTTGCCGAAGTCACTGCGCTTTCTAGCCCACAGATTATGTCCACCTGCAATCACAAATTCGATTAAATATTACAGACTCTCTGATCTATCTTTAGCAGTCCCCGTAGGTCTAATAAAAGAACTGACGTCCTTTAAGAAACAGAACTAAATCTTCAAAAATTAAATTGTTTTCAACCTTAAATATACTCGGTGGTAAATAAATGACTTAACGAGGCTGGGTGGTAAATGAATTAATGAGACTAGGTCTTAATTATATTCAACTTTAGTTACTAGTAAAACTCAAAACTTTTACAATTTACTTTAGTAAATTTGACTTTTACAAAGCAGTTCTTGACAGATTCTTTATATAAACTCTTCTTTAAGTACTACCGTTTGAAAAGCGGCCTTGAATCCAGACTTGAATTGGAATCAATTTTGCATTTTATTCGGTGTAATCAATTAAATTACTTGGTACATGTTTTAAAACTACAATCAATGTTTTCTATGAAAATTGCCAAGTATAAAAGTATATTATGATGCCGGTATTACATAAAATAGGTGTAATATAAAAACTGTATCAATAGTTACAATTCTCATTACTCGAATCCTCGGGGTTGGAAAGGAATAACGCATTTTGTGCAAAAGCTGAATATAAAAGTAGTTTCGATACGTGAAAACAAGTGATTGAGATCCGTTTGTAGATTCATGAACAGTATTTGACTAGATTCAGTTCCCGGTCCAGCGCAAGGAACGCTTGGCATGATGACGATTGACATTGTCATTGTTGTTACTATGACAATGGATGCATGTGCATCTATGTAGCACATACTCTAGAAACCACACGGAGCCAATCAGAACGCCGAGAGAATAGTTGAGAGAAGAAAGTGAAGCAAGAAAGAGAGAGAAACTACGAGCCCATTTAACGGACCATTATACTGCGCAGCTATGAGCGATAACTGGTATAGATTTAAAATCGTAAACATCGTATAGATAAAACGAGTTGAAACTATGCTAACAAAAACTTCTTCACCATCCCCGTATTTGTCATCGTAATCACATCGAATTGCATCCATCATATTCACCATCCTCGATTGTCAGAATCACATCGACCAGACCATCATACTACACTGTGAACGACTGCCAGCCACAGAGTGCACACAGCACACCTCTTGCTCGCCTATTTGTGTACTTTGACTAGGAGTGGGACCGGATCGTATAAGTGATTGATGTTTTCATGACGAGATTTGATTGTTTTCATTACCAATAATATGATAAACATATGAAAAACCACGATTTGGAAGTGTTTGTCACTTTGACAGCAAAAATGCTTTAGCCCAATGCTATTGGGCCCGGTTCTGAAACCGACATTGGCAATTTTTGGGTGTCGGATACGGGTATGTCAGAGACCCGATGGAACCGACTCATCCCTAATGTTATGTTATGGTAAGTAGATGGCGCATAGATGCCACCTGGCTGAGGCAGGAAAATCAACATAGTTGCAACAGTTTGAGCATAGATAGCGCTACGAGGGAATTCTTTTAAGAGTCTCAAGTAGAGTGAAGCACACGCAAGTTTGTTCGTTCTCGAAAATGGCTGGATTCAGTCAAATTGACATCGGGCAAACTCAAATACATAGAGCCAAATGTGAGATAGAGCGAGACAGAAGAGCTTCAGCCTTTGTCTGTGCTTGGGATGCCACAACTATGTTGATTTTCCTGCCTCAGCCATGGGACATGTATGCGCTATCTACTTACCATAACAGAACCTTTGGTGTTACTCTACCACTATAAATTAAGCCCTGTATAAGTAACTCAACTCTCACAAATCTCGATTTGGAACTAAAAACTCCAAATTGTTGAGTTTTAGCTATTTTAGGATATTGAACGATACATTATTAAAACTTCCAACTATTGATATGAGCAGAATCGTCCAGAATCACATGTTTAAAATAAATTCTACGCAAGTGCTGCAAATGTAAAATACTCACGTAAGCAGATCGCTGTGGACCGTTCCAGCAAGACTGGCCCCGATCGTACATCATGGCTGTGTACTTGTAGTCCGCACCGACCCAGTTGTTCCACACTCCCAGCTTGGTCTCAGCCCCTCCCCCTCTGGACCTCTGTGTCACCTGCACAACACAAACCAATCAGTCGTAAAACTCTGTAGGCCTACACTCAACTCTACAAGTCATTTATTCCAGTTATTCCTAAACTAGACAAGTTGGAGTAGTAATCTTTTCTGTCTAAAATGTTACTATATTTATGTATTTTTAAGAAAAGAAGTTTTGGAAAACCAATTCAGGACACCATTTATGAAAATTAACACATTCTTCTTGACCCCTGTTTTTCTGTTTCAGTTCACTTACACCAAAGTTGAACAATGTCATGTGTTTTCACAGGTAAATAATTGTACACTTGATTAATAAGAGAAACAAAAACTATCATCATTTATTAACGTTTAAAAAACCGTTTGGGTACAAATTTTTATTTTTCTTACATACTACCTGCAACTACTTCAAACACAGTAGAAGTTGTTGTTAAAATATTACATGATCAATCAAACTAATTGGTAACTCTTAGCTAGAATAAGTTGTTCATGTGGACAGCACATGTACCTGATCGAAGGGGCACAGTTTGTACGTGTATTCTCGGTCGCTGTACTCGAAGCACTCTCCGTCCAGGGCAGAGAAGTCGTTGTCTGGTCCGTAGTCCTTGGCCAGGGACTCGGACAGATGCTTCAACTCACGCTCCACGTCACGCAGCGCACGCTCTGCACTCTCAAAGTCGGCACGGGCCTTGTCCGCATCTGGCAACATTCATTCACTGGTCACTTACAACATAGTTTCTACATACTTCATAGGTACTTTGATCATTCTACTTTAGAGCCTTAATGATGATAAGGAAGAATCAGGCTTAACATTGAGATCAAATTGGTTGGACACCATATAGCTGAGTTTACCAACGTTCAAATAATATAGGCTACAATTTTCTTTTATCTCTGACTTTTCCGGCCATTTCCAGAGAAAAATTACTTCATTTGTTTTGGGCAATTGGGAAACTCCACTCGTTTCAAAGACCTAGCATTGTTTACTTTGTTTCTTGGACTAGGTCTTGGGTAAAGTGTTTACTATAATGTAGTGTGAGGTAAACCCTTGACAATACGTGGAGTTTCCGAATAGCCCAAAAAATAGGGAGTAGTTTTTCTTTTGAAGTGGCCGGAATTCTACATAAAACAATTTTGTAATGGATCTCCTTCACTTTGAACTTGCAATCCAACAATATAGGCTAAACAGAAAAGTATATACTTAAAAAGGGTTGATTTTAGCAGGGAAATGATGAAAGTTTTGCCTGTACTGGATGAAGGTGTTACACCATTACAGAGGAAAATTAACATACCAGTAAATGTCTCAAAATTTTATTGTAGCATATACTGCACCATGGATTAATACAAAACTCAACATAAATAGCACGAGCATTAGAAAAATAGATAAATAGCACTATGTTACTAAAGCATGACAAAATCTGCACTGATGGTTAATTTGATCCAACATGAAATGGAACAGCCGTTCAAGAAATTTGCAAAACGAAACAAGACAAAATTATACTTGAATTGTAAGGCGTACAGTCAACTTCCGATTTACCGCAATCAGATCAACTACGTTGCGGATTAACCGTGCTCAATCGATAACAAATATAAAAATATTGTCCAGCATCGAGTGTTTTATCTTTGACGAAACAGACTACAATAGGTCCCGGGTGAGCTTTACTCATCCTCTCTGACTCACCTGACAATATTATATCAAAAATAACAATTCTTCCCACCTACCGGAGTTATGCATCCGTCCCACTGAAAAATCTGACTAATTAATCAGTGTTTTGACAATGGTGTGAGACCATATTAATTTCTGAAGGGTGGTTGCAGGAGTTGTTTTTATTATTGGGAGTGCTAAATCAACAATAAAACAAATGAGCAACTGGTATAACATTGGTGATATTTCGGTGATATATAAAAGTAAGATAACAATAACAACATGTAAACACTAACAAAACGCCGTAGGTCTCTTCTTGATTTCTGGTTGCTGTGGTAGTTAAAGACCTGTCAAGAGTTTGACACCAGCACTCCTGACCGCTCAGTAGCTAACTAAAACTGTGACACTAAGGCTATCCAACATGGCTAACAAGACATCACAGGGCCTGTTATCCTCATGTTTAGAAGTTGTTCTGTTGTACATCAATTTTGAATTTTGCAGATTAACCGCAATAATGCTTAACCGAAGCCTCAACCCGACTTTATCACGGTTAGTCTGGAGTTGACTATACTTGAAAATTAAATTTAGAGAGATCTGACACAGTCGTTTTTCACTTACCATCTATGAGTTGTTGAGTAGCTGAGTCATATTTTGACTTGGTTTCTTCCTCCTCTTCATGTTCCTGTTCTTCCTCCCCGTCTTCCTTTGTACCTTCTTCTCCTTCCTCTTGACCCTCTTCCTCCAAATCCCTCTCTGCTTCTTCATCCTCTGACCACTCCTACAATCAAAATTAAATCTTCAAAACAACCATTACCGTATTTTATTGAATATCCTTTTAAAAAGAGTATGTGTGATACCCGATAAGATGTTGTTGGATTTCTTACACAACTAGATGTTTAATGATGTCCAAAACCTTCTATCTACCTGAATCAAAATGCACGCCGACAAGACATCAAGATTTTAAAAGAGCCAAGCTTTCTATAGTATAAAATAGATGTGGCCTCATATTCTTTGCAAGTTGTACTGGCCATTAGTAATAACAACGTCATAATATTTATATATTTTAACCCTTTTCCTGATTAACCCCGATCACTGCCAAAACCATGTTAAAACATGAAAATCCTGTTTGAATCTGTTTAATAGTTTTGAGTACCAGTACGCCTGACGCGGTGGATGTGTTAATCTTATTTTAATTTGCAATAAACCCTAGGCCTAGACAAAGTACATTGCAGAATAACTGCTCCTCTTTAGTACAGTTCAACACTATACATCAATCTTGTCCTATAAGCGAAGGGTTATAACCTCTTCAAATTTCAAAAGAGCTGCTCGACATTTCATTGGACTAGACAAGCCGTATTCTCTTTGGTGATCCTCAGCGGCTCATGGCAGTTTCTGCTCCCGGAGTTGGCTTATGGAATGGTAATTTCATTCTCATTTGTAAAAAAATGTTAATAATAGTATGAAATAGGTTTACCTTAATTTGATACAAAATAGCCATATTTCTTACCTCTTTTTGACCCTCAGCTTTGTCTGCTTCTTCTGCCATTTCATCCTGAAAATTTAGATGTTTAGATTGTTTTAAATTGTTAGGGAAGATATGATTCACATTACAGTTCACTGTAGTAAATTATATGACAAAAAAGCTGTGTAGCCTGTTATATTGTGTACCAACTTCTAAAGGCTTATCATAAACAAATATATTCGTGGTAATGCTCAATGAACATACATCAGATATGTACTGACTGTTGTACCCTCAAAATTTACAAAATCTACAATCAATTTCAATTGGTTTAAACTTTTTTTTCAAAGAATTAAATAACTGTGACTTAACTAAAACAGCAAAAAAATAAAGTTAACAAAATTTAAATCTTAAATCAGATTAAATATAATAAATGTACCTGTTCCGAGGGGGGCTTGAAAAGTCCCTTCTCCATCATAATGAAAGGTTTCATCTTGGGATAAACATCAGCCAAGAATTGGCCCCAATCCGCTTCTTCTAACGCTCCCAGGAAAAACTGTCAATTCACAACCATCCACATCCGTAAGTTATAAGTTACTAACCAAACTTAAGTCTGCACTGGGTTATGTTTATGGAGCAATGTATGTATAGATCAAAGACTGATTTACACTTAAAAGTTATTTTTGCGTTACAAGAGACATTGTAAAAATAATTTTGATGCTAAATATTTGCTAACAAAATGTTTTACTTAACAAAAGACAATCATGTGAACAATACAGGTTGACTACTTACTTTGATTTCTTCATCAGAAACTACCCCATCCTTATTTTGGTCAAATGTTTGTCTTGGTTGCAGCTCAGCAGCATTGATTCTAAAAGCAAAGAAATCATCAACAAAGGTCTATAATACATCATACAATTCTAAGAACCATTTTACTCCATCAAAAAAATGTCCCCATTCTGAATATCTCCCATGATGATTTTCTCAAGTACGTACTATTTTACTTCCGCAACACTTTACAAGTAATTACTATTTTACTGCCACAATGGTGTCCAAGTATCATGTTACTTCCACAATGATTTGCAAGTACTATTCTACTCTTACAATGATTTTCAAGTGCTTTTTACTGTTCCCACAAAATATTTCATTTTGAAAAATATTCTGAGGGCCGTCTTACTCAATCACAAAACTTTGCCAAGCCATTTTACTCCCCTGATTATTTACAACTACCATTCTACTCCCACAATGATTTTTGACTCTCGTCTTACTCTTATGATGATTTCCAAATAGGTAAATACCGTTTTAAACCGCAATGATTTCAAAATACTGTTCTACTCCCACAAAGAGTCTTGTTAATACTCCCAGAACGATTTCTAAATACTATTAAATACTTTTACAATAATTTTCATTTACTGTTTTACTCCCCCTTTGATAACTGTTTTTCACTTTGTACATGTTGATTTGGCGATATCGATGTTGATTTCCGAAGTGCTCTATTACAAACATTCAAAAGACAGTCTCCAGCTGGCTGGAAAAACCATGATTCTTGCATGCTTAAAACTTCTTTCAGTGTTTTAGGCAGAAATTCAGATTTTGTCATAGGATTAATTTTTTACTTTGATATCAACAGTAAAGTGGACAAATTCTGTGTTAGAGCCAGTTTGATTTCCTGACCTATTAAAAAACTCATAAGGTTACTTGTTTCAGTAATGTTCAGTGTGAAACTCACTTGCCGTCCTGGTTTGAGTCGATGAGCTGGAACTGTTCAAAGGCTTCTCGCTGCTCCTGAGCCTTCTCCTCCTCTTGCTTCTGATTCCGCTCTGCCTCTTCAACCAAGCGGTATGCCTCCAGAGCCACTGCCTCCGCAGCCTCCGCCTCCTGCTTGAACGCTTCCTTCTCCTTCTTCACACCTTCCGCTTCGGCCTTGTCTCGCTCCAGTGACTGAATTTTATTCTAATCAACAAATTCTAGCTTTTAATTATTGTTGTTAAGAGGAAACGACTTACTCGCTTACATCTGGACACAGAAAACAACTCATAACTGTGTTAAAAAGACGCCTTGACTCGAATTATATAGAACTTTAAAATTGATGGAAACCCTTTATTTGTCCTGTTGCACATGATTGTTGGTGAATACAACAGCTATGGTTATGTTTACAATTAAAACTGTTCTTTAGTAAAAATTTTCCTTACTATTTTCTCCTGCTTGATCTGCTTGCCCTTGGCAATGAGTTGTTGCCTCAGTTCGCTCCCTTGCTTCAGCAGTTCCGCTTGCTCCTTCGCTTGCTGCCTCGCTTCCTCTCCGAGAATATAACAGACGTCCGTGCAGTTTCCACTCAAGTACTCATCTGACCCGGCACAGCAGTCTGCCAACATAATTCAACTTTAGACCAACTTAAACAGAAAGTTATGTTTGAAAAATAGCAGATTCTTGTAAGAGTTTATACCAGAAAAGTATCGTAACAATCAATGAAAACTCGTTTGAACCTTTAAACATTATAACTTAAATGAGTTTTTAACAGTGTTTTATTTTTCAGTGCCCACAACTTTTAGATGTCAAAGAGTTGGCCTTGTG
This sequence comes from Matsumurasca onukii, assembly GCA_018831715.1. Taxonomy (NCBI): domain Eukaryota; kingdom Metazoa; phylum Arthropoda; class Insecta; order Hemiptera; family Cicadellidae; genus Matsumurasca; species Matsumurasca onukii. The sequence goes on along the minus strand of CM032058.1, from coordinate 71,764,807 downwards.
TTAATCTTACCGCAGATTCCATCGTTGACACGGGAAGAAGGAAGGTTCTGAGGTTTGTGGCCGGCATTGGTGCAGTGAAAGATACCGTTGGGGCAAGCAGCCGTTCCAGGCTCATCAGTCCCATCGTTGCAGTCGCAGTAGTCGTCATTTACATATTTGAAGGGCAAAGATCTTATACCATCGAAACAAGTAAAGTCAGTACTGGGATCGTACAGTGATGCTTCTAAACACACACACACAAAATTTGTTTGATCAGTAACATTTCTTCTTAATTCCGAACATTTGGTGAACTACCAGTGCAGCTTACTGCAGTTTTGGCCTAATAGGTCACTAGACAACTTTTAATAACAGAGTCACCAACTTATTCTGACATTTGTTATGACATGACAGTTTTACACAATAAATTGCTGGCTAACAAACTTAACCAAAATAATTACAAAAGAAAATATATACCAAATTAAGTGTAAATTTGATGAAATAGCATCCTCTAAAGTGCTCACACATAATTATATGCAGTAGTCTCGCTTATCCATCATAAAAGGGCCGACCGAGGGTAACCAAAAATGTTAGATAATGAAGAAACATTACAAATAGTTTATAATTATATTTGTTGTCTTCAATTAATTAAGAACATTCAACTATTAAACAAAATGAAAATATATGAACAAAATTGAAAGAAACCCTTGTAACACAAGACACAATATTCGCCATGAAAGTAAACAATTTGGCAATAACTTTGATTTTCTTTTAATATTTTACATGTTTTTGTCTTGGTTGGTTGCGGACAATACAAAATGTCGGATTAGCACAGGATGTTGGCTGAATAGACTGTTTTAACATAGGACTTTATATTAAGTTTACAACAATTTGGGGTCAGGATCTGTGCTTATTTCACGGTCCATTGTCTGGGTCATGCTGAACCCGTTCCTGTCAACTGCTCAAAGCAAGGAGTAATGTTAGTAAGTTAAAAATAAAATGGATAGGCTAATTTTAAATGCACTGCAGTCCACAAGACAACTCAACTGTCATGTCGTTTCTGACGGCTTCACAGTAGTTAAATTGTGATAGCCACATGGGGTAATCCTTCTATTCTGCGTAGAGGGGTCCAACTGAAATTCCCACTTTAGTCCCTAAATGTAAAAATGTGATTATAAAAATGTGTGTTTATAGAGGTATCTATAAAGAGACGAAGGATTACTTCTTGTTTCAACCGAAAGGATTTCCAGCATAGGTTTCACATTGAATGAAAGAAATAAAGCAGTGTTTCAAGCTGTGAATGCAGGCAAATACCCTATTGGATGTAGCAGTAACTTAAATCGAATGTCATATCGGTTTCGCTTCAAATAAGTACTTAAATCTGAATGTTTATCCAAAACATGACTGTCAAATAGTGACAAATCAACAAGCTGGAAATATTACAAACAGAATTTAAATACTGTGTCAAATGACTTATTATAGATCTTAATTGTATAACGCTAAATAGCTAATTTATTATTAATAAATTTGAAGACAAAATATTTGGACCAACCGATTTGAACCCGGTCTCCCGCTGTCGGGCGTTATGCTAAACCACTACACCATCCGCCCAACTATTTCTGCCTTCAAATAAGTACTTAAAATCAGAATGTTTATCCCAAACATGTGACTGTGAAATAGTGACTTTAAATCAACAAGCTGGAAATATTACAAACAGAATTTAAATACGTCAAATGACTTATTATAGATCTTAATTGTATAAACGCTAAATAGCTAATTTATTACTAACCGGACATTGGATTTCATTGGTATTCTCAATGAGTTATACAAAGCAAATCACCCAGATGAATGATTTGCTCTGTTACAGGTGTCACCTCCGATGGAGCCGATCGACACCCGCACAAAATATCTAAATAATTGCTAGTTTATTTATTTTTGTAAAAACATAGTTTTATGGAGCTGCAACTTTCCGAAGTTAAAACATCGCTTTTTACCTTTTGAAAGGTTTACATTTGAAAAGTGGTAAAAATCTAAAACATCGTTTTTGCCTTTTTGAAGGTTTCAACTTAGAAAAGTTCAAAAAAGACACCAGTCACTATACTGGAATGTTACCTATATTGTTAAGAATAAGAGCCTAAGGTACTATTTTGTGATAATTTCTGACTTGGCTAATGCAATTGTATTTGGTTAACTTTTGCCCAATGAAATGATTTCTAAAATGTCTCAAGTTTGCCAAGTCTCAAGTCACTAGCCTATTTACAATTAACAAAGATTAACCACCTTTAGAACTATCTAGAGAAATTTCGCAGGGCTTATTAAACAAAACTAACAAACCCTAGTAATATAATCTATCGATCGTAATTATTGTTAACAGCAATTGGATGTATGCCTAGCCTTACTAAGCCCTAGTTAGCTATAGGTACGCCGTAGCTGCATGCTATATACTCACTAGAAATGGGAACACCTCTAGGTCTTAATATTTCCGATGAAACCAAAACAAACGAACTAATGAGTACCACAATAAAATTAAGTAACATTATAGGTATAATTGAACAAAAACAAATCCAAATTTCTTCCACGACACGGCCGGCTAAAGAAATAATTAGGATTTAGGAAGGCTCACTGAGCTGACAACTCTAGTTCCAACAAAACAAAAAGCAGCGCAGCAAATCAGCGATCAGCAAAATGAAAGTTGCATGCACGTTATAACCAAGGCACCACTCTATATAATAAATACTCTGTGGCACATACCGTCCAATGAAAATTATACAACAGGAGGTACCACTATCAAAACATAGATAAACATAATATTAAAAGATGAGATTCCTGATGGGTGCCTGTAGACCTTGTGAAGAAACTGAAAGTCCCGATGTACATTTCGCGACGTTTGCGGTTTGTCGCATCTTCTGGGGGGGAGGGGTTAATGTTTACATGAAGAACACTTTTACATACAAAAAATTAGATCAACATAATTTTGATCTTACAGAGCACCCCAGTAGTGCTCGTCAGGCGTAAGCTATTAACGTATAAAACATGTTTCATGAAAGAAGAAACTTTGCAAATGATTTTTAGTAAGTAGGTTAATGTACTAAAATGTGGGAAGTAATTTTCTGGAAGCATGGAGCCATTAAAGCTGTAACATATAATTGTAAAAACTAAAACCTTAAGCTGGGTTACAAAATAGAATCGTTATTATTTTTTATTGCATCATTTTAATTTGTCTTAATCTATTGATTTTAAATGTTTAAAGTCAATGCTTAATCTATATGTGTGAGAATACCACCACCTTTTTCGAAAAATGGTCCAAACCCGTGTGACTAGGTCGGCAGTCGAACTCATTATCCTTCGCACCGGAGGCCGCAACCCTTTCACTAAGCTACAACTTTTTTAGCCCAGTTTAAGAGAGTTCTTATTCATTAGGTAGGCCGCTCAGTTCCCACCAACATGAAGTCTTTCTTTTGTTTTGTCAACGATATGAAGAGATCGGCCAATGATACCGAGAGTTATCACCTAGGTGACAGATCTGAGTTTTCCCCCGAGGCCCGAGGGTATATGCCTCCTGTTCGCAGATATCTTCTCTTAAGTTTTTCTCGCAGTGACGACGCAATTCCAAACTACGTACAGTATATGAAACCCTGCTCAATCTGTCTCGCTGCATTTTGCAGGAGCGTGGCGTCGAGAACAAGTTATCTGCTCTCGATCCCTACAAAGGTACTAGCCCTGATGGAATCCCCCCCTCTTACTCAAAAGGTGCAGCTCCATGCTGGCCCCACATCTTACAGTTGTCTTCAACAGACTCTTGGAACTAGGTATTTTCCCAGATAGACTTAAGACCAGTTATGTGGTACCGATCCATAAGTCGTCCGATGTTTCTGATGTCAAGAACTACCGGCCCATTGCCATCCAACCTGCCATAGGGAAGGTCTTCGAATCCCTCGTTCTTGATCAAATTGGATTTGAGTGCAGGAGCCTTATGAAGAACGAGCAACATGGTTTTACACCTAGTAGATCTGTAACAACAAATCTGGTGTTAGACGAGCAGTTCATCTGTGCCGCCCTGAGCTCTGGAAAACAGGTTGATAGTGTCTACATAGACTGTTCGAAGGCTTTTGACACTGTCAGCCATAGGCACTTGATAGCTAAACTCAGAGCTTATGACATCTTGGGAAGTCTACTCAGCTGGCTTCAATCATACCTGACAGATCGCAAGCTGATAGTTAAGTCAACGGGATCTTTCTCCCTGCCATTTATAGTGACTTCTGGTGTACCTCAGGGTTCACAACTCGGTCCTTTTCTATTCACCTTGTTTCTGAATGACATTGTGGAATACATTGATTCTCCTCGCCTTATCTTTGCGAAAGATATCAAGATTTTCTCCGTCACCACTTTAATTGCTGACTTCTACCACCTTCAACGGGACTTAAACTCAATTATCGAGTGGTGTTCACTAAACTGCCTTTAGGTCAACACTGGTAAATGTGATGTCATCTCCTTTAATCGTGCCACTACATCACTTCACTTCAACTACTCCCTATGTAACTCAGATCTTACTATAGAGTAAGCTCCATCCGTGAGTTGGGGTAATGGTGACTTCCGACCTCTCTTCTAATGTACATATCAATACCATAGCCTCCCAAGCTTTGGGCTCCCTAGTCAGAACCTCAAGAGCCGGTTTGAGCATCGATGCTATGAGACAGGTGTACATATCTCTTGTTAGGTCTATATTGGAATACAGCTGCGTAGTGTGGTCACCATACCAAATAGGGCACATCCAGCGGATCGAGAGGGTGCACACCAGATTCCTAAGAATCGTTGGCGCTCGAATGAGATTCGACTTCCAGGATGTGTCCATTGACCACGTAGAGGAGCGCCTTAGACTGGATCCCCTCTTCAAGAGACGGCAAATCCAGGATCTGGTGTTCCTTCGGAGAGTCATTCGTGGAGAAGTCGACTGTCCTGCCGTGTTGGGTCTCATCGAGTTCCGCGTCCCAGGCTCTACCCGCTCACTCGACTTGTTTCATCGGAGATCGTACCCTACCAACTACGAGCGGAATAGTACCCTTCCTCGACTCCAGCGTCTGGGAAACTGCATCTCTTCACTTCACGACATTTTTGCAGATAGTGAAAAGCACCTGAAGAGAACTGTACTTTCCATAGCACTCTACTGAAACTAACGCATGCGCAGTGTTTGTGTGCGTGAATGGGTGTGAGCGAGTCACTATATTGAGGTCACTAGAATCGCAAAAAATGCATGTCTTTTGGTTGAAGTGAGATATTGGGTACCATTGTACCATCTGTGCATTTCTACTGAACTTTATTGTAGAAAAATTTCAATCTTAAGCTGAAACCCCTTTTTATTGAAAAATTGTAGTTGGATCAAAAAGAGCAATATTTTAACTAGTCAGAATCAAACAAGCAGTTCCATTCACCCAATTACTTATTTCTGGTACTTATCCACTGTGTTGTTATTTGTGGTGCTTAAACTGCTTTAGAACTGGTTGTAAGCTCTTTAATAATATTGATTTTATTTCATAAATACGTGATTTTTTCAAAGTTTTATTGTTTTACTAGGTTTCTTATTAAATTGTGATTAGCGAATGCATATTTTGAAATAGGTAAATAACTCTAAGGATGGAAAAATACCGGACTTTTTAGTTTCACCTGGTGACTCAATTGAGTAGTTTCAACCTGAATACATGTTTTAGTTTATTTCCAACGTCAGTGTATAACTATTTTTTGGTCAATTAAAAGCCAACGATTTCTGTCTAGAAAATGATTTGTAAAAAATACAAATTAGCTTATACTATTAATTTTAATTTTATTTGACCATACTGTAAAAAACTTCCTGGTCATATTTTATGCTTAATTCACTGATGTTGTGTCACATTACTATTTGAAATAAATGACTAATAAGATAGAAAAATTCCATTATTCAATACAAAAAGTTGGTGTCAGAAAAAGCAATCTCCTCTTGGTTTATAGCAGAAGAGCAATCTCCAAATATGTAAGTTTCATAAAAGGCAAAAATCCACATTTTGTTATCAGAAAGAGAATCTCCAAACTTTAAGTTTAAATAACTAATTTTTGTTATAATTAGTGTTGTTGTTTTCTATATATAACATTAAAAAAATATACAAAAACTGGTAAAATTTCACCATAATAGCTTTTACAGAAGTCAAGTGATGAAAATGGATTTCCTTAGCAGTTGTAAAACAAGGACATTGCTCTTATTTGATTCTAGAGGCTCATATTGAGAGTCTGACTAATGCATGTCTTGTTTGTTTCAGTTAGCTTGCTGTAAGGATTGTCTTCATATTTTGTTAATTTTACCTGCTTGTATACTCACTTTTCTTTTTAATTCATATTCGTCAACTTGTTCACTCTTCGTTGTATTGTATGCAGCCTTTATCTTCACATAGTATTATCTTTGTAATGTATTTATTCTAAACGTTCCCTGTACATATTGTTACTTCTACGTACATTGTTATCATTTGCATGTATAGTTTATTGCATGTAAAATTATTATTGATTGCTATTTATACATAAATAATTTTGTTGTAATCTTCGAGAGTCTCTACAAGTGTGATGTTATCATTGTAAATTGGCGAATGCCGTATGTATTGAAATAAATAAATAAATTAGAGGAAATTGGTGAGGAGCCGCTTGTGCCACCGCCATTTTGTAAATAGTTTGTAAAATGCACAGTTTTATTATTTGACGCAGCCTATCCAACAACTGTTGGTCAAGGACGTAGGCTACAAGCATTAAGGCAAGGCATACAGGATGCAAGCCAAATGCAATATTTATTGCAATATTACAGTTCCGCATTCTTATTGGAAGGTGTTTGACGAAAATAATGGTTTTGTTTACTTGCAGCCACATCAATAGTTGCGTCTAAATAAAAGTTTAAATTTAAAAAACTTAAAAATGTGTTTGCTATTACTTTCTTTGTTAAAGGCGTGACCCAGAGTTGGACCCGCGGCCGCGTCCTTAAGTTATAATAGTGGACCTAATAGTTTTATATGGTAGTGAAAAGGCCAGATCATGCTACGTTTTGGTAATCAGCTGATCTGATAAGAAAATGAAAACAAACAATGAATCTTAAAATTTAAGGTTATAAATATTAATTACTGAACGAAACATATGTACTTAGTTAAAGTTATGGTCATTACAGTAATAAAAATAAGCAGATTATTCGTGTAAGGTACTCTAGAATAATTACAACTATAAGTTGAAATTCAGAGCTTAGTGATTGCTAAAAAGTTACTTTATGAAATGTTTGAAATTTCAATATCATTAAGTCATAGTAAGGATAAAAAACGCATGATTTTTATATGTAGAGCTCTAACTTTGGATCTCAATACATTAGGTTAGGGTCCACATATTTCATAAGTGTATGAAATAGGCCTACATTAAAATTTACTGCAGTAGGGCCTATTAAACTAGGTTTACTCTAAACAGACATGCTGTGGTCCTTGGCTTACAGGCCGTTTTCCCAAACATTTCATGTAAACAGGTCAGTTGGTAACATTTTACATAGGTAAAATCAAAAGCTAAATATGGGAGTTTTGTCTTTTTTAACTTGTTGAAGTCCGATAAGATCATTTAGAATAATTATGATTCTTAGCCATTTGTCAACTAAAATAGCGGAAAGTGTTTATATCTGAGGCCCATAGTTGCACGCTTTACCAACCTGCCATGAGTTTCCTTCAACCTGGCCAGTTGACGAGCAGCAAGCAAGATATCAAGGTATTCTGTTCTGCTAGGCATCAACAAGTCAGAAACTCACTTTTGATGTCTATTCTGTTCTTTAGATTTATTTATTAACGGCACATTTTGGCAAATGGATCAAGTACATCGAGACAAATGTCTGGTATCTCTCTACTCAATCTATTAACAAGTGTTTGAGAGTTGCTGAAATAATTCAAGTCACACTCCCCAGCAAAGAGGGCCATGGCCTCCGCTAGAAGCAATATCCAGGCCACTGATGTTATCGTAAAATTATTTGCTGATTATCAATTCCTCAGGCTTTCCCAGCATTTACTCTGTATATAAGGCACGATGGTGTAACAAAACTACATCCCCCTTTGAACCCACTGAACAGTTTAATTAGATAGTCTTACTATTATGGTTTTCGATGATTGTGACATTAGGATTAATTAATCCTTTACTAGAAGTGAAACCCAGCGTAGGACAAAAATTAAACATTTTAAATACCTAGTACTGCTATAAAAAATCCTAGTACATCAATACAAATGTTTGTAGATGGATGCAACCATCCTTTGGTTTATTGTGGTGGTTCTTGATCTTTACTTATCACTTACACTTTCATTTGTTTACAAAGCCTAACCAACTCTTGAACGCTAAATGGCAAATTTTGACACCTTTATAACGACTGAACTGCGCCAGGGGTCGATCCCATTGACGGACTTGAACCTTAGGACAGAGGAAATTTTTATTTTATTAGTAAAATGTTATAAAGGAAGAAAACCCAATTTTACTATGTTACATATTTAGCTCACATCATTACTACAGTACAAAATAGTTTTAAATATTTCTATATCCGTCATTTTTGTTGTTATCAAGTCACCCCCTGAAGGTGTCAAACCATTGAGTTTCTGCTGTAGTTGAACATCGTTTTGTTTGCAAGAAACCTGTATAAACCTGTTTCTACAGACTCCTTGGAGGATGTTCCCCACAGGTAACCACCAACTACTGGAAAGAGTTTATTAACTTAGTCTGTTGTAGGCATGCTCATTGTGTAGGCAAAGTACAGACAGGTAATTGTTGTTAGTGCAACATTGAATAGGAGCTTATCGATGGAATTAATCTTTGATTGGCTCCAATACAAGACTCTTCTGTAACTTTCTGCTTTAGACTTAAAAGATCAAAACTTAGAAACATATTTATTGTTTTTTTTTCCACGTTCAACGTAAGTAGTGGTAGTCAGAAGCTTCACAGTATTACTTTGACGTTTGTTTGCTTTTCAGGGTTGAAACCTCAAATAAAGTACACCAACTTCTTCAATTTTGCAAACAGAGACGTTTCTTTCTGACAAAAAATCCAAAACCACTCAAAGACTCAGCCCTAAAAAAGAATCATGGCTGGAAGTTATGTGGCAACTCAAAAAATGCTTTGGTTGTTGTGACTGGTCTGTCTGGATTATCACTTTGCAAATTTAAAACCCTACAGCAAGTGAAATGTAGTGCTGAGATCGAGAAACCATCTGTCAAGCCTTCCTTCGACTGGAAACAGTTTTTCCAGTTGCTATGGCCAGATCTTTATAGTTTACTTGGAGCGATTCTTGTAAGTATTCATTTAAATATCGTCTTTGAATATATTTTAAGAAAATCATTAATTTTATGTGTGGTAACAACAATCACTGGTTCAGAGCTCTTCTAAAGTGGCTGCCGGGTGGCATAAAAGGCATTTTAGTAACTTAACACACTTGAAACACTTCGTGTCTTTCTAAAAAGGCCAAATTTTAACTAATTATATTCGTATTCAAAACTTTTCAAATAACTTCTTCAGATCTTGGCCTCCTAAAGCTGAAAATTTCATTTTATTTACGATACCTTACAAATTAAGTGGAACATAGGACTTTTTTTTAGGGTGTCATTGGTTTTGTATTTTTATGGCCTTACAAATGAAGATTAACACAGTAAGGGCTCTAATATGAAATGTCATAGTTACTCCCCAAAACCTCAATCTGGTGGTAAGGGGAAACCCCTGATCATATTTAAAAATACTTTAGGAAAATGTTCATCCTTTCAAATGTTAAAGTGGAGCGTGAGATTTTTAAAACACCCTATTTAAACCATTGGCATATTTGAAGGCAGCTCTAGCCGCTGCAGTGATGAACATCCAGCTGCCAATTTACCTGGGGAATGTCATTGAAGTGATGACGCATTTCATTGGTGAGGGAAGTCGAGGCAACTTCAGTGCGGAGATGCAAGCTCCTGTTCTCAGTATTTTAGCCCTTTACGTGGCACAGGTGAGCACAACAATTTAGGATATGTTTCAAAATAAAGTTCAAACATTTTGTAAATACTTTCCTCACTATGTACACACCTGTTGTTAAAATGGCAAACATTTTAATTACAGCAATCAGATTGCTGTGCAATCAGGTTGATAGGCTGCTTATGCCCATAGTGACTGGTGAATTAAGCTAAAAAATATTGCAAAGTAAAAGCTTCAATAAATCTCATTAGATCGGCCGCCTCTTAACAAAGATTATTTTTTTCCAGTCAGCTGCAACTTTTGTATACATTTTCTTGCTCTCTAACGTTGGTGAAAATTTGGCTTCAAGGATGAAGTGCCTTCTTTACTCGTCTATTTTAAAACAAGATCTCAAATTTTTTGACATGAAGAGGACTGGGGATCTCGTAGACTGGTAAAGTAGTGTATCATAATGAAATGTTTCTTATAATAGTCTTGGCACCAAGTAGGAGCCTGAGAAGGTTATGATAATTAATAATTAGATACAATTGTTTTTCACATGTATAATCTTAAAATATTAACTGCTTTTTGTTTTTATTAGTTCATTCAATTAAGACCTTAAATAAGAAGTGGCTTTTATTTGGAAAAATGTAATTGGCCAACAATTTTTTTGCTCTTGTATTATTTGATCTAGGCCTGTCATTTTCAATCAGTCGATAAAAGGCAATTTAATTTTCATACTAGCCTTGACCCTTTATGTCTAGTAAGAAGCATATTGTATAGCCCTTGAACTGTTTGAGTAGACTAAAGTAGGTATTTATCTTTGTCATCAGTTCAATACGTGATGTAGTTTGCTGCATGTTTTGCCACAATTATGATATCTTTATAGCAGAGCTGAATTTTAAGCTTTGTAACTATCTGGCCTATTTTGCTTTTGTCGTTAATATATAACACAAAACAATGGTGCAGGGGACATTGATAGTTTTGATGACAAATAAATGTAATAGAACTAACCTCAATATCCTTACTTTTGTAGCCTTACTTCTGATGTTCAAGAGTTTAAACACACATTCAAAACGGTTGTGTCACAGGGTCTTCGTAGCATTACTCAGGTGAGGAAACCATCTATAATCTACTGTATAGCCTAAGTATTCACTATGTTTATTTAGTAATTCTATACAAGTGATGCGTACTGGCAAAATATTTTGTTTCCTGTTTTTTTAAAGTTTAAACCAAGATATGCTATGTAAAAGTTTTTCCACTTAAAATTGTAAGATAATACAAAACTTTGCGGTAATGCTAGTTCAAGGTGGCGGTTGATAGGTAGAGAGGGCTTTGTTTATCTATCTTTGTCTCGTCAAACAGAACCATCTACTCCTCTCTTTTTTAAATATAGTTAAAGTCCGTCACTGTCAGTTGCATGGTGTGCAACTTGCAGGATTTACTTAAAGTTGAACCTTGCAATCTCAACCTCAAAATGAAAGTCTTGGGATTTAACTTTTACGTCTCCTTTTAATTTCACGATTCTAGATCATACAGCTCAGGTTTGGAAGACCTGCCCACAAGTTTGTGACAGTGAGACAGTTTCAGATTTAGAATAGTAATAGCACACTTCTTGACCACCTAAAACACTGGAAATGTCACCAAGAACCTTTCTAAAATACGGAATTATTTCAGATCGCAGGATGCATAGTGTCGATGTACGTGGTGGCACCGTCGATGACGATGGGTATGCTGGTGATCGTGTCTACCGTTATCGTAGGCGGTACGATGATAGGAAAGTTGCTGCGATCGGTGAGTCGTGCTGCGCAACAACAAGCAGTGGCCGTCACCACGCTCAGTGAGGAGACTATCAGCAACATCCGCACTGTGAGAGCGTTCGCTAACGAGCAGCTGGAGTTGGAGCGGTTCCAGGGAGAGGTGGAGCGAACACAGAACCTCTACCAGCAACTCGGTTTGGGCATTGCTCTGTTCCAGGTGGGTAATGTAGCCTTCATAAAAAAGTGTTATTAATTTTTAAAAGAAGAATGAACAAGTAAAAATAAAATACTCAGTAGAATTTGTGGGATCAGCAGTCAAATTACAGTAGCTATCACAATATCTCACTTGTGTTGTAACCAGTGGTGACTGGTGAACTTTTAGTTGGGGGTTCACACGCTTCAATTTAGAACTACCGAGCATTTTGGAAACAGTTTTAATACATGCATATAAAAAGGTGACAATTTTTTGCCCAGTTAGCAATTTAAAGCTGCAATATAAGAACATTTTAAATTAAAATACCATCATATTGAATTTATGTAATATTACAAAAATTATTTTGAACAGCCATCAATTCAAAATTTTAAAATGTTTGTTTTAATCACTATTCATTAGCTTGTAATAAAAAAAATATTCAACTAGATAAACAGATGAACAATTAAACTTGTATATTTAAAGTACCAAAAACTAGTACTTTTAGTTATACTATATGATTTGTTTAAAAATTTTACATCATGTTCCGTTACATCAATTAAAGTTTTAGAAAACAAATACCAATTATATTTTTTCTTGATACAAACACGTCTATAATCTTTTTACTAAAGTATAGGATGTTTGAAAATATTGTCAGTGCATGGAACAAATAAATACTCTATGGTGCGCGGTGACGTAACACACCAGTGTAGCCAATCGCGTTTTGTGGACCTTTAAAGCCAATCAGATTGTGCAGGGTGCCTCCAAGGCATAAGCTATACACGGAATATCAAGCGACATCCCCTTTACTGACACAATGGACTGGTCCATTTCAATCGTAGAGGACAAGCTGTGTTGCTGGCAGCTCCTCTGCCCGTTTGTAGCCGCACTGCAATTGCAGGCGCTCGCTCGTGTCCAATATCATCCTCACTATACGTGTTTTGAACTAACCAACTAAATTTACTATTATGTCATGCTGTGGCTGTACAGTGTACAGGTGTTAGTAATAATATTTTGTGAACATTTTCATAGGGGGTTAAGGTGCTCATGTGCTCCTATGGACATGCCGGCACTAGCTGTAACAGAAAACTATACTATCTATCAAATCCAAACTGCTACACATTTGTTTACAGTTGACTAATCACGTAATGTGTAACTTTGATTTGTAGGCTGGCACTAACTTGTTCCTGAATGGCCTGGTTCTTGCAACGCTGTACATGGGAGGCTACTATGTGGCCAATCACGAGTTGAACACTGGGAGCTTGATGTCGTTCCTGGTCGCCACACAGACAATACAACGCTCTCTCGCTCAGCTGTCTCTGCTGTTCGGTAACTACGTGCGTGGCATGCAAGCCGGCACCCGCGTGTTCCAGGTACTTCCCACTTTGCGTTTCCTTAACCACTGATATTAGAGATTCTGAGAGAAATTCTCACATGTTTCTCAATGAGATGAAGTGGAAAATTTTCAAAACTGTACATTTTGCGTTCAGAAACATCTCAAATTGAAGTTACATCCAGAGGATCCGTGGCAGTTTGGTACCTTGGGAGCTCATTACTCCGCTGGCGCAGGTTCAATTCCCACAGTCACCACTTAGAATTTGTAAAATGACGGTGACGCTAGGTAAAATTCGAGGTTGAGTGGCAGACAGGACTTCATAGTCCTAAGTTTGCCAAATTTCGAATCAACAAATTTTGAATTACTATCAAGAAAAGATCATCTAAAAAATCATCCTATTATAGCACTCTTAAATAATCTTTGTAAACAAGAGAGGTTTTAAAATTTCCAATTTGCATGGATTACCCGATCCAACATGTATAGCTACTTCAAAGTGACTGCAAACTTAGATTCACCATGTTCATTTTTGATATGCATAGGTGTAAAATAAATTTAAACCACTACACTTAAAATATAGATTGTACAACTATTTTGTTGAGATGCACTTGAAAGGTAAAGACTAAAGAGTGCAAGGTAAAACTCGATTATCATCCAGACCTCATACAGTATTAACCTAATTAGTCAATTAGTTCAATTTGATAATTTAAGTTCAAGTAAAATACAAAAAGATTATTGAACGTAGATGTTTTGTAGAAAAACTGTTAAAAAGTCTAGGTAATATTTGACTGTGTTTTATTATTAACTAACCATATCTTACTATTTGCCTCTTTTCAGTACATTAATACAGAAGAAACAGTTCCTTTGGTCGGAGGGAAGAGAATACCGTTTCATTCTTTAGTGGCTGATATAGAATTTGAAAATGTTACCTTCTCTTACCCCACCAGACCTCAACAGGTAATTTACAGAGTGAATATCTAAAACAAACCAATGTTACAAAATAAAATCTAAAACTATTATCAAGTGTAAAGTTTGGGATTTGTATGCAAAACTTTAGCAATTGAACTTTCTTGAATGAAAGTTCAAGATAACATAATGGTTTTTAATTGCCATAATATTGTTTAATTAAAAAATTAACTTCATAGATGGTGAATTACACTACCTTTTGGTATGTTAAAACTTTAAGAAGTAGTTACTCCTATAATATATTCAAAACATGTTTTTTTGAAAGCATCAAACCAAATTTAACTAATTCTTTTCAGAAAATATTAAAAGAATTCAACCTGAAAATTCCAGCAGGCAAAACCGTGGCTATTGTGGGGACATCTGGTAACGGCAAGTCCACGATAGCAGCACTTCTAGAGAGGTCTGTCACACTGCTTTCAATTTTGTACAAACTAATCAATGAAATCAAGTGCTTTTATCTATTTTAATGTACATTAGATTGGCATAATGAGTAATAATAGGCATGATGGGTTTAGATTTTGTGGAGGACTGTTGGGTTAGGGACTGGCTATATTTCCCGTAAACTGTGAAAACATAGCTTATAACTTTATAAATATATTTAGTATATTTCTATTTTCTTTCTTCCATTATAGTTCTAAAAGTCCTTTTAGCCCAGCCTGTCAGAAAAAGTATCTCTCTAAAACCTTCAACTTTGGAATCCAATATTTAATCAATGAGTGGGAAAATTAAAATTCCATTCCTTTTTGTTGGGTAAGCAGGAAAAAAAGAGGAAAGGAATACTTACAAAAATTTCAGCAAATACCCCACAATCCTGCACTGTCATGTAACAACAGACAACTATAGTCGTAGTTATTTATCTATTCTGTAATATGTAGTTCTATGAATAGAAAATGTATTTCCTTTCACAATATTAACTGGATAGGGAATCTTATATAATTTCAAACTTTGCAACCATTGCAGCGCAACTATTCAGGGATAAAACAAGTGTGAGTGACTACTGACTAGTGTGTAGTACTACATTCTATGCTTCCGGTCTCATACTTCATGTTTCGCACATTCCATGTGTAGCATCCTCCTGAGTCTTAGCTGTAAAGTCACTAAGGATGCCCAGCAGAGAGTGAGCGCAACGTCTGATGTTTTTAGAGTTAGTTTTCTGACGCGGTATGATACTGGAAGCCTAGAATGTAGTATTATTACTCGACCTCTGAGTATAGTAACAACGAGGGGGTTTTGGGTTAACTATTGCAAAAATATAATTTGAACATTTATTTAAAATACTCATAGACTTGATGAGTGATTACAAAAATAATGTTTCTTTAACTTACATTATTACGTAGGGGCCCACATGATATTAAGAAACTTATATTGAGATTGAGTAGTAAACATTTATTTTATTTTGTAACTTTTCTGTGATTAAACATAATACATTCCTGGAGTTCTGTACCGAGCCCTCTAGTACCGTATGAATCGGTCTTAAACCCGAGCGGGCCCGAGTGTATCCGTAAACGGCCGAAGTCGCGTGACATGTCCCGGTTGAATATCGAAACAGGTTAAATAAGGTTTATAATAAAAAGCCTAATTTCACATTTCGGTTTCAGTTGAAAGTTTTTTTAAAAGCCTAAAGGCTAAAACCATTATTTGTATACATTTTCTTTTCGGGGTGGGGGCCCTTGGGCTCCTTTGGGTGAGGGTACCCTCCCCATTTGATCATCCTGGTTACGCCTATAGCTCAAGCCTGTGCATTAAGATGTGTAACTCTGGTTTTGAACATAGAGAAGCATTAGTTGATGATGTTTGAGGCGTGTAAAGGTTCTACGAAGTGGACGGAGGCTCTATTCGACTTGCTGGAGTGGATCTGAGAGAACTAGACCCCAGCTGGCTGCGAGGCCAGACCATCGGAATGATTAATCAAGAACCAATCCTGTTTGCCACCACCATCAAAGAGAACATCCGTTACGGCAAACCAGACTCGTCTGACCAAGAGGTAATTGTATCTTTTGAAAAATGAGGAATAAATTTTTAATAATTCTGAAACTTTTAAATTTTATAAACAAAATCAATGGTTTAAAACGCCTAAAATGTCTATATCAAAATTTAAATTGAGGTTAAAGACTTGACTAATTTGTCAGCAAGTGTTGGGATCAGGTTTCTAGTTAGGCACGTGTGTTGCAGATCTATGAAGCAGCTAGGCTGGCCAACGCAGACGAGTTCATCCGTCAGTTTCCCGAAGGATATGACACAGTGCTGGGGGAGAGGGGGGTGACGGTGTCCGGGGGGCAGAAGCAGCGGATAGCGCTTCAGCTCTCCTGAAGAACCCTTCAGTGCTCATTTTGGACGAGGCTACCAGGTGACATAATTTAAGTACTAAACTTCCGCCATTGCTGATAATGTGTCACGTCCTTCACAGGGCTCTTGCATATCCCTGGCACGTGTACCACAGGTTGAGGACTACTGGTCTTGATGTAGTTGGCTGGATTGGGACCTCCTAAACCTTTCGAAATTTATGTTCAACACACAAATGCAGAATGAAAATATGTACTACATCATGACAACTGCAACAATACAATTATCAATAATTACAAATCATAACTTGTATGGTACTAAAGTATTTCTACTCAAAACCAATTTTGTTACCACTTCTCAAACTTTTACTATTTTGCAAAATGCTCAAAAATTTTTGCATTAATTATTTTATTGCTCTACTGATTATGAAGACTTTTCATTGTTTACAAAATGCTCAAGCCAAGGTATGGTGTGACTGACAAACGAATTTGACACGTTTTTATCAGTGCTAGGCTTGAATATCAATAAGCTGTGTTCATCATGTGCAGTGCGCTGGACACGGAGTCTGAGAAGTTGGTGCAGCGTGCGCTGGAGCAAGTCAGCCGGAACCGAACTGTGCTGGTCATCGCACACCGACTCAGCACCATTCAACATGCAGACATCATGTAGTGCTCAACCAGGGCCAGATAGTGGAGGTCAGTTGCTCTGTTCAAGCTGACTAGTTTGTTTGATTCTCTTCTATCACGATTCGTCAGTAAGAATTTCTTGTTAAAAATAAATCCTGAAAATAAAGTGGTAATTGCGTAGTTATAGATAATTTTTCCAACATAATTTTCGATGCAAAGATGTTTTATTTAAAATGTCATATATCCGTGGGGCAATTTTTTCACAGTTTAATAACTTTGAATTTGTAATTGAAAAAGGAAGATCGACATGTTTCTACATGTGTGAAAGTTTTCTTTCTTGCCAAGATTTTTAACTCTTGAAAAAATTGCTACCATAATTACTCTTTCCCTCGGTAGATATTACAACTTAACACTTGCAGCTCGAAAACATGATTGTCTATAGTGTGTCAGAGTTCAGTATATAGCGGCAGGTGATTGAGGCGTCAATATAGCCAATATGAAGTGGTAAAGTTATGATTATCAAATACCTGAGCTGTTTGTCTTATCTTTATTTAGAACTACAAAAGTACTAGAAAGAATCTGCAACTTTTACAGAAAGTTTGTTCAGAAATTATGTCTTAATCGCCCAATCTTTATTCTTACTTAATCTTGCCGTGAACTTAAAACACCTACAGTTGCACATCTTTGATGTTTTCCAATTTTAAACATCAAGTAAAAGTCTTATATTTCTGCAATACCAATTATTAGAAACATCCCTTCCAAGCAATATCCTACCAATAAAGTATTTTAATTTTGTTTCAGATGGGAAATCATGACATGTTGATGAAAAGAAAGGACACTACTGGAATCTGATGAATCAGCAAAACTCTGCTGAGAGAACAGTGGATGAGAGTTTGTGAAGTGTTACACTAGGCTTTCCTCCTACTCGGCACTGAAGGATCAGATTCTTGAAACCAAAACAACCTATCTCACTGCCTATGCCTCTGAAGTCTGAATAAACACAAGACAGCAGTAAAAAATCTGTGGTAGTGGAAAACTCCTGTCATCTGTGGTGACTAAATGATTTTATCATCTGACTCCGTTACTACATAACTCTTGACAGGGAGGTCTAGTTTGTGCTCTGATACCTGTGCAATGCCTTCCTTGTTTTGTTTGTCAAATATATATTTCAATTGCATAAACATTTGTCTCTCTTAATCTTTCCCTAAATGTGAAATATTTGGTCAAATTTAAAAAATTACCAGAAATGATTATTAGTTTTATACATTCCACATTTGTTTGTGTGTTTTCTAACTAAATTGTCATAAGAAAACATTAGTTTATTGCATGTTTTGTTAATTAATTTGACACAATTGTTAATTAACTTAATTTTAAGAACTTTTGTTTTGGGGTCAGGCCGGATTACCCATAAGGCCAACCTAGGCCATGGCCTAGAAACAACTAGGGGAGGCATAGGCGGGGGCTTGACCAATTGCTGCACTGTACTTAGTTAAGAGAGTAATTAGTGTCCAGGGACTAACCTTGAGTCTTGACATTGACACTGGTTAAGCTTTCACGACCGATGTCTAAACTAACTTCTAAGTCTTCTGGTTCACACCGCGTCAAAGTAGTACTATTTGTATTCCGTTGTGAACCAGATTACCAGAACTTAGAAGGTAGTGGAGAGGAAGTTCAAGAGGGCTGAGCAGGGTAGCGCGGTGGGGTCAGCGGATGACTCATGTCAAGATCACGCCACTTCCGACATTGATGTCAATCACTGTTATTGTGTGATTGATTTACATTATTTTCTTGGAATATATTATTTAATTAATTAAAATTAGTAAATGGCTAAAATAGTTCCAAATAGGCTCTAGATTAGTGGCGGTGGTTAGCGTCACGACCGAGACCAGAGACAGGTGACCCAATCTATGTATTTGTCATCTAGCTTTGAACAAGCTAGTTAGCGCATTCAGATACAGAGACATACAAGAACACGAGAGCTTTGTTGTGCGGTCTCCTGTCTCTAGTCTTGGTCACCAGTAAGCTGTGCAAACTGCCTTATGTACAGTTAAATATGGCAAAAATTCCACACACCTCAAACCTCTCAGAACACAAAGGCAATCTAGAACTTTGGCCTAGGTAAATAATGGCTAATCGGGCCTGGTTATCAGTATCGGACCGACGGTAGGTCTGCTAAATAAAAAATTTCATTTCATGCCAATTTTTAGGCTCAATCAATCGTGAAAAATTCAAAACTCCAAATACTTAAAGCCTTGACAGCAGAAGACAAGTTTGGCATACTTGTAAGCTGTTTATGTGATTGCGGACAAACATAACCTCACTTATAACTAGACACACGACACGACGTAAGCATTATGGCGTCGTAATGAGAGGCTAGACCCTATATATTCCTCTGTGGGCTGAACCCGGACGCCCAGCGCGCTCGATACGGCTCTCGTTATTACCATCATCATAACCTATAACGCGACCTGAGTCTGCACACTCTCAACACAACACTCGCTGACACCAGATTATTGCCATGATTTAAAAAATGGCCTGATTGAAAGTGAAGACCTTACACTCACAATCAATTTTTTTATTAGTTTTTGGTCAGTCTGAAAACCTGGCCGACACTCAGCTATGCGCTGGCGTGAGTGAAACAAATTTCCATCGCAATATGTCATTCCAATTCGCTCTGTTCACAACCTTGTTTCGGACATTCGACATTCCATTACCAATGGTGTTACAAGGCTCTTCGCTATGCTCACAGCCTGGTTTCGGCCTTCAGCCTCAGACTTACGTGTTCTTTTAATGCAAGTTTAATTAGATATCTTGAAGGGATAACACATTTCAAATTTCATTGAAATATGACTACTTATTTTGCTGTTGTAGCAAAAATTAACCTTTTATTAAGCCATTTTGAAGCGACTCAATGGATGTTCATACTGTTTAGTAGGCCTTTATTCGTGTATGACAAAAAAATACATATTTATTTCAAATTTCATCAAAATCAGATGAGAACCTCTTTTTTCGAAATCTTAGTTATACATTTGTCGTCAGGCGTACAGGTAGCTTTAATGCCTTGGAGATTTCATATTAAATTTAACAATTCAACATATTATTTCCATAGTTACTCCATAATTTCACAAATTATTAACGATAACATTAAAAGTGCAACATATAATTTCTATGGCAACTCAAGCCAGATTGCTGCGTATATAAATAAGGTAGCACTCCTCGACCAACTGGCTGTAGCGTCCGCTAATAACACCGATTAGGTCCCTTGGTTAAGGAGGTTACGTGGTCACCGTCTTGCTTCAAGCTCGAGTCTGCGTTCACTCGTATGAAAAGTGAAAATCGAGTCACTCTCTTTTCCTCTTTCATATTGAGTGTTGATAACACCTATTAGGTCCCTGTGCGTTGGAAACGGGCAACAAGCAGGTCGGGTTTGCACAGAGGATTGCTGGGCTTCGCGCCAGGAGATGTGGGTTTCCGCGGTTTTACACATCTATAAAATAAACAAAAACCTAATTTTTTAACTCCGCTAAGCGGTGGCAAGCCGGACTTCGACAGCGAGGAGGAGGAGTCGGAGGAGTAACCTCGATAAAAACTGGAGGTCATCTGGCCCGAATGACAGGTTCTCTGTAAGGGCTCCTTGCCAGGAGTGACGGCAAAGCTCTCAACGGTGGAGCAGGTGGACCAATCATCTCCGGGGAGCTGCGACACTTGAACTTGCGGTGAGGAGTGGTGACCAGAGATCTGCAACGAACGATGTGACATAGGAGACTTGTCTCAGTGACTAGAATGAAAAGACCTGACAGGAGAAAGGTGAAGATGCGAAGATGAGGTGAGGGACAGTGGGATTGTGTGCGTTATCAAAACACTTAACAGGTTAATTAAATAATGAGTTCAACGGAAATAAAGTTGTGTTTACTTAATTGAATGTTTACAAAATTGTGTTACAAAACAAAACTAACATGTGATTAAACATAGATTAATGTTCCCCACAAGGAGTAAAATGAACTGCGAAAAACACAAAATTTAACAAGGATTAACAATTATTGACCATACAATTTTGGGGGACATTTTGTTCATCTTGAACGGCAGGTTCTTGTCTTTACCAAATTTTCCTCCACAGTCCACACCCTCCTTAAAGCGAACATCTTATATCTATTCAAGTGAGTTCATGATACCGTGTTTCTATTCGTTTGCTGCTTATCTCTTGGAATATATTAGTTAATTAATTAAAATTAGTAAATGGCTAAAATAGTTCCAAATAGGCTCTAGAAGCGAGTGGCGGTGGTTAGCGTCACGCGTCCGAACCGAGACCAGAGACAGGTGACCGCAATCTATGTATTTGTCATCTAGCTTTGAACAGGCGCTAGTTGGCGCATCGATAGAGACAGGGGACATACAGAAGACATGTTGGTCATGATCTCCTGTCTCTAGTCTTGGTCACCAGTCGTGCCTTATGTACAGCTAAATATGGCAAACAATTCCACACACCTCAAAACTCAGAACACAGAAGGGGCTTATTAGATTTGTTTCAATTATTTAAAAATAACAACGCTGTTGTATTTGTTTGTTTTAAATTTAGTTAGTTGTTATAAACAAGAGTTTTGGAAAGCATCTATTTCTTTTATTACAATTCTTTCTTTTTAGTAAAATGCCGTATAGGAGTAGGCAAAACTATAGATTAATCTGGAGTCTAATAAAAGGGACCCAGTTCGGTTTCATCTTCAAAGTACCAGCCCTGATAAATTGAATTGGGAAAATAAACTGGGAGGCTTGGATAGACGTTGGGAAAAGTACCGGGTTGTAACCAAGTTGAATGAGCCTTCTGAAGAATTTCTGGTAAATACACTCTGTACACCCTTGGTGATGATGCCGAGGGAATTCTAAGGAGAATAGCCTTTCACAAGATGAAATGAATTCACATGATGTGGTTGAACACTGTTTAGATAACATTTCAGGGACAAATCAAGTTTGAAGTAGGCTTGTAGTAGGAACTGAGTATAAAAGCCGTGGACAATGTATTGTTTAACCATTTCATTCCATATGACACATTTTTAGAACATCCTTTAAATACAAGTCAAATTAAACTGTTTGGACCGGGCAGATTCCTATTCAAGTTCGAGGTCGGTTTTCGAGCCAATTTACATTTTAACGAGATCATATACTCAAGATATCTATGTTATTGAAGGGAACAAAAGCCTTTGTTGGGAGACCAGCAATTGAAGGACTAGGGCTTATAAAATGGAATAATTCCTGACTAAAGCTGAAGTTGTCAATAAGTACCCTGAACTGTTTGATGGCATTGGAAAAATTAAGTCCGAAGAATATCATATAGAAATCAAGCCAGAAACTAAACCTTATGCAATTGGAGTGTCAAGACGAATTCCTTTTAGACTTAGGAATAAAGCCGAGGAGGAACTAAACCGATTAGAAGAAAGTGGCATAATTTCAAGGTTAGTGCACCTACAGATTGGGTAGCTGGAATGGTTGTGTACCAAAACCTAATGGGGATGTTAGGATTTGTGTGGTTATACACAATTGAATAAATCTATTAAACGAGAGCGATCAGTTTACCTTCGGTGAATGAAATTTTGGGACAACTTCAAGGAGCAGATTTCTCTAAGTGACTGTCGATCTGGTTACTTTCAGATACCTCTGTCTGAAGAGTCGAAACAACTTACTACATTTCTTACACACAAGGGCGTTATTGCTTCAATAGATTGCCCAGGATAACAAGTGCGCCAGAGGTGTATCATCAAAGATGAACAGAATCTTACAAGGACTGGAAGGTGTTTTAACTTTGTTAGATGATTCTATTGTTTATGGAAAAACCTTAGAAGAACACAATGAAAAGGTGGATTCAGTTTTGAACCGTTTGAAGACTTATGGTGTCACTCTGAATGAATCCAAATGTGATTTTCTTACTCAAAGGCTGAAGTTTCTTGGACATGTGATTTCCAACAAAGGGAATAAGCCCAGATGATGATAAAGTGAAGCTATACTAAAGCTTGATGCTCCAAAGAGTGTGTCTGAAGTAAGACGTCTGTTAGGGATGACTAATTACTATATCAAATTCTTCCCACAGTTATCTTCTGTGACTGAACCTATCAGAAATTTATTGAGGAAAGACAGAGATTGGCATTGGGATTCAAATCAAAGAAACTAACTTTCAAGAAATCAAGAAAATTTTAACAAAAGCGCCAGTTTAGCATTTTTGAGAGACTAACAGAAAAACAAGAATAGCAGCTGATGCCTCACTCGCTGGTTTAGGAGCGTTCTAGAACAAGAGGTCATCAAAGGGGTGTGGAAAGCCTGTGCAGTACGCATCTACTTGGTTTAAATGAGACTGAAAAACGATATCTCAAACCGAAGAAAGCTCTAGGTATTGTTTGGGCATGTGAAAAATTTCAAGATTACATTTTGGGAGGAAACGTGATAGTTCAAACTGATCACAAACCCCTTTGACTTTATTTGGACTCAAACCTCTCAATGAGTTGACTACCTAAATTCAAAGGCTGAGGATGAGATTAATGAGATTTAAACATCATTGGAATATGTACCAGGAAAAGCTTTTTCGCCAGACACTTTATCAAGATGTCAGTAAAGGGTAACAATCGGGATGAAAATGTGTCAGATGATCTAGAACTGTCGATATATATAGTGAGCCAACCTAATGTTTCGGATCGAATTTTGGGAAAACGTAAAGAAGAACAAAGAAAATGAAGAAATGATAATGGTTAAACAATACATTGTCAACGGCTGCCGACTCAGTTTTCTATATAAGCTTCAAAATACAAACCTAGGTAATGACTTATGGATAAATCAAGGTGTACTGATGTACAAATCAGTTGTAATTCCACATATTTTACAAAGAAATGCTTGAAAAAATTCACGAAGGTCATGGTGGACAGAAAAATCATTATTGAGCCAAGGATACTGTTTGGTGGCCGAACATAAATGAACATGTAATTGAAAAGTTAATAAGTGTCGGGCCCATAGAAACAAGTACGCAACCACCTGAACCATAATGGCAACAAAACTGCCTCAAAGACCATGAAGTTTTAGGCATGGATTATTTTAAAGCTAACGAACTGGTATTTAGCTGTGGGAGATTACTTCTAAAGATACCTGGATATTCAGAACATGACAAACAGTTGAAAACTTGTGCAGCTATAAAATACAAAAGACTTGCTTTTTCGAATTCCTGGTGATCCGATGTGACCAAAGGTACTAGCGAACAGCTTTGAAATGCAAGAGTTTGCAAAGTCGGTTTTCACATTGTGACAAGTAGTGCGAAATATCCAGCAAGTAATGGTTGCAGAAGCAATGGTAAAATCTCCAAAACATTGTGCTCAAAGGAAACATCAATTGGGACTTTTAGCCTACAGATCCCATCCAAGTAGGGCATAGTCCGAGTGAGATGCTGATGGGAAGGAAGCTAAGAGGAACCTTACCAACCGACCGACGAATCTGCAACCCGGTGATCTGCAACCCTGAGACAAAATGATCATCGTCTAGACTTCGAGGCGAACAAAACTACAGAGACATGGCGCAAGCCTCTTCAGAGCTTGGGGGAGATGAGAGTGTGGGTCAAAGATCGTGGGAAGTATGGTTGAGTTACACCTGAATCAAACAGCTCACACCAGATACTACATAAAGATGCCGAATGAAGGAGTTATTGACAGGAATAGAAAAATGCTAGTGAAAACCTAATGGACCTTTGAGAAGGAGATGTGTGGATTATGTTTCAATTATTTAAAATAACAGCTGTTGTATTTTGTTTGTTTACATTTAGTTAGTTGTTATAAACAAGAGTTTGGAAAGCATCTATTTCTTTTATTATAATTCTTTCTTTTTATTTGCCAATATACAAAAACATTGTGTTGGTAATAACAAAAACAATTACAACTTATGAACCAAAAATTACAAAACCACTACAGTAAGTATTTATGCCAATTGTGTACAATTTGGAATTTAAAACTAGTAAAATGTATTATGGAACACCAGACTTTTTAGAGTGTGGTAAGTGAGTGGTCCATAAATTCTGTAAACTATAAAAACTCGTTGTGGTGACAAGATAATTTCTAAGTTTCCCGTAAAAATTCAGAATTTTTGAAGACCTTGCAATTTCTTGGGAAGTTTTTGAAGAATGCATTCCGGCCTGAGATGGCAATTTTTGAATAATTTCGATCTGTGATAATCTGAATTTATAACTGGTTAAAGAGCGAGTATCATGATATAGATATCACTGCCTTGCTAAACACTTGTTAAGGCAAAATAAAATGGAATCATAAATGTAAAAGTGAAGGAAAGGTTAGAATGCCTAATTGTTTAAAATAATTGACCTGTCCCTGCTCTTTAAATTGCACAAGATTCTAATGACATACTTCTGTAAAAACAAATACTCTGCTGATTTTGTCTGAGCAAGTTTCCCACAAGCACATGTGCCGTATTTTAAGTGGGGATAAATTATGCCGTAATAAGCCATTTTTAAAACATCACTTTTGAGCAGTACACAGATAAACTACGAAGCAAAAATACTCTGTGAAACTTTATTACAAACTATGTTCAATATGGAAATTCAACTAAGTTTCACAATCGGGTGAATACGAAGCTTAAAATGTTCAACTTCTTCTATCTGATTAATATCTAAAAAAATACGAGGGGTTTCAAATGTAGCTTTTGAACCTAGATTAAAATACATGAACTTTGATTTGTCAATATTTGTTTTAGGTTCAAGTTCTCTAGAAGAACTGAACGCAAATATTTGTTGATTGGAAAAGAATGAATTGCTCTAGGTTTTGCAGTGTCTGGAAATTATGCGTTAGGGGTTGTATCATCTGCATATTGAACCAAGTGATGACCATCATTATTCATTAATGCATGTAAATTGTTCACACAAAGGAAAATAAGCACATAGGTCCCAAAATGGAGCCCTGAGGAACTCAGATTTTAGCCAATAAAGGGTCCAGATAAAACATCGTTGATTTGTACTTGTTAGTTGGTCGCATGGTGGAACAACCATTGAAGAGGTAGTCCTCTGATGCAAAAGATTTCCTAATACTTTTAACAGTTTTGAATGATCAAGCAAAATCAGCCTTGAACAAAATCTAAAGAATATGCTGATCGCTTTTTTGTTTTGTCTAAAGCTTGTACAATATTTTCAACCAATTCATTTGCTACCTACGATTGTACATTTGTTTCTACCTGAATCCAAATTGACTTTTTGACAAAATGTTTTGATTTTCCAGTAAAAGAAGAAAGTGCTTTAGTAGAAATTTTCTCTAATTTTCCAAATATTGGTAATAGCGAAATTGGGCGATAATTAGTCATCTAAGGAGCTTCCTATTTTGAAAACTGGAACACTGCTTGGTTTTGCTTACTGATGGGAATGTACCCTTACAGTAATAAAATTTATTAAGCTTTTTGTGACAATACTTGGTGTATTGTTTTAATAACTCAAGCTGACAAGCCATACACGTTATCTGGTTTTTAGCAGGCATGTGTTTAATGGAATAAATTACCTCTTTTCATTTTCTTTTGAGCAAAATGCCGAATATTTAGCAAAACATGGGAGCTCAATCTAGAACGGCTAAGTAAATAATGGCATCGAGACCTGTTTGGGGTATAACAAAATTAATATGAAATTAATGTACATAACATTGGTTTAAAATACTATTAGTACTTATTATTATTATTTATATTATTATTTATGTTTCAACTGATGAATACCAAATTTCATTAGATTGTATCCCAAAATATATTAATGATTTTTAATTTTCTATTTTGTCATTGTTTAACGGCGTAGCCACAAAATATGTCACTTCATACAAACTTGTTTACATTTTATAACTTTAAAATTTGTTTCTGGCATATCTGAACAGTTCACCTGGAACTAACTGTTTATCTTTAGATCACTGAAACTTTGTTTTGAAACAACGACCACTCTAGAGTATTTTAAAGGTGGTACGTATGGGATGAATCGATGATTGTGATGAGGGTTTGATGGTTTTGAGCGGTACAATTCTAGGGCCACTATTACCGGAATTGGGTCAGTAGTTAATTAATGCAGCCCAACAACCAATACTGGAATAGACGACAGCGGCTTAATGTTACTTCCTGAACCCAGGGACTGGCCGTAGTGAAAAGTTGTTACGCCAATGTTGGAGTTGGACTACTGGCCAAGACAGGGTGCAAAAACACACACTACCGTTGAACATGGCCACTAATGATGATGACAGATGGGTAGAAAAAACTTTTTTAACAAAAAATTGAACCGACTTCAAAACAAACCTACTGTAAAGTGCTCTAAAAAGTGTGAAATAATTTGGTAATTCAATTCTGTCGCTTAACATGCTACATTATTTAATCAAAAATGAGTTTCTGATGTTTTATGCGAACATACAATAATGTATCCATTACACTACAGTAGTACATTACAGCAGTTCTCATTTCATGGTAACCAATATAGTAAATAATTTGCTAATACCTATTAGAATACCACCATATGCGAACACTATTTGCAATATTGTGGACTAAAATTTGGTGTTGTTACAATCTCATAAAAAAACTATGGGGTCGGTGCTCTGAAGCAATATTATCAAAGAAGAAGCAGCACCGACTCCAATATTTTTTAAGTGAAAAAATTATCTTCTTCTAAATTAATCCCTAATAATACAGTGTATTCATATTCAGTTATATGTTACATATTATATCAACTTCTAAAAAGTATTCTCATCAGCAAAGATAATTGTAAAGTTACTGTCTAATTTTAGTATTATTTTTTTCAAAATGTATTAATTATTTTGTTTTGCTAAAGTCTCTAATCAGACAAATTTATAATATTCCAGATTGTTGTACCTAAATACAGTAACGTTAAAGAAAACCTGTTTCGTCTTTTGGCTGATGAATGAGTTTTAGTTGTACTTTTAGTGTAATGAAATCATATTATCTTAAACTAAGTAATTGAGTCGTAAGACCTTCAGAAAGCTTTTAGTTAGTTTGGGAGAGAGGCAGTCCTAATCGGACCCTAGGTTTGAGTCCTTCATCCTCGGTATCTATCGCTTGTTTGACGTGATTTTTCTTCAGTACAAACTGGTAAATGTGTACTGAGTAGCTAGCTGTGAGTACAGCTCTTCTAGGTGACAATCAGAGTCAGACCGCTGCACTCATGTCACAAATCTGCCACGGGTGAGGAGAATCGCCTGTACCAGGGTAACGCTTCGTCCTTTGACCTCGAGGCCTTTGCATATGGTAACAATGCAGAACATAGACCGTTTGCTTTCCCCGGCAAGCTGGATTCGCTTGCGAAGCGGGTTTTGGTCAAACGCCTTCGGTTATTGCTAATAATAATCTCGCAAAAGTAGTTGTTCCCTTCTAAAGATGTAGTTTCGGTGCTTGGTCAAGCTAAAAGACTTGGTGGTTCGCCCACTCGCGTTGACGCT
Source organism: Matsumurasca onukii (assembly GCA_018831715.1). Classification (NCBI taxonomy): domain Eukaryota; kingdom Metazoa; phylum Arthropoda; class Insecta; order Hemiptera; family Cicadellidae; genus Matsumurasca; species Matsumurasca onukii. The sequence goes on along the minus strand of CM032058.1, from coordinate 71,736,296 downwards.
TCGTCGTTGTTTCCTTTTGTTTGCTTATTCCCAGTTCACAAGATCATGTACAGTTAGGTTTCGGCCCGTATCCTTATGACTTATGGATAGGTTTTTTTTTTGCAAGTTTGCTGTATTAGGAGTGGTTTACATTTCTCTTACTAACGCGCCGTCCTTTAGCCTCGCAAATTAGTACCGGTTTTGCTTTGTCACTTTTGTGTTTTCTAACTTTCCGGCTTTGCTTTAACTTAAACTACTGTAATGTAGAGCGAGCTGATTTCTGAACATTTTATAAGTTGAATCTTTTTGTACAGTTATGTACATATTTAATCATGTTGAAATTAACGCACATGCTGTTTAAATGTACGAGTAGTTCACGCTTACCCTCAAAATGTCTGATTGTTTCGAATTTTCTCCAGAATATACGTATTTTAAACGTATCAGGGTACAATTTCAGAGTAAGTTATGTTCTGGACAGAAGGGTACCATTATCATATACTTCAATCACATCAAAATTGAAACAACATCAACTTAAAATACGGTAACAAAACCGTATTTGCGTAAAATGTATCAGAAGATTTTTATAAGTTTTACAGTACTTAAAACACTTTATGGAAACCATTTTGTAGACAATTTGATTTTAATAATTAGTCTTGTACATTTACCATTTTGATAGCCTTGCCGAAGTGATACCTATACTACTAAGCACGCCAAAGTACACGTTTCAGCATGATATTTGGCCATTTTATTCTTGTTTACAGAATCTATAAAGGGTTTCAAAGCTTGTAAAATAGGTTTTTGTTGAAAACAGCTATGCACAGAATCTTATCATTACCGGGTTTATTATATTAAAATTAAGTGTCTATGGCTATCAAACTTATATGAAGTGCTAAAAACGTGTTAGAAGGAGGCCATAGCCATGTATATGAACCATGACATTGTCAATAATTGTAAAATTCATATGACAAATAAAGATATTATTATTATTATTATTATAACCATCAATATTTATTTGAATTTCTAGGGTGAGAGGCTAGAAATAAAAACCAATTATAAAAAATAAATCCATTTAATTGTTCATGGGTTTACTTGAAAATCAATTTTTTTAACCTATATTATAATAGGTTAGCGGACCTAAATATTGTATCTTACATGTAATACTGATAATCTCACTATAACACATCCCTAATTAGGGTTTGAACCCTTAGAAACTCTAATTAATAATTATCTAATACTTCTTTGGTCTCTGAAAGCAACATAGACAAATATTAGTAACACTGACTAGTGCGAGGACTACGGATGTTTGAGTAGCGGCGTAGAGTAGCTTGGGTGAAAACACCGTCCAGGCGAAAGGTGGTATCTGTGAATGGTAACAGAGAAATGCCACCAGGACATGAAGCAAGTGTAGGAACACAACCGTCCTGACAACTCTCTTGGATTTTCTGTAGCGAACTCCTGGAATAATACAAGTCATTACTTGGGCCAAGACTATTTAATAAAGGGTTTTAAAATTTTAGCATCAAATGAACAGCACAACAGTTTTCTGTAAAGAATATCTTGTAAAGACATGTGGACTTCAAAGGAGGATTTCAAAGATCATTTGGCATCGTGTATCAATCAGGTTGTCACATTTTTTCAAACAAAATTCGACTTCTAGGTTTTCTATACCTCATTTCACAAAACTTTGATAATATTTTATGATTTATGTAATTTCTGGACAAGAAAAAAAACAATTATACATCGGGACTAATTTAGCACATTTCAAGTCAATAAAATAAAATCTTGAATAGAATTTTTTTCCGAATTTGAATAAATCTTGCCTGAATCTACAGATTGAACTCCTACAGAAATTGCCGAATTAAACGGAGTTTGTCCATTTCTTGTGCCAAATTAAGTTATTACGATTTCCCTGAACTAAGTCATAGGTTGAAGCAGCTTCCTGGCCATTGTGATGTCCAAGGAAACAAGTGAGCTGACTAACTTGCGGGTAAGGTGCTTCAAAGCCCTTTCTAGATTATGAATCAGCTTGAAGATCAGCAAATCAAAAGACCAGCTAGGATAGAAAATATTTTCAGAACAGAGGTTTGGGAAGCTTTTGAGCTTTATCATAGTTCAAGTAACCATTTTAAATCTGAAAAGGATTTAAAATGTTTATATTGAGCCTCATAAACAGATTAGTACATTTCTGGAAAAACCTGAGGACAGTGGCTCTGTCCAAAGTGGAAAATAACCGTAATCTATGATCAAGCCACATCAGGCAAAGCGTTGGCACGTGTGTTAGGCCTTTCACACTTTGACTTTTCGCCGTGGCGGCCGCGGCCAGTCGTATCTTATCCGATGAAAAGGCGTAACATTTGAAAGAGACCTTAGAAGGAAACGCTATTTGGTACAGGCTCATATGAAATTGAGAATAATAGCATTAGTTCAACATACCTGGCATGTTTGATGCTGAGTAGGTAAGCTAGCACAGGCATGGCGTAAGTGTGGGAAGAAGCAGCACTGTCACCACACTGACATTGTAGTGCTCCAACCCTCATTATCCGGCAGCTACATCCACACTCGCCAGGCTGTTAGAGTTGCCCTGCAAAGCAGTCGAGCATTCAGTTCAGTACGGTAGCTTGTTACTTGTTAGATATCCCTTTTGAGGCAACTCAGTTCCCTGCCAGAAAGGAAGTTATCTAAAAAAACTGGCGTCTTCGGTGTTTAAATATGGTGGCTTCAGTTTATAGTAGAGTAGATGTTACCAAACCAATCATTCAAATCTACAGGTAAACAATCTGTCAAGTTGGACTACAAATTTCACTCTTATCATTCAACCTTAACCCTAGAAACTACCAGAGTTTGAAATAAAACCAATTATAATAATCCATTTAATTGTTCATGGGTTTAGCGAAAATCAATTTTTTAACCTATATTATAATAATGGGTTGGCGGGCCTAAATTATTGTATCTTACATGTGTACTGATAATCCTCACTATAACATCCCTAATTAGGGGTTTGAACCCTTAGAAACTCTAATTAATAATTATCTAATACTTCTTTGGTCTCTGAAAAGCAACATAGACAAATATTAAGTAACACTGACTGAATGCGAACTACAGGATGTTTGAGTAGCAGCATTAGAGTAGCAGGTGAAAACACAGTCCAGACGAAAAGGTGGTATCTGAATGGTAACGAAATGCCTGGACATGAAGCAAGTGTAGGAACACAACCTGACAACTCTCTTGGATTTTCTGTCTCTGGAATAATACAAGTCATTACTTTTAAGCCAAAGACTATTTAATAAAGGGTTTAAAATTTTAGCATCAAATGAACAGCACAACAGTTTTCTGTAAGAATATCTTGTAAAGACATGTGGACTTCAAGGAGGATTTCAAAGATCATTTGTCGTGTATCAATCAGGTTGTCACATTTTTTCAAACAAAAATTCCCTGACTTCCTAGGTTTTCTATACCTCATTTCACAAAACTTTGATAATATTATTTTATGATTCATGTATTTCTGGACAAAGAAAAAACAATTATACGTCGGGACTAGCACATTTCAAGTCAATAAAATAAATCTTGAATAAATTTTTTTGCGGAATTTGAATAAATCTTGCCTGAATCTACAGATTGAACTCCTACAGAAATTGCCCGAATTAGCGTTTGTCCATTTCTTGTGCCAAATTAAGTTATTTTACGATTTCCCTGAACTAAGTCATAGGTTGAAGCAGCTTCCTGGCCATTGTGATGTCCAAGGAAACAAGTGAGCTGACTAACTTGCGGGTAAGGTGCTTCAAAGCCCTTTCTAGATTATGAATCAGCTTGAAAATCAGCAAATCAAAAGACCCGCTAGGATAGAAAATGTTTTCAGAACAGAGGTTTGGGAAGCTTTTGAGCTTTTATCATAGTTCAAATAACCATTTTAAATCTGAAAAGGATTTAAAATTGGACCTCATAAACAGATTAGGCGGAAAACCGAGGACAGTGGCTCTGTGATAACGCCGTCGCGTTCAAACATCAGGCAGCGTTGGCACTGTGTGTTGCCTACAAGCGACTTTGGAAGTGGCTGACGCGAAGTCGTATCTTATCCGATGAAAAGGCGTAACATTTGAAAGAGACCTTAGAAGGGAAACGCTATTTGGTACAGGCTCATATGAAATTGAGAATAATAGATTAGTTCAACATACCTGGCATGTTTGATGCTGTAAAGGTTCTCTAAGTGGACGGAGGCTCTATTCGACTTGCTGGAGTGGATCTGAGAGAACTAGACCCCAGCTGGCTGCGAGGCCAGACCATCGGAATGATTAATCAAGAACCAATCCTGTTTGCCACCACCATCAAAGAGAACATCCTTACGGCAAACCAGACTCGCCTGACCAAGAGGTAATTGTATCTTTTGAAAAATGAGGAATAAATTTTAATAATTCTGAAACTTTTAAAATTTATAAACAAAATCAATGGTTTAAAACGCCCTAAAATGTCTATATCAAAATTTAAATTGAGGTTAAAGACTTGACTAATTTGTCAGCAAGTGTTGGGATCAGGTTTCTAGTTAGGCACGCGGTGTTGCAGATCTATGAAGCAGCTAGGCTGGCCAACATGAGACGAAGTTCATCCGTCAGTTTCCCGAAGGATATGACACAGTGCTGGGGGAGAGGGGGGTGACGGTGTCCGGGGGGCAGAAGCAGCGGATAGCAATAGCTCGCGCTCTCCTGAAGAACCCTTCAGTGCTCATTTTGGACGAGGCTACCAGGTGACATAATTTAAGTACTAAACTTCCGCCATTGCTGATAATGTGTCACGTCCTTCACAGGGCTCTTGCATATCCCTGGCGTACGTGTACCACAGGTTGAGGACTACTGGTCTTGATGTAGTTGGCTGGATTGGGACCTCCTAAACCTTTCGAAATTTATGTTCAACACACAAATGTAGAATGAAAATATGTAACACTACATCATGACAACTGCAACAATACAATTATCAATAATTACAAATCATAACTTGTATATGTACTTTGAGAAGAAAATATCTTTTACTCAAAACCAATTTTGTTACCACTTCTCAAACTTTTACTATTTTGCAAAATGCTCAAATAATTTTTTTGCATTAATTATTTTATTGCTCTACTGATTATGAAGACTTTTCAACATTGTTTACAAAATGCTCAAGCCAAGGTATGGTGTGACTGACAAACGAATTTGACACGTTTTTATCAGTGCTAGGCTTGAATATCAATAAGCTGTGTTCATCATGTGCAGTGCGCTGGACACGGAGTCTGAGAAGTTGGTGCAGCGTGCGCTGGAGCAAGTCAGCCGGAACCGAACTGTGCTGGTCATCGACAACCGACTCAGCACCATTCAACATGCAGACATCATCGGTGCTCAACCAGCCAGATAGTGGAGGTCAGTTGCTCTGTTCAAGCTGACTAGTTTGTTTGATTCTCTTCTATCACGATTCGTCAGTAAGAATTTCTTGTTAAAAATAAATCCTGAAAATAAAGTGGTAATTGCGTAGTTATAGATAATTTTTCCAACATAATTTTCGATGCAAAGATTCAATAAAAAATTGTTTTATTTAAAATGTCATATATCCGTGGGGCAATTTTTTCACAGTTTAATAACTTTGAATTTGTAATTGAAAAAGGAAGATCGACATGTTTCTACATGTGTGAAAGTTTTCTTTCTTGCCAAGATTTTTAACTCTTGAAAAATTGCTACCATAATTACTTTCCCTCGGTAGATATTACAACTTAACACTTGCAGCTCAAAACATGATTGTCTATAGTGTCAGAGTTCAGTATATAGCGGCAGGTGATTGAGAGCGTCAATATAGCCAATATGAAGTGGTAAAGTTATGATTATCAAATACCTGAGCTGTTTGTCTTATCTTTATTTAGAACTACAAAAGTACTAGAAAGAATCTGCAACTTTTACAGAAAGTTTGTTCAGAAATTATGTCTTAATCGCCCAATCTTTATTCTTACTTAATCTTGCCGTGAACTTAAAACACCTACAGTTGCACATCTTTGATGTTTTCCAATTTTAAACATCAAGTAAAAGTCTTATATTTCTGCAATACCAATTATTAGAAACATCCCTTCCAAGCAATATCCTACCAATAAAGTATTTTAATTTTGTTTCAGATGGGAAATCATGACATGTTGATGAAAAAGAAAGGACACTACTGGAATCTGATGAATCAGCAAAACTCTGCTGAGAGAACGAGTGGATGAGAGTTTGTGAAGTGTTACACTAGGCTTTCCCTCCTACTCGGCACTGAAGGATCAGATTCTTGAAACCAAAACAACCCTATCTCACTGCCTATGCCTCTGAAGTCTGAATAAACACAAGACAGCAGTAAAAAATCTGTGGTAGTGGAAAACTCCTGTCATCTGTGGTGACTAAATGATTTTATCATCTGACTCCGTACTACATAACTCTTGACAGGAGGGAGTCTAGTTTGTGCTCTGATACCTGTGCAATGCCTTCCTTGTTTTGTTTGTCAAATATATATTTCAATTGCATAAACATTTGTCTCTCTTAATCTTTCCCTAAATGTGAAATATTTGGTCAAATTTAAAAAATTACCAGAAATGATTATTAGTTTTATACATTCCACATTTGTTTGTGTGTTTTCTAACTAAATTGTCATAAGAAAACATTAGTTTATTGCATGTTTTGTTAATTAATTTGACACAATTGTTAATTAACTTAATTTTTAAGAACTTTTGTTTTGGGGTCAGGCCCGGATTACCCATAAGGCCAACCTAGGCCATGGCCTAGGGCTAGTGCTATGGGGCAGTCCTGGGAAAACGACCAATTGCTGCACTGTACTTAGTTAAGAGAGTATTAGTGTCCAGGGACTAACCTTGAGTCTTGACATTGACACTGGTTAAGCTTTCACGACCGATGTCTAAACTAACTTAGTCTTCTGGTTCACACCGCCGTAGTACTATTTGTATTCCGTTGTGAACCAGATTACCAGAAGACTTAGAAGGTAGTGGAGAGGAAGTTCAAGAGGGCTGAGCAGGGTAGCCGGGTGGGGGTCAGCGATGACTCATGTCAAGATCACGCCACCTCGACATTGATGTCAATCACTGTTATTGTGTGATTGATTGATTTACATTATTTTCTTGGAATATATTATTTAATTAATTAAAAATTAGTAAATGGCTAAAATAGTTCCAAATAGGCTCTAGATTGAGTGGCGGTGGTTCGCGTCACGACCGAGACCAGAGACAGGTGACCGCAATCTATGTATTTGTCATCTAGCTTTGAACAGGCGCTAGTTCGCGATGCACAGATACAGGAGACATACAGAAGACACCGAGGCACATGTTGGTCGCGGTCTCCTGTCTCTAGTCTTGGTCACCAGTCGCTGTGCAAACTGCCTTATGTACAGTTAAATATGGCAAAAAATTCCACACACCTCAAACCTCTCAGAACACAAAAGGGGGCGCAATCTAGAACTTTGGCCTAGGGCGTAAATAATGGCTAATCGGGGCCTGGTTATCAGTATCGGAACCGGACGGTCTGCTAAATAAAAAATTTCATTTCATGCCAATTTTAGGCTCAATCGTGAAAAATTCAAAACTCCAAATACTTAAAGCCTTGACAGCAGAAGACAAGTTTGGCATACTTGTAGCGCTGTTTATGTGATTGCCGGACAAACATAACCTCACTTATAACTAGACACACGACACGACGTAAGCATTATGGCGTCGGAATGAGAGGCTAGACCCTATATATTCCTCTGTGGGCTAGACCGCGACCTCAGCAGCGCTACGTACGGCTCTCGTTATTACCATCATCATAACCTATAACGCGACCTGAGTCTGCACACTCTCAACACAACACCGCTGACACCAGATTATTGCCATGATTTAAAATGGCCTGATTGAAAGTGAAGACCTTACACTCACAATCAATTTTTTATTAGTTTTGGTCAGTCTGAAAACCTGGTCGACACTCAGCTATGCGCATGCAGAGTGAAACAAATTTCCATCGCAATATGTCATTCCACCGCTCTGTTCACAACCTTGTTTCGACATTCGACATTCCATTACCAATGGTGTTACAAGGCTCTTCGCTGCTCACAGCCTGGTTTTCGCCTTCAGCCTCAGACTTACGTGTTCTTTAATGCAAGTTTAATTAGATATCTTGAAGGGATAACACATTTCAAATTTCATTGAAATATGACTACTTATTTTGCTGTTGTAGCAAAAATTAACCTTTTTGTCGCCATTTTGAAACGACTCAATGGATGTTCATACTGTTTAGTAGGCCTTTATTCGTATGACAAAAAATACATATTTATTTCAAATTTCATCAAAATCAGATGAGAACCTCTTTTTTGAAATCTTAGTTATACATTTGTCGTCAGACGTACAGGTAGCTTTAATGCCTTGGCTAGAGACGTTAGATTTCATATTAAATTTAACAATTCAACATATTATTTCCATAGTTACTCCATAATTTCACAAATTATTAACGATAACATTAAAAGTGCAACGTATATTTTATGGCAACTCAAGCCAGATTGCTTGCGTGATATAAATAAGGTAGCACTCCTCGACCAACGCGCTGTAACGCCCGCTAATAACACCCGATTAGGTCCCTTGGTTAAGGGAGGTTACACCGTGGTCACCCGTCTTGCTTACCGAAGTCTGCGTTTCATCAGATGAAAAGTGAAAATCGAGTCACTCTCTTTTCCTCTTTCATATTGAGAGTGTTGATAACACCCTATTAGGTCCCTTGGTCGGTGGAACGGGCAACAAGCAGGTCGGGTTTGCACAGAGGATTGCTACCGGCTTCAGCCCGCCAAGGAGATGTGGGTTTTCACGGTTTTACACATCTATAAAATAAACAAAAACCTAATTTTAACTCCGCTAAGTGGCAAGCCGGACTCGCAACGAGGAGGAGGAGTCGGAGGAGTATCAACCTCGATAAAAACTGGAGGTCATCTGCCCAATGACAGGTTCTCTGTAAGGGCTCCTTGCCAGGGTGACGGCAAAGCTCTCAACGGTGGAGCAGGTGGACCAATCATCTCCGAGCTGCGACACTTGAACTTGCGGTGAGGAGTGGTGACCAGAGATCTGCAACGAACGATGTGACATAGGAGACTTGTCTCAGTGACTAGAGATGAAAGAAGACCTGACAGGGAGAAAGGTGAAGATTAACGAAGATGAGGTGAGGGACAGTGGGATTGTGTAATGATCAAAACTTACTCAACCATTAATTAAATAATGAGTTCAACGGAAATAAAGTTGTGTTTACTTAATTGAATGTTTACAAAATTGTGTTACAAAACAAAACTAACATGTGATTAAACATAGATTAATTCCCCACAAGGAGTAAAATGAACTGCTAAAAACACAAAATTTAACAAGGATTAACAATTATTGACCATACAATTTTGGGGACATTTTGTTCATCTTGAACGGCAGGTTCTTGTCTTTACCAAATTTTCCTCCACAGTCCACACCCTCCTTAAAGTAACATCTTATATCTATTCAAGTAAGTTCATTGATACCCGTGTTTCTATTCCGCTTGCTGCTTATCTCTTGAATATATTAGTTAATTAATTAAAAATTAGTAAATGGCTAAAATAGTTCCAAATAGGCTCTAGAACGAGTGGCGGTGGTTCATACACCAAGACCGAGACCAGAGACAGGTGACCGCAATCTATGTATTTGTCATCTAGCTTTGAACAGGCGCTTGTTCAAGCGCATGCGACAGAGACAGGGGACATACAGAAGACACATGTTGGTCGCGGTCTCCTGTCTCTAGTCTTGGTCACCAGTCGTGCCTTATGTACAGCTAAATATGGCAAACAATTCCACACACCTCAAAACTCTCAGAACACAGAAGGGGCTCAATCTAGAACTTTGGCCTAGGGCGTAAATAATGGCTAATCCGGGCCTGTTTGGGGTATAACAAAATTAATAGCAAAAATTAATGTACACCAACATTGGTTTAAAATACTTGTTTACATTTTATAACTTTAAAATTTGTTTCTGGCATATCTGAACAGTTCACCCCTGGAACTTAACTGTTTATCTTTAGATCACTTTGAAACTTTGTTTTGAAACAACGACCACTCCTAGAGAGTATTTTAAGGTGAATTTTGTATGGGATGAATGATGATTGTGATGAGGGTTTTGATGGTTTGAGGTGTACAAACTAGGGCCCACTGTTACCCAGATTGGGTCAGTAGTTAATTAATAGCCCAACGACCAATGGAATAGACCAACGGCTTAATGTTACTTCTGAACCACGGGGACTGGCCATCGTGAAAAAGTTGTTACTGTAATGTTGGAAGTTGGACACGGGCCGGTTTGGTGCAAAGCACACACTTTACCACTGAACTATGGCCACCCCTAATGATGACAGATGGGTAGAAAAGTAATTTATGTTCAGCTTATCATTACAATAACACCATCAATATTTATTTGAATTTCTAGGGTGAGAGGCTAGAAATAAAAACCAATTATAAAAAAATAAATCCATTTAATTGTTCATGGGTTTAACGAAAATCCAATTTTTTAACCTATATTATAATAGGTTGACGGGCCCTAAATATTGTATCTTACATGTAATACTGATAATCCTCACTATAACACATCCCTAATTAGGGGTTTGAACCCTTAGAAACTCTAATTAATAATTATCTAATACTTCTTTGGTCTCTGAAAGCAACATAGACAAATATTCGTAACACTGACTAGTACGAAGACTACGGATGTTTGAGTAGCGACGTAGAGTAGCTTGGGTGAAAACACCGTCCAGACGAAAAGGTGGTATCTGTGAATGGTAACAGAGAGAAATGCCACCAGGACATGAAGCAAGTGTAGGAACACAACCGTCTGACAACTCTCTTGGATTTTCTGTAGCGAACTCCTGGAATAATACAAGTCATTACTTTTGGGCCAAGACTATTTAATAAAGGGTTTTAAAATTTTAGCATCAAATGAACAGCACAACAGTTTTCTGTAAAGAATATCTTGTAAAGACATGTGGACTTCAAAGGAGGATTTCAAAGATCATTTGGCATCGTGTATCAATCAGGTTGTCACATTTTTTCAAACAAAAATTCCCTGACTTCCTAGGTTTTCTATACCTCATTTCACAAAACTTTGATAATACATTTATGATTCATGTATTTTGGACAAGAAAAAAAAAAACAATTATACGTCGGGACTAATTTAGCACATTTCAAGTCAATAAAATAAAATCTTGAATAGAATTTTTTTCTCGGAATTTGAATAAATCTTGCCTGAATCTACAGATTGAACTCCTACAGAAATTGCCTAATTAAACGGAGTTTGTCCATTTCTTGTGCCAAATTAAGTTATTTTACGATTTCCCTGAACTAAGTCATAGGTTGAAGCAGCTTCCTGGCCATTGTGATGTCCAAGGAAACAAGTGAGCTGACTAACTTGCCGGGTAAGGTGCTTCAAAGCCCTTTCTAGATTATGAATCAGCTTGAAGATCAGCAAATCAAAAGACCCGCTAGGATAGAAAATGTTTTCAGAACAGAGGTTTGGGAAGCTTTTTGAGCTTTTATCATAGTTCCAAGTAACCATTTTAAATCTGAAAAGGATTTAAAATGTTTATATTGAGCCTCATAAACAGATTAGTACATTTCTGGAAAAACCTGAGGACAGTGGCTCTGTCCAAAGTGGAAAATAACCGCCCAATCTATGATCAAGCCACATCAGGCAAACGTTGGCACTGTGTGTTAGGCCCCTTTCACACGCTTTGACTTTTCGCCGTGGCCGGCACGGCCCGAGTCGTATCTTATCCGATGAAAAGACGTAACATTTGAAAGAGACCTTAGAAGGGAAACGCTATTTGGTACAGGCTCATATGAAATTGAGAATAATAGCATTAGTTCAACATACCTGGCATGTTTGATGCTGAGTAGGTAAGCTAGCACAGGCATGGCGTAAGTGTGGGAGAGAAGCAGCACTGTCACCACACTGACATTGTAGTGCTCCAACCCTACGTATCCGGCAGCTACATCCACACTCGCCAGGCTGTTAGAGTTGCCCTGCAAAGCAGTCGCACATTTTCAGAAGTTCAGTACCGGTAGCTTGTTCCTTGTTAGATATCCCTTTTTGAGGCAACTCAGTTCCCTGCCAGAAAGGGAAGTTATCTAAAAAAAAACTGGCGTCTTCGGTGTTTAAATATGGTGGCTTCAGTTTATAGTAGAGTAGATGTTACCAAACCAATCATTCAAATCTACAGGTAAACAAGATCTGTCAAGTTAGGACTACAAATTTCACTCTTATCATTCAACCTTAACCCTAGAAACTACCAGAGTTTGAAATATTATTGCGGACATTTCCTATTGTTAGTGAACAATAAGTTTATTTTGAGTATTTCAGCACTAAAAGTAGCAGAAGGACTTAGCATGATTCATGCTGGATAATAGCTCAGACTCCAACACGTACCCACTAAAAAACTAATAATTAATAAAATAGCCAAGCTAAATTTAAGGTTAAAAAGAATCACCTTAAAATAGAGCGATACTACACAACACTATGTCTGGCCCCCACCTGATAGAAGAAGAAGACAGCTCCTAGCCAGTGGTGTGCGGCAGCCGACACGTAGGACGATGCTTGCACATCTACTGTACGTGACAGTGTGTGACTACACAGGTAGAGGGCTGGGAGCAGAATGACATTGTACGGACGCAACAGCAGAGACACAAGTAACGACCAGCTGATTACCAACCCCTCCACAGATCTAGTCACGACCAGTTGCAACGAGATCAGCAACAGACACAGCCGCGCCTCAGTGGTTCCACTGTACAACCAAACAGTGCTTTAGTCTCTAGTTATTGTGCTGACATTCTTAGTGTCTTGGGTTTAACTGGTTTTGAACGTGCAAAAACGTAGAAGTGTGCATGAGGAGGTTTATACGGTCAGGGAGGAATATAAAAATTGTGGGATTCTAGATCAAGATGAGAAAAACGTTGAGATGTTTTCATACCATATAGCCTTTAGGCTTACTCTATCTTTCAGGCTAGTGTTACTTTAAGGTACAAGTTATAATTTTTAGCAAGAAAAATAACCTTGCCTCAACCCTGAAATTAGATATCCCAAATCGCTACAAAAATAGCTTAAATCTTTACTTATTAAAAATGTAGAGTTTACAAAAGAGCCAATTAAAAATTAATCCTTACCTTGAAGTTGAAACTCCAATGACAACCACTTGTTGAAGGGCTGCTTTATGTAGGTATATGCAAATAAGTGAGCAAATGCAAATAAGACGGCTAGTACCATTAGAACTGAGCTTGAAACAACACCACATCAAGAGAATAATACCTGAAACAAGGCAAACATAACAAATAAACCAAAAGAACCAAATTTTGTGAAGTATTACTAAACACAGGTTGTTCATGGTACACCAAAGTGACATAGCTGAAAGGTTCGCTGTACCTATCATTTTGCTGGTGTTTATTGAGCCTCAAACCAAAAATATAGTTAGAGATAACAATTTCACAATTTTTATTTTCTATCCAGCCAAAGTTATGGTCTTTAACATATATTATGTAGAAAAATTTGCAGTTTAGAGTTGAATACAGAGTAATTACTCAGTCAAATGAAGCTTACTCCAGGACAGGCTCTCTTGACTTACTTGTGAGGAAGAGAGCGGACAGCACAGCCTTGTTGTCAGGTTTGATGAGCCAGTCACTCAGGTCGGGGAGATGCGCCCACTGGTCACCAGTCTGGTTGAGGGTGCGCAGTAAGCGGTGGGAAACCAGAGCCGTGACCCACGCTGCGATCAAGTGTCTCTGTTGTTTACGCAGTCTGATCACACACACCACACCTGTGGTGGTTAACAAATTACTTTTCTAAATCAATGATTGTGTTAATTTTTTATTTGAAACTTCAAGTAATTGTAATTTTTTTCTAGGAAAACAATGATTGTAAATTATAATTTCCGCCAAAGTGCTCGAATCATCTACATTCTTTTACGTAAATATCTTCATGGAATGAAAAGGTAACAAAGAAGAGCTAAAAAGAATACATTCAGAATATGACGACATATGATAACGGTTTTGTGACGCAAGACTGAAACCGTAAAAAATAATATATTGAACTTAAAACTATGAGGGTTTGAACATGCTCCATTGTATATTTATTCGCCAATGCACATGTAAACTTCTCAACCACAGTATTGACTTACCTAACGTGACCCACAGGAAGTACCACAGCTGGTGCTCTTCTTCCACGAAACTTGATGAGAACAGCGACACTAAGAACAGGACAGTTCCAACCAGCATCAGCCAATGTACAGACGACCACTGGACACGAGCCTGATAAACAAATAAGACAGCTCTGAACCAGGGGTGGACAGGATGGTTTTTTTATATTTTGAGACAAGACAAGATGGGAGAAAAATAAGATAGTCAGCTGGCTTACCTTATAAATAAAAAGGTTCCATATTCGCCTTAAAATATTCTCTAAGAGTCAGTGCCTCAAAGCAAAGTATCAAAACAAAGGTTTAACTAGGCTTACGGCTTATTAACAAACTAGCTAATAGTTAACTTTGTATTTCCTCTTTTCAAAGCATAGCAAAAGCTTATCATAGGAAAGTTACATTTTACAATCCTGACTATTAGCAAGAACCAATTGTAAATTTCAAAATTTTAATACTAAATCGTTTGACTTAAAATGTTCTGATTAGTTTTAACTTTTATTCCAAAATTACCTTTTTTAAAGAGAGCACTGTTTCTACAGTATAATAAATATACCCTAAGTGCAAGAAGAAAAGCGCAGATGTAAAGAAGGTGACTAGCCATGGTAGAGTTGTCACATTGTAAGTTGAACTGGCTTTGCTGACGGCAGCTGCAGTCAGAATGCAGACCCCCAGCATTGGAGACAAGCGAAGAGACTGAAACCTTCGATGAACACCTTGCAGTCCGAACCCGAGAAGTATTACTATCTGTTACACACAATAGAGAAAACATTTGATTACGACTATTTGGACAGTATACAGACCCTGTAAAATAGAAGCACAACACGAGTGTATCCAAAGTTACAAGTTAAACCGCTAAGTCTTAGGCCAAATGCCGAATTGTGGCTAAAAAAGGTAAAGTTTGTCTTGTTTAACGAGGCAAAGTTTGACTACAAAGTCCTTCTACCCACTCAACCTCGACCTTTACCTAGCAAGTCACCGTATTAGTCACATTACAAATGTAAGTGGTGACTGCGGTGGATCGAACCCGCCACCGGAGTGATGAGTCTCGAGTCGCGCGTATGATACCAATCTGCCACGGATCTGGTGGCTATTATATTTTAGAGTAATAAAACTTGAAGAAAATTTGCTGTCAGCCTGGTTATTACAAAACCATGATTATCACCTTATTACCAAGCAGCATTTTGACCAGGAAGTCTGGATAGAAGTTGTCAATTTAAACCAAAACACAAATCATATATATACACTGTTTACATAACAGGCAAGTTCTAGGCGGCAGGTGAGACGTTACAAAGACTAAATATCTTTGACTGGTTCCTCAAAGAACTCCTGCAGCGAGTAAAAATTCCTCTTCTCCAACCAAGATGATAGCCTAGCTTTTAGCTGGTATCTTAAATATAACTACACAGTTTCTTAGGCCTGTTCCTAAAAGCTGCAAAAGATACCTTTCCGATTCTCAACAAGCTTACTTGAAGAAGAAGGCTCATAGAGGAAAGAAGAGCAAACATGTCGTAGTTGGCCATCACACTGGATAGGTGGCGAGACATTCCAAGCAAAGCTGCACGGTAGAGTGCTTCAACCTGGTGGTGAGATATGGAACTGCTGTTGGTCAACCATCCTGTGGTGTGCTTCTTTAGCTTCTTCAAACATTATATAGCTCTCTGAAAAAGAAAAGAAGCCATGTTGGAATTTACCTCTACAAAACAGTTACTACATTAAACAGAGGAATGGTGAAATTGTATGTAAAAGTCCTCAAAGGAGCAGTGGTTTAACTGAATACTGTAGCTTAGAGAAAATACACAAGATGATAACCCCCTCAAGAAAGGAAGCCGAGGACTAGTAGGAACAATGTTGTAACAACTGACCATGGCCAGTAGTGCCGCGGTTGCGCAAGAAGTTAGCAGCCAGCTGTTGAGCATTGTACAGACTCACGTACATGCGCTGCGCAGGAGTCAGGTGCGCCAACAGTGCCGGTACTGCCACCCCGATACTGTCTGCTGGGAGTGGAGCCGCCCACAAGACACTCAGCGTTGCCGCCAGGTCTACCTGCAGAATCTCAGCCCTGGAATCATAACCTTGCATCAAAATCAGAAGTTGCAGCAGTGATTGCACTTTGCTACTCAATCAGAAATAAATGCAACCAATTTGTTACTTTGACCACTGTAGATGATACTGTAAATCAAAATTTGTTATCTCACTTTTTTTGTGAACATTTTTTGAATTTTAAATTTAAACCAACACCCTGAGAATCTAAACACACTTTGTCCACTTCTAGTGACTACTTTGTTATTAAACTCATACTTACTTGTCATTGTATGGACAGGATACTCCCAGAGCTATGACGGGAACCAGGATCTCAGGAAGAGACACTCCTCCATGACTCCCGGAGTCTTTCATACCGTGATCTCCGCAAACCACGAGCAATCCGTCACCCTGAGTAACCAAATACACATTTTCCACTTTTAGTGACTAAAAATTTTTTTAGAACCGAAATTCTCCCCTGCTTGTATTTAAGTGGAATCCATCCTTAATTTCAAAACCCACAAACTTATAAGATCCTGTAAGTGAGGTAGTAAGTGTCAATCATTTTGGCTTGGACTATGGTCATATGTATAAACTAGGAACCTACTAGAAAGAGGTAGAAATGTAATAAAGCTTTTACCTGTATTTTGAGATAGCTGTGAAGTTGTGCAATAATATCATCCATTTCCCGCAGCTTGGGTTGAATGAGAGAGCTTTGAGGCCCCTCGATGTGGCCGATATGATCCAGTCCTAAATAATGTAGAACCATCAGATCCCAGTCACTCTTTTCCAGCTCAGAGGATAAATGTCGAGTTACATTGTCGTCTACCTTCAAGAAAGGAGGTAGTTAATAGCCTAAGTTACCCTCACATCGTGGATTTTGTGAGAGCAGTTTTTAAATTGTTTATTCTTTAAAACAGCAAAACTTTACCAATCTTGACATATGTTATTATTGGGTTTCTTTTATACATGTGAATTGATAGTAAGACTAGTAGACATTGTAGCATTAGTAACAGTTAGTTTATACAATTAAGACATAGTAACATGTACTTAACAGTTAGAGACAACAAGCATTACCGTATGTACTTTCTACCACTTTATCCAGCACATATGTTTAACGCTACTGATGTCTGAAGAATTATAATATTACGACGAATTACTTCTCACAAAGGAAACTTATGCATTAACCCTATCCCGCCCTACACCTAAATATGCCTCACTCGGCACTGTACATTGCCCAGCAGCTGATCCAACCTGGTTATTTTTTTCTTGAACCTTTTTGCTCGGTTCACTAAGTTAGACTCATTTTACTAATGTTATTTAAGGTGTTAGTTCAGGAATAAGGTTTTTGCCGCACCACTGCTGAACAGACACTGACCACTTTGCCATTTGGTACAAGAACAGACACAAAGTAAATTTTTGGATTTGCGTTAACTTTTAATTTTAGAAAAAAAAGTTATGGGACCATTTGTGTAGAAAATTTAATTTCCTACCTTATATGCATGGTCAAAATGTGTTATGGCAAAAGGTGATGTCTCAATATTTGAAAAAGTTGACTACTACTTGAACTATCTTGGACCAAATTAGGACTGATTGGGATCTTGGTCCTACAGGTTGAGTTTAATCAGAGAGCTTTGCTTCACTCACTCAAGAGACACACGTAAAAAATCTGTGATCTGATGAGAAATCACTTTGACTCTCAAGTAGGACACACTGTCCGTTCCATCAACTTCAAAACCACATTTGTGTAAAAAAATGAGACTTCTGTGGTCAGCTGATTTATGCATAAGTTATTCAAAACTAACAATTTCATTAAAGTTTTGGTTGCTATGGTAAAATATTGAATTTATTAATCATTTCATTTTTGTCATAATTGAGTCAAGTTCATTTTGTAAACATGCCTTCAAACAAACTCACGTTTCAACATGAACTCAAGGGCTCCATGCACAAAGAGAAAAATCCTCGTACTGTTAAGAAGAAATTCACAATCAAGGATGATTTCTTCAGTATTTTCAGAGCTTTATCCTATGGAAAACTGTTGGACTGAATCAACTAAGAATCTAATAACAGTTAAGTAACACAAAATTATTTATTAAAACTAAAAATTAATTGAATGGACTTTTAAACATTGAAGTGGTGCTTCGAGGAGAAAACCTCGTTAAAAAATCACAATTTGTACCTGAAGTCAATCCAAATTATTTACCTATACTGCAACTCAAATTAGTTTTATACCGATACTTGGTATTAAACAGAAGCACAACACAATATTTCAATGGCTCTAAGCTTCCCACTGTGCTTTTAAAGATATTTAAGAAATAAGCATGCACAGTGGAACAGAAGAAAAGTTACTACAGACAATCGGCAATTAACACAACATGGGACAATTACCAACTAAGAGCCAATGGACAAGGAACGATGTGCAAAAAGTCTCGTTAATTACTAGTTACCAGAAACAAAAGTGGACGGATTAGAAACTGCAATGAAGACTGTATGTGATAATGATGTTCTAAGAGTTTCTAACAAAAGTTGGGGCTAGGTGAAATTGATTAATAAGAGCTATAATGTTGATGCTTCATGTTTTTAAATAAATTGAATTATCTCTGAAAGCAATAAACGTTGTATTTCATTGACTTGAAAAATAATATTAATGTAAATTTTAGCAAATAACAGAAGCATGTTCGGTATTAAGTGATATGTATAACTTTTTCAACGTTCAGTAGACATTTTCTAAACGAAGGTAAAGGAGAAAAGACAAAATTTAGGTTGAAAAAATAACTGGACCTTGATCAGTGGAAGGGGACTAGGAAAACAGTGTGACTTGTAGTTTATTGTATTGCAGGATAGGCGTTGGGTTAAAAAAAGTTTTTCTTTTGATCTATGTAACTGCTGATTTTTAGTGGGTTTATTAGCAAATTTTCATAGGAAATAGAGCTATGCATTTCTATCATGAAGAAGGAACCGTCATAGAAGGTGTGGTTTGCATTTTTGGCTTCCCAACACCTCCTGAGTCATATGGCAAAACCTTATATATATAAGTGTGACCACTCTTCAGGTCACATTTTTGGTCCAATTGTTATGAAATTTGGTACAGTAAGTGTATGTATGACAGAGTTTCGTCTAATTTAGAACAGACAAATAAAAACCTTTTTTTATTGGAAATTCAGAAATATTTACAGTGCGCTTGTGGCTACGTGTTGGCTATGTTTTTAAAATGTCTTTCTGATTACCATGTATAGAGCCTTTTCTTCCTTTTTGCATTGTTTGAGATTTAAACATTTTTTATGTGACAGTTAAATTGATTATGAATTAGATGATATGGAAAATGAGTGCTCTAAGCAAGTTGAGGCTAGTTTTAATGATGAAAAAACCCCATATCCCAGATTCATTGGGAAATAGGATATTTTACTGATAAAACACCTTCCAATCGTGAAGGGTAAATAAATTAAACTAATTAGGACAAAAGTACAGACACTGTTTGGCATGGCATGCGCAGCAAGCGTTCTAACTTATTGGTTCAGTAGCACCGATGCAGAATTTGACTGGTAAAGGGTTAGTTACAGTACTTTGTATCAACCTTACCTCTGAGTAATCGTTAACGTAAAAAGAAGTGGTCCCATCACTTCTAGAGAACTGGTGCGGGAACAGCTTTACCCAGGTGTCATCTCCATAAAACACAACTTTCTTCTCCAGTTTGGTAGCTTGATGAATAATGTTGTCGATTTTCAGCTCCTTTGTATCAAAGTTAAGAACAACATCGACAAAACTTGAAACGGTTCCCGTAACTATTGCCTGTAACCAAATAAGTAATTAATAAAGTACACAAACTGTCCAGAGTTCAGGGAAAACAAACTCCTGTATATTTTCCAATGTTCCTTGGACAAATTTTGTTTATCTTTCAGTTTTGTTGAACAACACTATTAGGCTTTGATGTGTATGTAAATGAACAAAATCAAATTGAAATGCTACCTCAAGAAACAAGCTTTTTTTAAAAGACTCCAGCAATCTCTAGACTATTGTTAGTGTCTACGACAAATCTTTCACTTGCCGGGCGAGTATGCTGAATATTACACTATCCAAGCCAACTATTTATGTCTTCAAAACTAGAAGCAATACTCAAAAATTATTTCATAAATATATATTTATGATAATTTAATAAATAATATTTATTTAAGATAATTGAGTCAAGAAAGAGGGTTTATTCATTATATATATAATTAGAAAATCGCTACCATTCACAGTAGCACTCATGGCCAGGTATCGGCTTCTTTAGTTTACGACCCAATATATTCCCTTCGAGATGTACGACAAAGAGGATAGTAAGGTAAATGGGAATACATAACGTCGGTTTGTACAAACTACAAACTCACCTTAACTCTCGGCAGTGTGACAGTTGGAGCCGAAACTCTAGCAGTTAGCAGACAGCTTTGTACATTTGCGTCTTCCAACACTGCTGATGTGTAAGGCATTTTATTCACAAAATCCACTCTTATGCCATCAATAATCATAATTATTGTCTTCCCGACACTTTTGTTGTACAAGAGCTCCTTGTGAAATCTGGTGAGAGATTAAAGATCATTATACAATTTTAACTCATTTGTTCAATATAAATATTGATTTGTAATAAGTTTGGCATTTCTTAATTACAATTATGTTAAACATGCATGGTTAATATGAACAACCTGTTGCCCTAATATTTAGTGGCAGTAATTTCTAAAACTACAAAACTTGTGTAACTAATAATTGATAGTGTAAACTATATTAAGAAATCTTTATGTAAAATAGATCTAAAGAACTTACTTGGTATCAAATAATGTTTTGGAAAGTCTTCTTCTGAAGAAAATAATTCACTTGATGACTTTATTGGGAAAAACCCATATAGAAATAAACACACACTCAGCAATGCTATTATGATTATATACTCGGTAAGTAATGTCTGTTTTGCTAGAGTTTTCATTTTCTTTCCAAGTTGTTCACAATTCTCTGCCTGTAAAAATGGATTTAAGTATAACATACTGTACTGGAGCTAAACAAATATTTTACTGTGGAAACCTCATAAATGCTAAGCACCTGTCAATGCTTTGATTACTAGCTAAACTTTTCAAAATATTTTGGCATCAAACTCATTTTTAAACATACAGTTTTGTCCATCCACTTGCTGTCACTTAGGTTTATTCTAATTGTTTCACACTAGCCCTTTGTCAGTCAGTGATTTCTGCACTTTCCCAGTCATGTGACTGCCATTTACTCATCCATACTGTAACTGCGCCGGTGGTGGAGGGGTTTTCAAAGGGAAAATCCCTGGCTCCAGCGCTCGCATTCTAGCGGTCAGTTATGTACGGCTGACTGCACGGAGGTAGTCGGGTCTTTCACCAATGGCTTTCGGTAAACTGATTTGTCTAAATAGATGCTTTCAAGGGTTAACTCACCACAGTTGTTACTCATTATACTGTTGTAGCTTGTAATATATATATAGTACATCTGGGATGTTATAATCAATCGGCTGATATATTAACATTCTATTTCTATAGAAGTTATATCACATTGGCTCACTAAAGGTTACTAGAATTGTACAGTGCATGAAATAAATAATAATAGAACATAGAACTCTGGATTAAAGATTTTGCATTTTTGTGACCGGTTTCAACTGTAAAGCCCATCTTCTCGGCGATTACAACAAACAGAAGATACATATATCAGGGCTATGTTCTATTATTTCATACACTATATCGATTATAAACTATAGATTTTGCCTATATTACTATCAATTTCTTTTGGAAAAATTAGATAATCATGTTGCCAACATGGTAAGATCCAGGCCCAGAACCATGAAATGAGCACCAATCCTGACTCCCAGAACACATTTTGAGCATTTTATCATATGTCTATATATGTGTATCATCTACAAGTCGCATTTTTGTCCCATTTTAAACAAACGTTATACAAATGTACATACAAATCACATGTTTTTTGTGTGGCTTTGAAATTATATTAATTTGTATTTGGGTGTAATGCCATAGCCGCATTGTCGTATCAAACATTCGAGTCCATTAGTTTGATCATTTCTAGTTTAAATGACTATATATTAAATATAATAAAATCGACTAATTTAAATGAGTTCAAAAGGTAAAACATAATGAAGGGGTATTGTTTTCAGTTTAACTGAGTTTCTAGAAGAGCTTTAAATTATTGGCTTGGGTTTTACTTAGTTTCTAGTTTAGTTTGAGCAAACCCACTGAGAACAAAGCGGTGGTCCTAAACCTGCTTTGAACAAAGAAGCGCTAAAGCATCACCCTCGTGAGTACCGGCCGAAAGCACCGGGCGCTAACCATGTAGTCCCTACTGCCTGTCCAGCGCGAAGTTCGACAACACTACTCATCCACACTGTAAACTGCTTCTGTGATAAGTTTCTCTTGATACAACTTTAGAATGCATCTTACATTGTGGCCTTTATATTTTATTTAGCTATCTAAGAGACGAAGGATTACCAACTTGGGTACCGCAAATAGACAGCAAGGAGTTGACGGACTTTGGTTAAGCTTAAATGCTACTACAATAAAACTCTGATGTGCGGTTTATATGGGGTCCCTTAGACCATGGTCTCGCGTAGTGTTACAATGACGAGGATTTCGGTAATCAAAGGCTAAGCTCACACTAAAACTATTAAAACAGTGGTAATGGGTTTTATTTTTATATGTATTATAGTTTTGATGTCAAAAACAATTTTGGATTCTAAATATTTACAATAAATTATTACTATTATTAATTCCATGGAATTCATATTAAATAAATGAGCTTCATTGTCTGTAAAAAGAAGATGAAGTTAGAGCCCTTTCTACCACTTAACCTAAGAATTCGAAGCACTTACCTAACTTAATAGTGCTGACTTTTTTCACAGAAGCAAATAATATATTTTCCTGGACCTCTCAAAACCTTCATTTCTAACTCAGAATTCTGGGATTAAACACAGACTAATTACTTTTTCGGGTTCAGATAAGGGGGTAAGGCCGGTTGTTTACTTCGATAACCAGATTCGAGAAGAAGCAAAACATAACCTCTAAGAAAACCCATCTGTTCGTGAAGTTGGCCACGTCCAGGACCTTTGACGACTAATATTAATTTTTTTTAGCATGCTTTTTACAAAACCATTGATTTTAAAGTATATTATTTAAAGTATATGCAAAAACAAGCTGAGCTTGCCCTTTATTCGTGTGAGTTTTTTCATTGACTTTAAAAATTTAAAATCAATGGTTTTTTCAAACTCGTTAATGGATAAGCGCATGTAAATTAGTAAATCATAACCGGCTTCAACTATAATAATAAAAAGAGTTATATGTTCGTTTGTGTGATTAACCGTCTGTCTTTGGGGACCATATCCAATGATCAAGAGTAAATACCAAACGTTTGACAGGCGTTCAAAAAAAACTGATTGCGTTCAAATTTGGTCGGATCATTTGGCTATGTAATAGAAATGTTAAGTTCGATTTGTTTACTGTTCACGCCTATGAAATGTTTAATTAATTATTTAATCTAGGGTTTGCGGGCATCACAACACTTTTTTTGGAAAGCGGCTCACATTAATGTACCTACGCCGGGAATCAAACTACAACCTCGCGCACTGCACGTCGCAAATTGTATAACCCACTGGCCACTGAACCACGGACTATAAAATTGAGGGAGGTTTTGTTATTTTCCGTATTTTGCATTGAACAAAGTTTTTTTGAACAAACCTAACCTAACCTAAAACATTATAACATAGTAACAAGGCATTATAATAAATGCGCTAGCCTTAAAGTAATCACCACAAGCTGGCTCACACGGCCCCATAAAAAACGTCCTTAATAATGTTTTAACCTGTGTAAACGAGTTTCGTCAGGGCTGTTTTTGCTAAGAATATTGGTATTACATTGTAATACAGATATTTTAAAATTAGCATACTTTGGCCTTATTCATCCATATTTATCCTAGAGAGTTTATAGATAGGTAAAGTTCCATAATTTAATTGTTTAATTAGGCTAAAGTCTTACTTGTGGTACTTTAGTATATTGTCAATAAAACAATACTTATTGTAAACAATTGACATTAAACGAATTGTTATTGATATTGTTATCCTATGGCATATGTTTATGGGACAATTGCTCTGATGGGAAGACCAACGTGTATTTATATTGCAAAAAATGGCAGTAAGAATAATATGCAGACTAAATTACAGGGACACCTGTCGAGATGCTTTCAAAGCTCTACATATACTACCCTTTGCTTCATTATACATATTAGAAACTTTATTGTTCTTTAGATCTAAATATTCCTTTGGTGATTGTAGTACTGAGACTGTGTATGACTTAAGAAAGCAAAATTTAATCAAGCCCTCTTACCATCGGCTTCAAATGTTCGACAAACTACCAATTGAAGCTGGTAGGAAGTTGTTTAATCGCCTACCTGATACTTTACGAAATAAAGATCTAAAAATATTTAAAACACACCTAAAACAATATTTATATCAAAATTCGTTTTATAATTTGAGAGAATTCATTGAGGCTTAAAATTTTAATGTTAATTCTTTTGTGTTTTTTCTCTATAGATCTAAGTCGTTCCCAGTGGTATTGTATTTTTAAATTTATTGTTATGTCAAATGAAACAAACTTGTTTGTATAATTGTTGACAATAAATCTTGTTGTTGTTGTTAAAAAAGACCCTAAATGAAGAAGAGACTGCGTAAAAATAAATAAACTATGCAGAAAAGCTGCCCGCTCTATGCGTTATGACCCCTACAAGAGGTGAGGTGGTTGAGCTTCATCCAGAGGCAGGATCTCACGGAATTCATTCACGGGGTAACTCGGAACTGCCTTGTTACAAAACTGTGACCTCACGTAGGCTACATACAGCCTTAGGCGATTGCATTACTTCCAAGGCGGTAAGTGAAGTATATTAAACTGGAAACAAATTGAAATACTGAGGCCGTTGTCCAAGAGAAAAGTACTGAATTTGTGAAGCTTTGAGAACAAGTTGGCCAAGGAAATGACAATAATCTGTAGATAAGTAAAACAATAAGTGAATTAATTCTAAAGTGAAACGCCGAGGGTGTAAACCAAAGGAAAATGGTAATAACTAATAAGACACTAAGAGGTTAAGCTGAAGGCTGAGGTAATCGTGAATCATAAAATGATAAAGAACTGAGGCGGAGTTCTAGGGGTACGCTCTGTTGAGTCGCGTGGTGAGCGCTTGACTTTAAACGTGACGTGATCTGTAACCATGGCTATATGAGGCTGTTCGTTACGGTCACAGCTCGCGTCGGCCTGGCCTCAGGGTTAACGAGCAACATTCACACGGGTTTCACGAGGCTTTGCTTCCCGCCTCGCTTCGGCCTCAGGTCTCAAATTTACATCCTCCTGTTCTACGGCTTCGTAGTCTTGGTACCTTAATTTAATTGACTTCATATTTCTAACTTCGTTATGTAAAAGATATCATTTGCCTCTTTATGTTTTTGCTTTTAGACAAGAACACAATACTAAAAAATGTTAATGTGAATTCTGTCCACGATTAAAGGTTTTGAAACTAAAATGACGTTTCATAAATCTAAATGAAAACCGACCTTAGAGTTCGTGTAAGTATTTTGACAGAATTGTATGAAAGTTCATGATTTTGAGATATTTGTGTAAGTGAAGATATTAGTTCAAAGTGATAAAATGTCGAATAGGTGAGCATGTAGGAAGCGAAGCTTCATATTGAACTGTCTTCAAGCTTATGGATTAATGAAAAAGTCTTTATTAACGTGGCGAAGTTAGGACTTTTTAGTCCTCTATACCACTTAACCACGTAGGTGTATATCTTGCTTAGCTTTCAAACCGATGTAAAATTTATATTTAATCCCAACCTTTATTGGATTTTGTCACGGAGCCGCTCGAGACTTTTATGTTTCTCTTAAACAAGAAAATCTAAGATGTAAAAGAACTTGCTGTTTATGTTTAAATTGTTCAAATTGAATATTCATTATCAAGATGGCTTCACTACTTTACTTTCTAGACAACTCTTACTAGCTAGATATAGTTTTTACAACTATAATTTGGCCAAACCCGATAACGGGGATTTTATCATTTTAAAATTTAGTATGTGTCAAAATTAGCTATAATTATTATGAAGTGTCAACACAATCCATTGTACAATGACCTCAATAAAATGTTTTTAAATGTTAAACATGTAGGCTGGAATGTTGTAAAATTAGCCAAAATAGGCAATTATCTACCCAATTTAAACAACATTTTTTTTTATATAGGGAACCTTCTTGAAACACGTGACTTTTAATCTGTCAAGCATGTAAAACGTAGCAGTATAAAACAACACCTTGCATGAAAGTAACCGTAAACCGCTTCTATGAACAAATTTCCATTTCATCAGAAAGATCCCTGTCAAGTTCTATTTTGGAAATGGTTGTATGGAAATGAGACTTGCTGAAATCAACTCAGCAAACAAATAATCACAAAACAATACCTCGTAGTGATTTGGGAACAGTCCCTCAGAAATTGACGTAAGTAAACCCTCCTCTCCCCCCCGGGTAAACATTACGAGTATATGACTCTTACCTGGTTTCATTATTATGTTTCATTTACCTTGATAAACTCAGCACTGGGAACTGAATATAAAATATACAAAAAGATCCTAACCCCACATGATCTTAGACCTTTCACTTACACTAAATAAAACTAATTATTAATATTGCCCCCTTATACAATTATGTTCCGTGCCCGTTTTAGAGTGAGCTACTCAACTTGATTACCCCGTCTTTAGGAGGTAATAATCAAAACTTCCTTGAACTAGTTTGTTAATTTGTTTTGCAGGTTTTTTTCTGTTCTTACTGTACTACATGTTCCTGTACATTATATGAAATGTAGCCAACATGTTTATGGTATACACATATAGAAAATCGTTTGCAGAAAACATCCTTGTGCCTGTATTTGAACTTGGAAAAGTACCGAAAGACAATAAAAAAGCAACAAAGCAGTTACCATACATTGTCGGAAAATGTCAAACATCAATAACCATTGGCCTTGTGTACTTTTCCGACTCAACTCTTAAAATAAGACGACCCTCTTTATTCCCTCGTTGTGAAGCAGAAGAAAGTCCCGGTTTGACGTATAAACGTAAAAGCACGATAAATAAAAGGCAAGAGGCCCGACTGAAAGCAGTAGACGCCTGGCTCGATTTACGAGAACTATTCGGATTGATTGAGACTGTATACGTTGAGGAAGGTTTATGTTTAGTGGAGACGCGACCCGGTTCTGTCAGTCTGTTGATCACGAGACACGAGAGAGGAGGCGAGAGCATGTTAGTGTCAATCATCATATCTGGCACAACACTTTACCCGACACGCGAGCCCCCCTGTGCTCTCTGTGCTACTCATTGTTTGCCAGTCGGACATGAGTTTTCCGGCGGTGAGTCTCGCGGGGTCCGCCTGGAAGCGGCAGAAGCCACAGCCTGCACCCTCTGTCGACGAGGAACAGCCTAAGGATGTGAGTAGTGAGTGAGTAGTGAGCAGCAGCATCTCGAGTACTGCAAAGATAAAGTAGAACAGATGATTGATACGGGCCGGGGTGATTTTGCATGTCGATAAAACTTCGACGTCAACCGCTCGCTGATTTGTGGCTGCTGTTGACATTGATGTTGCTGAATGTATTCAGTTCTTTACATTTTGTAGGGACGAAATTTAACTGTTCAAGTCTAAAACATTGGGTTTTATTTAAACTCTCAGTCTTCTTTTCGACTAGGGGAAAGCGTATGCATTGTATACAGCCCTGTATACAGTGTGTTTCAAAATCTTTGGAACGGCTCGATATCTTTTTAATGATAAACCAGGCAGACACACCGCTAAACACCACTGGCATGCGCGAATTTCCATTGCGATCTGTTACTCTAATTCGCTAATTGTAATTCTAGTTCGCTAAGCTCACAGTCTCGCTTCGGCCTTCGGCCTCAGCTTTTTTTGCTCTACAAACACAGGCAATTCGAGGCTGTTCGCTCACAGCCTCGCTTCAGAAGTAACAAATTTTCACCATACCACACTAATAATGTAATTAATCTAGACCCTAGCTCTTACACCAACCCAAAATCGGAGTATCTATGAACGAATAAAATACTAAACCGGACTGACACGTTACGCTAACAGCCTCGATTCGGCCTTCGGCCTCAGATTGACTGCAAGTGTTCTATACATATCCTAAAAAGGAAACGCATTTCGAAAATCAGACTACTCATTCTGTTGTTATAGCAAAAACCACTTTTTGGCAGCAATTTTGAAACGACTGCATGGATTTTATAATCTTGAGTATATTGATAAATTATATTAAAATACATATTAATTTCAAATTTTAGGAAAATCGACCAACAATGCGACTTGTAGAGAGTACACATATACACATACCGTTTGTCCAAAAGTTCTGTTCTATATGATGATGCATTCGTAACAAAGAGGACCCAGATCTTGATCTACTTGTACTCCTTTGCGCTACATGTTCAAATTCATCAGAGAAATATGTAAGCAATTTTGTATGCACAAACAAATGTGTTAATGACAGAATTTTGATTGATCTTTGATCCACTAGCTTAAAAATATTGGATTGGATATAGTATGGATTTGTATGGTCGTCTTTTTACACAAAAATAAAACGTAAACAGTTGTTTTGAGCCCATTGCAGTCTATTCCTCCTAGAGACACATTCATGTCATTTAAGACAGCATTACAGTAAGTAAAGTAAGAAATATCAGGGATTTGATAAAAATACTATAGGCCTATAGTTCTTAAAAAACATAAAACAAGTTACTTTGAATATCTGATATTTCAATCCTCTCGAACCTTAACGGAGCCTCAATATAAAAAAGTAATCACTATCTTTACAAAATACACTCTATACATATAATTAGTCCATCTGAGTCTCGAGCGCATTTATGATTTAATAATCAAACTTCCTTGAACTAGTTTGTTAATTTGTTTTGCAGGTTTTTTCTGTTCTTACTGTACTACATGTTCCTGTACATTATATGAAATGTAGCCAACATGTTTATGGTATACACATATAGAAAATCGTTTGCAGAAAACATCCTTGTGCCTGTATTTGAACTTGAAAAGTACCGAAAGACAATAAAAAGCAACAAAGCAGTTACCATACATTGTCGGAAAATGTCAAACATCAATAACCATTGGCCTTGTGTACTTTTCCGACTCAACTTTAAAATAAGACGACCCTCTTTATTCCCTCGTTGTGAAGCAGAAGAAAGTCCCGGTTTGACGTATAAACGTAAAAGCACGATAAATAAAAGGCAAGAGGCCCGACTGAAAGCAGTAGACGCCTGGCTCGATTTACGAGAACTATTCGGATTGATTGAGACTGTATACGTTGAGGAAGGTTTATGTTTAGTGGAGACGCGACCCGGTTCTGTCAGTCTGTTGATCACGAGACACGAGAGGAGGCGAGAGCATGTTAGTGTCAATCATCATATCTGGCACAACACTTTACCCGACACGCGAGCCCCCTGTGCTCTCTGTGCTACTCATTGTTTGCCAGTCGGACATGAGTTTTCCGGCGGTGAGTCTCGGGGTCCGCCTGGAAGCGGCAGAAGCCACAGCCTGCACCCTCTGTCGACGAGGAACAGCCTAAGGATGTGAGTAGTGAGAGAGCAGCAGCATCTCGAGTACTGCAAAGATAAAGTAGAACAGATGATTGATACGGGCCGGGGTGATTTTGCATGTCGATAAAACTTCGACGTCAACCGCTCGCTGATTTGTGGCTGCTGTTGACATTGATGTTGCTGAATGTATTCAGTTCTTTACATTTTGTAGGGACGAAATTTAACTGTTCAAGTCTAAAATATTGGGTTTATTTAAACTCTCAGTCTTCTTTTCGACTAGGAAAGCGTATGCATTGTATACAGCCCTGTATACAGTGTGTTTCAAAATTTTGGAACGGCTCTATATCTTTTAATGATAAACCAGGCAGACACACCGCTAAACACCACTGGCATGCGTGAATTTCCATTGCGATCTATTACTCTAATTCGCTAATTGTAATTCTAGTTCGCTAAGCTCATAGTCTCGCTTCGGCCTTCGGCCTCAGCTTTTTGCTCTATAACCATAGGCGATTCGAGGCTGTTCGCTCACAGCCTCGCTTCAGAAGTAACAAATTTTCACCATACCACACTGTAATTAATCTAGACCTAGCTCTTACACCAACCCAAAATCGGAGTATCTATGAACGAATAAAATACTAAACCGGACTGACACGTTACGCTAACAGCCTCGATTTGACCTTCGGCCTCAGATTGGCAATACATATCCTAAAAGGAAACGCATTTCGAAAATCAGACTACTCATTCTGTTGTTATAGCAAAACCACTTTTGGCAGCAATTTTGAAACGACTGCATGGATTTTATAATCTTGAGTATATTGATAAATTATATTAAAATACATATTAATTTCAAATTTTAGAAAATCGAAATGTGACTTGTAGAGTTACATATATACATACCATTTGTCCAAAGTCCTGTTCTATATGATGATGCATTCGTAACAAAGAGGACCCAGATCTTGATCTACTTGTACTCCTTTGCGCTACATGTTCAAATTCATCAAGAAATATGTAAGCAATTTTGTATGCACAAACAAATGTGTTAATGACAGAATTTTGATTGATCTTTGATCCACCGGCTTAAAAATATTGGATTGGATATAGTATGGATTTGTATGGTCTCTCTTTGTACACAACAAATAAAACGTAAACAGTTGTTTTGAGCCCATTGCAGTCTATTCCCTCCTAGAGACACATTCATGTCATTTAAGACAGCATTACAGTAAGTAAAGTAAGAAAATATCAGGGATTTGATTAAAATACTATAGGCCTATAGTTCTTAAAACATAAAACAAGTTACTTTGAATATCTGATATTTCAAT
Source organism: Matsumurasca onukii (assembly GCA_018831715.1). Classification (NCBI taxonomy): domain Eukaryota; kingdom Metazoa; phylum Arthropoda; class Insecta; order Hemiptera; family Cicadellidae; genus Matsumurasca; species Matsumurasca onukii. The sequence goes on along the minus strand of CM032058.1, from coordinate 71,705,167 downwards.
CTCTCGAACTTTAACGGAGCTCATATAAAAAAAACACAAAGTAATAACTTTCTTTACAAAAAACACTCTATATAATTTAAGTCCATCTGGAGTCTCGACGCATTTATGATTTAATAAGCCATCAAAATGTACTTATTTGATTTTAGTGTTTGTTGTTTTTTTAAAACAGGCTTTAATACTGGTACTTTATTGCCTTTGACAGACCTATAACAAACATACATCACATCAAAAGTATACACGTGTTTTACAAAAATACACATGTACCCTAGGAAAAATAATTCACCCTATTAATAGATGAAATACCTGTTTGGTGCCTGTAGACCTTGTGAAAGGAGGCTTTCACAATTACTTCTCAGTCTTTGGCACCAAACAGAACCATTTCATATATTAATTAATATATGCCTTGAGACTGGATATAATAAAATCCACCTTATGTTTAAGCTATGGTTTCGGTGAACGCTATATCACGGCCGCAAAAGAAGGTGAACTTTTATTTTCAATGTAATTATATAAAAGTACTTTCCTAGAGAGCGATGACTGTTTCACATTATTGCACTGAAAACAATTATTAGCGGTATTATAGCGGTCACCGCTTTTCTAGGAAACCACAGCTTACGTCGATCTGAGAGTCTTGATTTTAGTACCAGCTGATGAGCAACTTCAGTGTTCCTTATATTTTAATACAATTTATATTGTAATACGAGGGCCACTACATATTTTGAGTCCTATAATAAATATAGAATTTTTTCATTGACAATAATTTTGCTTTTCAAAATATTCCTTGAAGATCTATACACTTTTGCATGCGCCGAAACCAGTTTTCGTAGCATTTTTCAGTCTTCTTCAGGTATCTCCAAAATGAGAACGAACAACAACTTCTTGTACTGACAAAATCGCTGTCCTCGCGACTTATTCTTGATGGTTGGAAACAAAAAGAAGTCGTTGGGTGCCAAATCAGGGCTGTAAGGTGGATGACCCATCAATTCGACTTTTTCAGTTTTCAAAAAGCTCATTGTCTCACGAGATGTGTGCAAGATTGCATTGTCCTGGTGAAGGATGATCCGACAATTCTTGTTTGTGTTCTAATCTCACCAAATATTTTCAGCAAACAAATGTTGTTGTACACTCAGAATTAACTGTATCTACGCTCTTCAGGTATCGTTGCTGACCGGTTTTTCGGAAAATACAAGCGACCATTTGCTTTGAAGTGCTTCGCGAGCGAACAACTTGCGTTGGGTTAGCTTCATCTTGAAACACCCCTACTGTCAACTGTTGCTTTTGTTCTGGCTCTTATGCATATACCCATGATTCGTCACCTGTAACAATCTTATACACCTCTTTAGAAGCACCAGCGTTGAACTTTTTGATAATTTTTGCACCAATTGACACGGGCATCTTTGTGAGCTTTTGTCAAATTGTGTGGGGTCAACGGCAACACACCTAAATGTTCATGTAATATTTTGTGTATGATAGTGGGACTAATGCCTAAGGTCGTCTTAATTTCACAATATGTCACATGACGATCTTGCATGATCATTTTGCAGCATCAATGTTTTCGGGCACAACTGACTTTGGACGACCTTCACGAAATTCGTCACTGAGAAAGGCGGCCATGATGAAATTCGTTAAACTAGCGTTTTACAGTGGCATAAGATGGAACAAATCACCCGTAGAAATAGTTGATCAATGCATTCTTTCTTGTCAATCCACGTCGAAATCATAGTACGTCATTGCGCGAAGGTTTTCACGACTCAATTCCATTTTCTCAACACAAACTTTTAAATCAACTGTAAAGAAAAAAAATCGCTTTATTGACAAAATTTTTGTTGATTTATAGGTTAACAATGTAAATTTTAAATGAAAACATCAGCTGATACCCAATTACAATCAGTGTTGCCAAGGCTCAAAATATAAATAGTGGCCCTCGTACAATATTGGTCGAAATGAGGTTATTCTGAACAAATTCCTTTCATATCCCAGCAATTTCCTAGATTGTCTTCTAAATCGTGTAAATGTTGTCAATTTGGAAGGAGATAGCGTGACTGCAGGAAACTGGTCGCTCTCATGCTGATGGTATATATGCAAAGAAAAGATCATTTGTCATTCTGATTCTAAAAGGGGGTTATGGTTTTTCCAATATAGCTTTTGGAACAAATTTGTCTTCAAAATTTGTTTTTTTGTATAGAAATTGTGTTTGAACTTCAAACGTATAAGTTTGTTCGTTTGCCAACAGTTCGATTATTATTGGTTTGTTTTAATATATTCTGTTATTGTATACAATCATGACATTTGGAATACAGGGAATATTTCTTTTGTTTGGTCATGACAGCAAAGTCAAAATGTTTTGTTTTCAAACTACATATCTAATCATAACTGTGTTAATTGTTTTTCAATCAGTTTGATTGACATTGGCATCGTTACAAATAGATTTGGATTATATTTACAAACATGTTTATGACCCAATATTAAATATTCATTTATAGTCAGTCAATTAATATGTTTATAGCGTGTCCTAATATTTGCTATTTCGATCACAAGACTTTAAATTGTCCGTCTTAACAGTTGTTCCGAAATTGTAGTTTTATTTAAAAATTCGTACTAAAAACTACACCAAGTTTCAGTTTATTTACTAGCCAGTTCTGAATTTCAACATTATTTAGGGGATTTATGAATGGATTATATTCATCGACCAGTTTATGGTAAAGACCTGTCTGAATGATAAAGGTTGACCGACGGGAACCGGACGTACTTGACAGGGCTAGTACTGCGCGAGTGGTGGGGGTAGATAAGTGAATGATGCATCATTGCGCTCGGTATACGACGCCATTTTAGTTATGGTTCAGTGGACGATAGAACATCGCATGTTCCCGTACGACGCGTTTCTTGAAAGCCGTGGTTCTGTGATAACTGTTTGGCGACTTTTCGTAATAATTTGGCGTAGATCCCGTGGTGCTGTACGCAGACGCAATACGATTCTTATATGAGTTCACAATGTACGTGAAACCCCCATAAAATTTATGAAAAGACTTTACATTAAAACGTGTCATTGTTTGGTGCGCAGACGCTTCTCTTGGAGTCATAAGCCTGTATTTCTTTGAAGATGAAAACTGTTCAACAGTTAGAGTGAAATCTGCTGACCGCTGCATAACTTCTTACGCCCCCAACTGCGGAGACGTAATTTTGGAGAGGAAAAAGGTTTTATCTCTAGCAAGATGGAGCCACAGCACACACGGCTCAAGGGTCCATGCAAGTGGTTCAACGAAAGTTCCCAGGACGAGTTATCTCACGTTCCCATGATCCCCCACATCCCCTGATCTAAGCACATGCGATTTTTTCTTGTGGGGACATCTTAAGGCTTCACTCATCGACCCCGAACTTTGATCGAATTGAAAGAGGCAATAAGGAAAGCAGTGGTTGCAATCGATAGTGAGTTGCCGTAACAGGTACAAGCAGATTTTCGCCACCAAAGACTTGAAACTTGCATCCAGTAGAATAGACGCCACAATTATGTAGTTTTACGCTAGATATGTAGTTTTACACAATTAATAATTATTTGAAATGAGATTACATACGTTTTATTTTGACAGTAAATATATTGACTTTAGTTGAATGATGACCGAACACAATTAATTTGAAATCCGTCCTAAGGTATTACCTTTAACTTCTCGATTTTTAAATTGATATTCTCAAAAAGATTATTATTGTTATGATGAGAACTACAAGCAAAGTGACAAGGCTACGTTAGTTATGTCACTTTTTACCTTAGTGAACATTTTCATTTCAAGCTCCTAAACGTTCCTGTTAGTGTCATAAAATGTTTGTTTAAGTATCTGAAGGAGGTCTCAACTCAGATTTATCTAAGAGAACCCTATATTTTTTCTCTGTTTATTGTTGTACATTATTTATGTTTTAGAAAGTGTTTAATGTATAATTGTTATATTATTGTACAATTTGTAAACAGTTGGAGAAATAAAGATATATTATCATTATTATGTTTTCATCATAATATCAGGCGTAACGTCGCACGGCTTCAACAATCTCTCATAAAATGATCAATGTCACGGGTCTTCTGAATAAACAATCTTTCCACATCCAAAGTATGGGAAAAATCTGTGAGTCAGTCTGGGCTCTTGGTTTTCTCAACTAGACAGCGCCCTCCACTTCACTACACGGCAGCTTTTAATCAGTGATACCACCTGAACTTTTGTTTCTAACAGGGTGGATTGGTAGACATTAGATGCACATAAGATACTCAACAGCCAATCGGTCCACTAGATTTTTCTTTGGGGACATGTAAAAACATGGTGTATTCTGATTTGATTTGTGAAATTGATGTTTGAGGAAGGATTGTTTAAGCTGTAGCATCCGTTACGCTGATATGCTGTTTGAATCCTGGGAAGGAAACTATTGGTATCGTTTAGATCGTGCAACAAATGATTGCTCAAATAGAATTTTATTAGGTATCAAAATAGAAAGATTCTCTTTAATAATATATATGTTTAAAACAGCTATTTCAATATACTATATACTAATGAACTTTAAATCAGGAGTTCTTTGAAACACCCGGTGTTAAAAACTTTTCAAAATTGAGCTCTTCCCTATTGCACGACAGACTTCTAGCCGATAGTCGAGCATTTTTTTCCGAGTTATTTTGGAGCATTTCAGTACTGTTGAAATGGCACGTTCATTCTTCTTCTCGGGTGCTGAAGATAACGTATTTTCTCATAAACAAGTTTTAAATGTAACTAACAGAAGAAATCTAAAGGCGTCAAACCAAGATTATAGGTGGCCACAAATATGACCATTCACTGCAATTCAAAATCAAAAATCTGTTGTTGAGAGGTTCTTGGACGATTAAACTGTAGTGACGTGGAGCTCCATTCTGCGGAAAATGACATTAATCCTTTTCCCCTTTCAATTTCTATTCAATTTAAGGGAAGTGATAAGTGAAGAAGAAGCATCAACCTAGCAGTGGCACTCTGCAATAACCCAAAACCTGGCTTTGTTGTTGACTATCGGCTACATATTATTGTTCCTGAAGGTCCATGGAAATCGTTCAAAAGCTCCTTGAAATTTTTAATTAGGATTTTGGCGTGGAAAATAAAGTGCAATTATATTATTTTTATTTCACTTTCATATCCATGCACCTTTTTTCGTGACCTATGTATGACTTTAGTTGAATGATAACGAACTGTGTATAGCTTATTTTATCCAACCTATTGCCCAACTTCTCGATTTTAGGTATTATTCTCGAAAGATCATCATTGTACAAAATAAAGGAACTACAGCAAAGTGACGAGCTACGTTAGTTATGTCGCACATATGAAATGAACATTTTTCATTTCAAGCTCCTAAAGCGTTCTATGTTAATTAATCGCAAAATGTTTGTTTAAGTATCTGAAGGAGGTCATAACTCAGATTTATCTAAGAGACCTATATTTTTCTCTGTTTATTGTTGTACGAGTTATGTTTTACAAAGTGTTTAATGTATAATTGTTATATTGTACAATTTGTAAGCAGTTGGAGAAAATAAAAGATATAATGCTGTGTATGTTTTCATCATAATTGAAACTGCTCACAAGGCAAAGTGTTCCAGTCAGAACACTCAAATAACACTGTGGTGCGAGACGTCACGTGACGGCGCTGAGAACGCAATCTGACTACAGACGTGTTGTGCGGGAATTGTATCGACTGATGGAAGGCGCTCTATAAGTGTAACTCATATAGCAGTCAAATATACGCTTTATGGCTATTCGACATGTTTTAGCTGTATAGTCAGATTTATCTTTCTGGCAAACCATAGGGGCGTGTGATGAATATACAATGTTTTACATCAGCACGTTACAGCCTGAAACATTTTAGTTTCTTACATTTTAATAAACGTTTTCTGTGTACATTTTGATTTGAACTACTGGATGAATAATGACAAGGCCTTGGTTTCATTAGAGCATATAATTAACGAAATTGATTGTACGAAATTCTTAGGGTTGTATATTGAAAAAACCACATGTTGGGATAACCAAATCGACCATATTTGTGGAAAGATGTCTTCGGGAATATTTCTATTTAGGCATGGGGAATCTATGATCATAGGCAACCGCAAAGTAGGTTTACAGGAGTAGTTCAATCTTATTTGTCTTATGGAATTATATTTTGGGGTGGCTGTGCCAGAAACAAAATTGTTAAGATCATTTATCCTCCGAAAATCGGCCATTCGGTTCCGCTTGCCGAACTGGCTTTGTTCATCGGTGAAAGAGGGTAAAGTTCTGTGGCAGAGTTGATGCAGAATCTGCTCACTTTGCCCAATCTGTATTAATAACATACAAATAAAATAATAATTGAAAAATAGACTAAACTACGAAGTATTGTATGTTTACCAGTGGCTTATGTCCATCACATACACTTAGGCCTATATTGTAATTCACTCGCATTTCACCAATATTGTATCATTTATATTTTCATATTCAAGTAAACACAATATTTTTTGTAAACTGAATTTTCAATTAAATCAACACTTGTGTTATTTTGATCATATTGATTTGAAGAAATAGAGTTTGCAGTACTAGCTCTGGTGAAGAGATCGCACTCGCAATACATCTATCACGTTATAGTCTCAGCGTATTCCTCGAGTGATATATACAACTGCATGCTTCAACCTATAAAGCATTGCACTTGCATGTATACCACGAAGTAGTAGGCTTTGTTGTTTCTACTAGCTTCCGCTTGAATCCCGAGTTCCTGATTCTATCTGTCTGGGGACAGACGGTAGAAACTCCTGTGTACTTCATTTCTCTATGGTCTGGAGTGTGGTGAGATAGAGTCGTGACTAAACTTCAGTTTTCCTGTTTTTCATTATTTTTAATCCACTCTTCGTTTCTGCAAAGTAAGTATTTGGTTTTAATAGATGCAGTTTTGTACACTGCACGTAGGCTCTTTTAAACTATTAAAACTTAACCTCAGATTAGGGATGGATTGGCCAGACATATTAATAACTGTGTCTCATCTAATCTAAGGAATTGATAGGCTAGATTGCTTTAATAGTTCGAAGTAATATTTACAAAATAAACTACTGTACATCTAGCTCTTATTAGTAAAAATACACAAATTCCGTCCAGTACAAAACAAAAACGTATACAACAATTAATTTATGTTCCAACATGGTATGGTTAAAATGCAGTAGCGTATAAAATTCAATCAACAATTTAACATTTTGATTAGTTTGATAAGAGTTATCAATTGACAAGAAAGCGAGCAAATGCGCAAAATTACTTTTCGAAAATATAAATCATGGAAAATGTATCTAAAACTATTCGTTCTATATTTCATGTGGAATGTACGAAATGGACGAAATCATACAGTTAACGTCGTACACAAAGATTATTCAATCATAGTATTTACCTGAATACTGTAAAACTCGTATATTTTTATAAGACACGACCAAAAGTCAAATCAAATTTCGTATATGAAATAAAAGCCATTTTAAGAATGACTGACCCGCTGATTACGGCTTTCTAAACTGTAAAGCCTAATAAAACATGAAAATTAACTAAATTTAATCATTCATGCGCTCTAATCGTGCAAGAAAGGATTTTAAAATATTTAAATTTGACAAGGTGAAATTTGAATTTGTTAAAAACCACCCAATAATTAACTTCAGCCTCCGTATCTTAACTTCAATGTCTATGTGGGTATAATATGAGTGTTGTTATTATACAGCATTGAAATAATTAACTAAAATGTTGGGACATTTTGGAGGTCATTAATTTGTACATGTTTTATGTTTGAGCGCCAAACACTGAGTAATGAATAATTCTTGTAATTCTGTGAACGTTTTGTAAATTGTTGGTGGGTGCAAGATTAGTGGGATTATGCATACACGACTACGAGCCAGGATATATCAATAATCAATATTAAAATTTGACCTTGAATACGTTTGCCGGTTAATGTTCACAAAATGTTACGATGTCATATTAAATTGCATACCAATTAGCTAAAAGATGTAGTTGAAATATTCTCGATGTTACATCTTTTCACATTGGTATTCATACTGAGTAATGAAAGCATGAGTAACATAAACAACATATTTAATTTAGTTAGATTAAATTTTAATGTTTCGCTTTAACATTTTCTAATTAACAATATTGCAAGTTTAAACAAATGATGTTCGATTTCGATTATACTGAATGGGTGGTGCTTTAAACCAATTTGAATTTATTGAAAGAAAACTCATCAAGTTTTATTAATACTGGTTTGGGTGCGTATCTTAACTGTTTCTTAAGTCAATTGTTGTGCGTGTTGTCTGTGCATGAGTTTGAACAAATAATGAGTGTTGATAAATATTTATGATGAGTAACAATTTTTATTAGTGTTAGCCAATTTTATTACATATGTTTAATGTGAATTGAAATGTTTGTAGCAAAGGGTTATAAACTTGTATAAATACGTGTGACGAAACTTTATGAGTTTTCTTAAAATCTAACCATTTGTTTTTTGTATAACATATATAACTAAATTTTATATACGCGAAATTGTTATCATTTGTAATAACCCTGTATTTTTTGTTATGATGATGATAATCCTGAAGTGGAACATGTCTAATTGAAAATTAAAATTAAGTGGTTTAAAGGTACTAATACGATTTCATTATTTTCGTTTAAATATCCAAACAAACGCCGCCATCATAACTTGTGGTTTGGGAGTTTTCACTTTTAAATGAATGGTTAATATAGTCTTTAGTTGGAATTGTGAAACCATACCCTAATTTCATTTTTTTTGTCTTGAAACTTCCACTTGAAAAGTGTAAAGGCCATGCTTGTACAGCTCTGAAAACTCCATTTAAAGTTAAATGTGGCTACGATCCACTCTGAATAATCAGCCCTGTTTGACATGTGTAAAAACTATGGTCTGTACAGAAAGTCATCACTACGTGAGAACCGTTTAAAGTCGACGCGACGTTTCGTAGTGGCTAGCTGCTAATTGATACGCCGGTTGACTACAGTCATAGCTACATCGTCATCTTTTGACGCCCGTACCTTTGAGTAATTTAATCCATAGCAAAGTACAGTTATCTCTCCTACAAATAGGATAACCCATTTTTGTAATTAAGTAACATTTTAGGACAAAACTAGCTTTAATTAACATAACACTTCTCTTAAAAGATTATCATAAAACATATAATACAACTGTAAATAAACCAATAATGAACAGCTGTCATTTTCTTTAAATTAATTCAAGAACAACATTTTTAACGCCACAGATTATGCAACAGTTCAACAACTTTATTCCATATGAGTACATAATAACGAAAGATTAACGTGTGTTCGTGAGTTTGCGTTACATATTGTGCAAAATCAAAAATATCAAACAGAAGAATATCGTGTTTTGTATATTTTAGCGATGATGTTGAATAATACATCCTGTCGTGGCGGAATATTTACGGGTCTCACCAGACATTCCATCGCGCAGGGCCGACGACACATAAACCAGCTGACGACACGGCACGCGCTAAAGCACCAGTTTGCCATAACTACCTATCACCTACGGTCGACCATGGCGTTCCCTGGCTTCCCCATAGCTCAAGTGTGTTGTTACTCGTGTCAAGTGTGAAGTTTGCTGTCAAAATGTCATCCGGGACCGCGTCCGCGAACGTTACGGGGAGCACACCAGTCAGTGAGGTAAATTACCTAGAAAATATTGTGTGTATTTTTATGGAAAATAATTGTTTACCCGTGGTTATTGTTTAGTATTAATTGCGAGGTTTTGTTTTCATTTAAATAGTTGTTATCTTACAGCTTGGTTTTATAGTTATGTAAAGCTGATATAACCCTAAAATGTACGTAGTGTAATCAAAAAATAAAATCATACGTAGCATTTAATTTTACTATGGGCTTAAGAGCAAACAAAAAAACTACGCAAATACGTGTTTATGAAGACTGTTTTGTTAAGAGTAGCAGTTTCTAAAGTGAAAGTGTTGATTTATTTGGGAATACATCCATAACAGGTAACTGTAACGTGACTCCTCTGCTACTCCAATATCAATGCATTGTTACTGCCTGCGCAATAGTTTCCATCATGAGGATGATATCGGGTTATTTCTCGACTGCATGCAAACAATTAGAAGCGACGGTAAAATCGATAGTCTAAGATTTCCAATACAAATAAACTTGAACCCGGAGAATTAAGCTGATTGCGGGGTCGGCAAGGACGCAACGACAAGGTCGTCTGAAATACGCGCGAGACGGGACAAGCTGCCACGCCGACCCACTTCCGCCAGCTGGTCGATAAGCCGGAAACCAGAGAGTAAGTGACCTAACCTACGTTTGTTGAGTAGGTAATAGGTAGTGGTAGCACTATCGAAACAAACCGACCCTCGATGTGCTGAAGCAACAGATCGATAATTATTTTGAATGAACATTTTGGTCAGTTTTTATTTGCGTAGTCAGCTTTGAAATCATCAATTTATTGTAAATTGCTGTGTAAAAATAATTTTAAATAATGTGGTAATAGCGGGATATAGAGAGTTTGCGTTAACAGAGATTTAAAACATCAAACAAAGCAGGAGCTGTCGAATGCTAACCAGCTGGTAGAGTATGGTTTGGCATTTGGATGCAAAGAAGATACTCGCAAGAAAAACAAGAACAGAAGGTTATATGAAACATTTCAGTGTATTTGATATTAAAAGAGTGTTTCTGCGATTCCTGTTCCCAAAAGAACGCGGTATTCGACCAAAACAATGGTTCGACCGGAATCAAAGGCGCAAGCGTGAACTCAACATAAATACACCCCTAATTTTACTTTTCAGCACATTTCTATGGTTTATTTTCAAAAGATTTAGGGTTGTTTAAAAACAATAATATCGTCTTTCTTCAACTCTGTTATTTTCGACTTTCTTCTGTCATGACTCAAGAGTAATACCTACCTCAACAAAAGAATCGAATAGTTCGAGTTTGATTCATGTGTTGCGCGAGCATGTCGATTATTTCAGTCGAATGCTTTCTACTATTGTTTGTGCAGGTGGCTCGCTACATGAACACGTACCGCTTGGAGTCGAAGAAGCCCTTCAATGTGGAGAGTGTGCAGAGTGTGCTGCAAGAGATCATCACCCGGGACCTGGCCGAGGCGCACTACGAGCCCAACAACATGACCAAGACATGTGTCGCCCTGGCAGGAGAGATACGCTCCAAGGTCAAGCAGCTCAACTTTGACAGGTAACTGAATTAAGCCGTGTGTTATTCACTCCATTCACGAAAAATAATAGAAATAACACAGCAATGATCGTTTTCAAAATACAGCTTATGTCCTGGCCTGATAATAAATCACAAGAGTTTAATTGTGTAGTTCAATGAAATTACGTTTTATTTACTGATAATCAGCTGGTGATAAAATTCCTTTAGACTAAGTTCTGTTATCATGTCGCCCTGTCACAAGAAGAGCAGAGATGAAGGCACGCAATAAGAATACAAATCAAACAAGTTTTCATTCGTAGTAGAAGTTCAAATTGTTGTCGCTAAAAGTCAGCAACAACAAGGCAGGTTGAAAATCTATTAGTTCTACTAGTCCATTATAAGTTAACAGAACAACTGCTAGATTGAAGACAACCCGCCAGTATTTTAGCAGAGGTTGAAATGGAAACAGTTAATTGCGTCAGAACGTCTTTCCACGAGCGGGCGAGAACAAAGATTCTTGCTTGAAATAACTAGCATTAGTACTCCAAACAGTAATAAATTATCGATTTAATAGTAAAGAAATCGACTTAGAAAAAAATGGATTTCTTTAAATCATTTAGAAATCAACTACATGTTCTTTGGTACACTCAACAGATGTTGGCACTTTGCGCGTGCTCTACACTGTTTTCCTTTTGTTTGTCTAGATACAAGATCGTGTGCTTGGTGCAGATTGTGGAGAAGCATGAACAAAGCATCCTGTCTACCGCCAAGTTCCTGTGGGACGCTGACAGAGATCGCTATGCTGTCTTCAGCATGAACAACGCCCACATAGCAGCCATGGCCTGTGTCTTCGGCATTTACTACGAATAAGTCAAGTCACTTACCGAACTCTTTCTTCTAATCTAAAGTTACCAAGCGTATCAACGTACAAACAGAGTTATGCATCGTTGTTAATATGTTCAAATATATATTTATCGTGTACAGTTTTGTAAAAATACGACCAGGTGGTTATTTTTGTACTTTTAATTTAGGTATATTGATTAAATGTTTAAGTTGGCGACTGTGTTTAATATGAAACCTAAGAAGAGTCTGACTTTGGCATCAATGGTCATTCGTTATTATTGAGTCCTTTATTAATAAAAATGGGAACTGCCACGGAACTCTGATAGTGGATTGAAGAAAATCATAATATGTTAAAGTTATTTTAGTTTCTCCTTGCTAAAGTCTAAAGATACATTTAGGGACAGTATTCATAAGAACGTGGCACAAAAACACCCGCAGTTGTCTGTTCTAAAAGACGTGAGCCTAAATTGGAGTAACAATTAAAACTTTCCCGGGACAGGTTTTCTCCATCCGTGTACCTACTCGTCCTCCAAATTAGAAGTTAAACACATGGAAAACTAAAATATATTATAGTAGATTTTTAGAAATAGTATGATAGTTAAAATAATGGACTCTTTGAAACAGTAGGAAATCTCTTCTAATTTCAAAAATATACAAAGTTTGTAAATTATTTTAAAAGGCGATAAAAGTACCCAGGACATTTTGCAAGCGCTCGGTCTGACAGTTAAGGCATTAGTTGAAAAGAAGCCAGATAGGTGTTGTGTGTTCCTTGGGCGGACGAATTTAAGGGGTTTCTTTAATAATACACCAGTGTACCAGCTTCTTCTTCTAAACAATTAAACCCCAGACTACTGATTTCAAAACATTGTTTCTGTGAGTTTCTCAAAAGTATTAAACATTTAAGTTGAAATTAATTTTGTAATATTACTGCATCGACACAAATACAATCGTTCACCACTTGTCCTAAAAACGTCTCTTTGAGCAAAAAGCTTCACTTTGGGACTTATATACTATTTCTCTCTGGTTATAATTTTACATAAATTATTTTAAAGTCATCTTTCAAACAAAAACTGCGATTAATTCAATAATTAGTTTGATGTAACATGGTGATAAATATATCATATGAAGTACCACATATTCGTCCACAAGAGGATAGAAGAAACCTGGCTCCTTCCTAACCCACAGACAATTCCAAATCATTCTGTGCCGTCATCGGAGGCCCATTCCTTCTCCAATGTACAACTGTCAAAATGTGTTTCTGAGGAAATATGAAGTGTTGGGGATATTCAAACTACGTCGTAACTCATGTCTCTTTTCTTCTCCTGTGAACACTAATAGTAGTATCTGTATTGTTGCAGTCACTACCTAACACTACAAGGCAGACAAATAAAAACACACACAAATAATATTTTTAATTAAAGTTCTCAGTGCTAACAAACATTATACATAAAATCTAGCTTCCAATGGAGCAGTGATTAAATACCTATGTTACTTTGACGCACTATAAATAATAAAGTTATGAACCGTTTTAAAATTCCAAAGTGTAATTATCCAACAACAATACGACCCCTACGATCATAGTAGGTCCTGGAGTATCCTCCAATGGGAGGGGATGCTATACCGCCGCCAGTACTGTAGGGAAGTACACTTCCATAGCCGTAAGTATAAGGTTGAGGCACAGGCACAGGCACTGGTATAGGCACCGGTACAGAGTAGTACTGCCCACTGGTGACTGCCATCATGGTGGAGACGAGAAGCATCGTCTGAAAATAAATTAAATTATCAAAGTGGGATGAGTCAATTAGCAGCAATTTGTGTATTCATTAATTTATTTGCGCAATGAAAGTTTTGCTGTGTCTTTTTAAACTTAAGCCTTTACCTACCAATACAGCATCGTCCTTTGAAGAAAATTATCAGTATTTTTTACTGTGTTCAAAAGTACATTCGTAGAGGAAAATTCTCCATAGTTTAAGGGTGCGCAGTAGTGGCCGTGACCTTGAATTTCGTCCCATAAGAGCAATGTAAAAACATTCATTTCTTGGGACACTTCACGCCTACAGTTTTCATCGGATTTTTATGAAACAAACTTTGTTTTAAAGTGTATTAAATGTTTTCGTGACTCTGCTGAACCGAATTTCCATTTTGCATTTATAAAACCGTGTCATAAATCCAAAAATTGAAGAAAGTTTGTATTTTAATTTCCTGTTTTCATTAGTAAAGTAACAAAACTTTCAAAACAGTTTACAGCGGAGCCACTGCAGTACATTGTTATCTTTCAAATAAAACTTATTTCAAAATGATGTGATGAACATTGTTAGCGTGAAGTGTCTCACGAAAATGCTTGTTTTTACATTGCTCTTATGGGACAAAAAAATAACAAGGGGCTCATGGTGTATCGTCCACCAAGCTGTCCAGCAGAAATACAACCTCCATTAGTTCAAATTAAAATGAACAAATAAAAACAAATTTAAATTAAAAGTTAGTGAAAACAAAACGCATTGAACACTGCTTTTCTAGCTGGAGAGACCGTGGGAGCCATTCTTGCCTATTATGATGACAAACTAGTTTTTAAACACACAACACAGTTTTTGGTCAAGTGTAGGTACAGCTGTCCCTAACTGCCGTGCTGTGTTTTTCGTATCATTATACTATACTAACTATAAAACAGACGATCAACACGTAAGTAGAACACCAAAACAACGCAATAAAGTACAAGTTTATCTTCCCACAAGGCATTGTTCAGTTATGTTGCAATGTTCACTTTCATAACACTACAAAGAGCACATTTCAGAAAAACTTCATCCACTTTGCATTTGTAATGTTTCTCATTGTCATGTCTGTGGCAGATCTAAATTGAGTTAATGGATATAAACCATTAAAATACCTCGTCTTTTAACAAACCACTAAATATTGAGTTGTGGGGATCATACAGTCATTTACTTAGAATTTTCACATAAAATACCAGCATACCATCTGTGATGTTTCAGACACATCTCAGATACATATCGAGTACAAGTTACGTATCGAACTACGAATATCGGATATGTTTCAGAAACAGTTAGTCTAAAAAGGCCTATACTTTTGAGATAAGTTCACTTATGATTCACGCGTAAATTTACCGATTGCAGGCCATTATTCGTTGGGTAGTTTCATTGAAATATAATTGAAATAAACAGTTTTGGATTAACCACAGTGAAAATAGTTTTGATTGGCTGAACAACTATGCTGTGATAATTATCATCAGTTGGCATGAAAGAGAAAATAAAAATAAAATAAATATCAGTACTCATCACTATACATCACTGGCTATTTGAATGACGGACCGATTTTGGACGCTGACTCGCTAAGGCTCAACTTTGTGCCGTAATTCAGTAACAGCAGCTGGCTGAGAGGAATCCACCACTGCGACTCACCAACAATCAACGTTCCACTGGTGCATTTAAATTGGTTGCTTAGTGAGAACTTTGTGTGAACAATTTCTTCATCTGGACTTTTGGACTATTCTATTTAGGCTCAAAGGGTTACTCTTGGATGCGAAAGACGTGAACGTTTTAGGGTTGTGTTGTACTTCTGTCTCCCCTTCATTTCAACACAGACATTTCTCGGCCAAGGATTGAGGTTGTGTTGCTATATTCTTCCGCGATCGATCAGAGGACTGGCGCTTAGAAGAATCAGCTTTCGCCGTGAAGGAAGACGCAGCGAGGGTTTGGTTCACCTGACAGAATAATACTCCCACTCCACACCGCGGCGTCGAATCTACAACAGAAGATGTCCGGTGCCGTTAGTACAAGAAAGATGTTCCGTGCGTCATGAGGTTTGATCCCGCTGAGCCCAAAGTAGCGTTTACCGTGTGGGTTAAAGTTTTAAATCACGGGGTATAACATATACCAGGTTGCACCTTCCCGAAATATTTAAATTTACAATAGACCGGTGGAATGTATCGAAGTAGTTCACATCGGCATTTAGCCTCGTGCTGGCAGTGCTGATTTGCCGTGGGCTCCAACCTTGTGCGTCAGCAGGGGTTGACCTACAGGGTACAACCGTCTGGGAGTGGCAGTCTGTCTTTAACCTCTAGCGTCTTCACCATCCCTGACTGAGACCTTCGCCCCGATCAGGACCGACTTCAGGAGGACGTCAGCTTCAGTTTCGTTGATCGCTTCTCTGGTTAGGGCACTCCTAGGGGTTTGAGACCAAACTTAAATACCCTTCACACTTGTTTCAAATTTCATTAATTTAGTAGTATTAATTTGTTTAAAGTTCAGTTTGTTTCTAGTATTGATTTAATCAGTAACGTTTGCTCAATTTCATTATCTATTTAATTCCACATTCGATTTGAAATTTGTACAAATAAATCTTCAAATATCTTAAAGTTGTGAATGGTAGCCCGTTCTAAATATCGGTTCTATCTATTGTAATTCATTCCTGTGGCTACCCTCACTGCATATTTGTAATTAAATTTAATAACTTTCCTTTTCTCAAGGTATTCTTTACTTTAAAAATTCAAATTATTAATCAGAGTGTTGTAGTTGATTCTTGTGCTATCCTCAATGAAAGCTACAACCCCATGTTTAAGCTCTACTACAGGGATGGAGCAGGTTAAAAACACGCTTAACTGATAACATAGAAGATAAAAATTGTTTGGTTAAATTGTAAATAAATAAACTATTCAGATGGTTAAATAATAAAACTATAGGTATAAAGTATTTTTGAGGGACGGTCACCATATAAAACACTGTCAGACTCGTAGCTTTCTAATGTTACAAATATCTAAAATGTTCTATTATCGACATAACTTAAATGTTTGAGAAACGCTTCGCAACGAAATGTTGATGTGTCTAAATTTAGCTATACTGTATTTCAAAAGTGATATATTTCTGAAAATTGTCTTGAATATGTTGTTGTTGTTTGGGTTAGCAACAATGTGAACAGCTTACCTGAGCCAACGAAGTCATGTTTGCAATGAACAGTGTAACTGTTGTGAAGCCTTGTTTCTGCTTATAAACCGAGGATGACACTAATTAAACGTGTTGAGTGCAGTGCAGTTAATTGACGAGATGCGACGCACTTGACGACAGATTGTATCTTTCATAGTTTCTCGAGGTCGTGTGTATGTGCTGGAAACTACACACCTCAGTCACTCGTTGAGAGGTCGAGTAATGTGAACCGCAAGTCATACAGCCTTTCATAACAAGGTTCGACTGAACCTGTCGAGCATCGTCATGATTGAACCTTATGTAAAATGAGTCTAATTATTAAACCTAGAAAAAATAATTATGGTTTGAACGACCATCGTGAGTTGTTTGGATTTGCTAATAGTATGTTCATGAAACTTTTTACATAAATTGTCTAGCTTTGTATTCAAATATTTTGACGCGCACGTTTCGACACTCAACTTAGCAATTGCATTGGTGTGCCTCAAGGCCTTTCATAACATGCGGTACCTCGGACGTTACCCAATAGTCATAAATTTCAAACAAGTTCAATATCAAATATGTTTACTTAAAAATACGGCGAATGTTTGGCGATTTATTGGGGAGTTATTTTTATTATATTGGAATCTTTAGATTTTCGTAGCAGCATGACGATTATACAATGTCAGTAATAAATTTCTTTCCAGCGTAAATCAATGTACTATAATAAATAATATTGTTAAATAAATAATGAAAGTCATTTTAAAATTTTAAAATCATACCAGGTATCAGATTTCGTCGTGTATGTCTAACAAAGTCGACGAGTTTATAACTAAGTGGGCAGCGCATAGTTCTAATTTGGGAATTGTCAAGCTCTTTAGTGGTGCTATAAAGATGTAATTAAAGATAAGTTCAACCTGGCTGAACCACCAACATTTTTCCTGTCGTTTTATGTTGTATGGCTTTCACAGTAAAATTCTAATTCAGAATATCTTCCGTTCTTAACTCAATTGGTCCAAATCACGTTGTTTCCCTTCATTGGTGCCGCTTTAAAAAATCTTCCGGTAGAATAAAATGTTTTAATGGTTAATAACTTTTTCAATAACTTTGTCTACGCCGAAGCGGCAGCTTCTAATCCCGTCCCGTGCCAAGTTCACATTCTACCGGTCTGGCACCGCTTTGCTGAGCATGCGCCTCTTTGATTGGTTGCTGGACCAGTTGTGGTTTTACGACAATGATGCAAGCCTGGATAATCTAACATCTGGAAAAATAAAATGCAATAATTATTCAAGTTGTTTTCCGTCAGGGCGACTACCTTGCCCCGGTCCTTAACCTCTTCTACGTAGTCAAGGTCAAAGATGTCTCTCTTAGCTTGGCTTCGCTTCGGCGTGGTATCATTCTTTTAGGGACTCTTCTAGCATCAGCATCACCTTGACACTCAGACACTTGAGTACCTTCCACTTTCATAGGCCTACTGGGTTAAACTAATTGGCTTCTAGGGTTATATGTAGCGCAATGCAACAAGAACTGCGAATTCAGGACATGTATATGATCCAGAGAAAATGTGTATGAATTAGGACTCACCATCGATTTCGGACTATTGTTTTTATTTTTGGATCTTCAAAACTTAAGAACTGTTCATATTGGCTGTTCATAAAATAAATCAAATAAGTGCAGTATGTTCTTTATTCAGTAAAAACATTATCGGTTTTCATTTATATTGTCAATCAAACATTTTCTAATACTATGCAATCGTACCGAAAACCTCGAGAAACACATAATACAAATTCACCCATTCCTGCATTTCATAGTTTTTGAACGAATTAGGCGAAAGGTTCTTTGTAAATGAGGGGTGGTGTAAACATTTAATATAATAATTTAAAAACATCTCACAAATTTAATACGTGTCAGTCGTGTGCTAAGTCACTTATAGCTTTCATTCTTCTTATGACGTAAAGTGCTACGCTAGGCCTTTTACATACAGTCTATGTGGTTCGTCCAGTAAAGCTGATCATCAATGGTTATGTATAGATATTTTGTGAAATTACATTCATCTACATCTGGTAGTCTTCCTACTTCATCTTTGTGGCTCCTAAATATAAGCTGCTGAGTTTTCTTCTCGTTCACTACCCAATCATTTCCATTACAATACTGAATTGCCATATTCAAGGCTGTGTATGAGTCTACTTCCAATTGGCCGGGAGGTTTTCTCCCTAGCAACAGTACTGTATCATCAGCATACATTAATGTACTACTATGATCTTGTGTGTATTTTAAAAAGTCGTTTGTGTATAAAATAAACAATGCTGGACCCAGTACTGATGCCTTGAGATACTCCTTTTGTAACAGATATTTAACCAGATTTGATTTTCACCATTGGTTTTTGGCTAACTTCTGAAATGGCTTATGATGGTCTGTATTTCCATTGACACTTTAGCTGCAAAAATAATAAAAGTGTGCATTTAGTAACAGAATTAAGCCTTGTAATATGAACATTGTAGTAAATAAAACAGTTTACGAGATATAAACAATAAAGCCAACAATACTTTACACCAAATCAATAACATTGTCTTTTCCAACAATGTTCCCTTACGTAGTCTACACTTTGGCAATTCAAGCAGAATTTTTCGACCCCAAAACACTGTGGGTTAACTTTTGAATTGATTAATATGCATGACAACTATTTACAATTTCTTGCAAGGTGAACTTAATGTCTTGAAAAATAAGCTATTAAGTATTTAGCCATAGTACCGTATACTGTTAAAACTAGCTCTAATCACGAAAGCCTAATGTAGTTATTATCCATCGATTACAAATTGTCATTGACTACAAAAGACAGAGAAGTTTGCGGTGGTGGAGCGCCTGCAGTTTGCAGCACGCAGTACCCGCCTTACATGCGATGTACTGTAAGCACCGTCACCGCCGTGTATAACCATGTCCTGGCTAGAAGTGTAGAATGTCGTAGTACACTACTTTTGTCTCTCTCCAGTCAACTGTTGTACCCGTGCTTCGCTACAGCCTTAGGAGGGCTACTTTAGTAGAAACACGTCCAATTATCCCAAAAAATAATAATTTATGATTTTGTCCTTTAAAAGGTTCTGTAATTTTTCAAGGTGAAAAATGAAATATTGGCTATTAACTTTATTCAAAACTTACAATTTTAGATTTTGTTCCTAAGTTCTTGATAAATTCCTTATACAATATAAACAGTTAAACCCTTCTGTGTTGTGTATCTATATTGAATTAACCGTTGCATTCATTTCGAGTAAATGAAAATTCTCAAGACAATTCTGGATAAGGCGTAAGAATAGCTTTTATTTTTAAATAACTAAGGAATGACTAAATAGTCTTCTAAAATAACTAAATTACACAGACTTAATCATTCTAATGCACAACTTCTATTTGATTTATACAGTAAAGTTGTCATGTAGATGAAGGTGTTGTGTGTATACCTGGCGGCTTGCCTGGCCCTGGCAGTGGCGCATCACGGGGGCCACGAGACTGAGAGCAAGGAATGCCCCAACCTCACAGAGAAAGTACTCGAGAAGCTCAAGAAACATCTGGTCACTGAGGATATTCACGACCAGGTAACTAACTACTCAAGGTGTAGAAACGCTTCAGCCGCGTTTACACAGGGCTGTAAACTTGTTGTACACTAGTTAAACTGTTGTCAACTTTTACTAGTTGTCAACTTGCTGTCGACGCAAAATTTGCTACCCATTGGATGTCGGTAAAGATCAAAGAACATTGACCACTTATAGTTTACAACTTCCCCTTCCATTCACACACGCTCACCTATAAGGCATTCCAGCTGTAGAACGCCAAATAATCACAACCAAAAAGGCATTTCACTGTTACAATACGAGGAAGAGTCATGTTGATTATTTTTTCATATATGTCCTTCAAAGGCTATATGCAGTTCCTTCGAATTTCTTTTTCATGGTGGACTGTATATAATTTACGAATGTATTTGATTGTATATTTTGAGGAACATATAATTTTGAACAAGTTGTCAGCTTTGAGTTAGTTATACGAATTGGATTATCTATTTTCTGACTACTATTTTTTCCTTTTTTACATTAACAGCGGGATTAAATTTTGTCATTAGTGGTATAGGTTGATAAGTTGAAATTCATAATTTCCTAAAAGGGCTATTTGATTTTCAAAGAGAATTTATTTGAGTTAAAATGTTTACCAGCTATTCGATTTCAGTTTGTCGGAGAGCGATCAGAGGTCTGGGGAGCCAAGCAGTTCCTGGAGAATGATTCTGAGGCCTGTGTCAGAACCATCGTTTCCAAGTTTGATGACAAAATCTTCAACCAGACTGCTTACTATAGGAACAAAGAGTAAGTGGCTATGTTTCATGTGAGTTGGTTACAATTGAAACACACAACACATTTCTACGTTAAACCAAAAATATGCATATTATATATATACCTATATAGATCTTAATTTGTATAAACGCTAAAAAGCTAAATCACCAAATCACTATTTGAGATGCCGACCACTCTCATGAGGGTATTTTAAGGCAAATATGTGGTGAAGTAAGGTGGATGAGTGGTAGAGTTATCGTTGTAGTCTTGTTACTTGCTTTATTACTAAAGAAATTTGAAGATAAAATGTTTGGACGAACTGGGACTTGAACCCAGGTCTCCGGCTTGCGGTTATGCTAATATTTCTCATGGCAATGTATATATTCTTCAGTTACACGAAAAAAAAAGAAAAGATAACACAAGTCTACATAAAATGTATATATGTATTTAAAGCTATGCTGAAATGGTTTAAATTATGTACCTACTTCTCCCAAGGCATGTTCACTAATAAGTCCTTGACTTTAAACATAAAGAATTTGACAGTTTCTAGGCTTATTACTTATAAGTTATTAGTACAATTATTAATATTATTTGTTGGACAGTTTTTGGCCCGGTCAATAGTTAGAATGTTTCTTATATTCTCAACTCTCAAGGACATTTCATGTTGGGCCTTTATCACAAGCCATATCATCGGTAAAAGGTTCAATTTGTGAACACTGTATTAATTTTCAAAAATGGACAATGATTTGTCTGTATGATTTCATTATAGGTTTGTGGAAGGTGAGAAGAGTAAGAACGGGACTTTGGAGAAAGTGGAGAACGGAATCTACATTGGCAAAAGTAAGAATTTTTTGTACTAAGAGGTAAAAATATTATGTTGTAAAATATTATGTTAATAGTTAGAATCCGGCATGGTACATAATATTACAGTTAGAAGCATTGAGTTTTACAGATTTTAGAAAAAGAGGTTATTTTAATATTTAAACTCAATGGTTATTAAACTACTGTAATTTGAAGTTCAGAGTAAAATCCAAATTTGAAATGATTTTTTGTCTATAAATTATTGTATGTAATTTTATTTTTTCAGCAGGATGCGGGAAAGCTTGGGGCAAGCTTTTCATCATTTACGCTAAGGATGATGTTTTTGCTTACTACATCTGCAAGTTCAACCAGAAGCCTAGTGAGTATGAAAACTGTTTAAACATACATATACATAACTGGTATAGGAAGCTCTTTCTTATTGGAAATTACATAAATTTAAGAGACATCTGCAAATAATCCAATAAAGTGAAGTTAAATTAACTTTATTGGATTATTTGCAGATGTCTCTTAAATTTACATATACATAGTTGGCTAAAACATGATGTATTGTCTTAAACTGTATGCTTTGAGTTAAAGTTGACTGCAAACTAATCTCGTCTCTCGTGCAATCTAAATCATGACTTACTACAGACCCAATGTCAAAAATACTTGTATCTTGAAATCATACGGGACTTTGCACAAATAAAAACTGTAAGTGGATGACCAGCAACTGCAATACCATCATGGGAAAAGGATAAGACACCCATAGTAATGCATATCAGGACAAATAAAAGAGCTTGAAAAGTTTTATAAAGTAAAACAAAGTTGATAATCAACTCCAAAAGACAAAATGCAAGCCTTTAATTATGTTTAAAGATTCAAACAATAAAATCAAATAATAAATAAGATTCTCTGATGGTTGAATCTGTTATTTCTTTTCAAATGTCTGGATATGGTATCATGTTGACTTTTGTATTACGAGTCCCAGCAAAAACTAGTAGTTGGTTCAAACGAACTTCCAAACCTGTACTTTCCAAGTTCACAGTGAGAAGAAACTAGAATATATGCTTTTGGCATGCTGTAAAATTGTGTATTGCTTACAGGCGACGATGTTGAAGACAAGAAGAAGTGGAAGGTGCCTTACTTCACCGCTGTGATGGTCAACACCAAGGATGCCAAGGCCGCTCTAGATGAACCAGTGCAGAAGAACGTTGACGAAGCTCTGAAGAAGATTCAAAGTGACCCTGAGTTATTCGGTGAGATGCAGCAACACACCAACTTCTGCTGAGTTGACAACTGCTGACATTCTGCCCACACTCATTGTGATAATAAACTAGGCTTTTGTTGTAAGGACATGTCTTTAATAAAATTTACTTTTACAAACTTTTCTATAAGATATGTATATGTGATGTTTTGTTCAACCTGTGTATTTAACTATTTATTATTAGCTTGGCAATGTTGTTCGTTGGTCAAAAGCGTTCTAACTAAACCAGAAAGGACTCTAAATAGCATGTAATATTTAATTGTCAAATTACACAGTATCAGGTCTTGAGTTTGATATTTAACAACTTAGCCATGCATAGGTAAGCACTTCTCACCGAAAATTGTTTTTGTGCTCCCACAAATCTGGAATAGTTCAATTAAAAATATCCCTGGTGTAAACAGTGAAAATAAAAAATATGTATCAATAATGTTCTAATGTTTTCCTAGACCGCCTTATAGAGACTATTAACATACCACAACACTACATGTTTCAAAATATCGCTTCCATGCTATCCTATAAGCCATTTTCCTACGCATTTAGCCATCATAGTATCTCTAGCAGCAACGTAGTCAAGCCTTGCAATATGGCTGTATGGACGTTGCTTGACCGGCTATAGTTCGGTAGTTCCGCCATTCCAAGCAAATAAATTTGATCTTTTACTTCTCTTAAAATTTCTCATGGCAATATTTTGTTTTGACTTCAAAAGCAAAATTACGACGATTAGCTAAACTAATCACAGAGTGTATCTTTAGCTACATTTGATGTCCATATAACATCCTCAAAATACACAGCAAAAAACCAAAGCAGGCTCTAAAAATAGCCCGGAACGGCGGCACAAGGTAGCCAACACTTATAAGGAGAAGATGGTGAACTAACAGGCAAACTAAATGGTTTTTCTAAAGATAAATAGAACACTTTTATGTTTACTTTAAATTTGCAGTTTTATTAAAATATTTTATATATACACACAGCCATGTTAGAAGAAAGCCCGGAGGCAAAGCCCGAGTACTCTCAGCTAGTGTAGTGTATATATTTTAGTTAATTTTCAGTGACAATAAAGGTTGAAGCACACCCACAGCAAAAGCAGTGAGCGGCATTCAGTCAAAATCCAGTCATTCTACAGATAGTAAAAATGGTTACGATTAGAATGTTTTTATTTTTCGGTCCAATTGGAAAAATTTTGCATACTATGTATCATGAAAAATTGGTGATTTTTGGCCAAAAATAAAACTATTCTGATTGTAACCTAATTTACAGTGCTTGTAGGAGCCAAAAAAATACCATAAATGATCGGAGAAAATGCTTTTTCCGGCTATTATTCTCTTAGAAAAAAATAATATGTTTTCAGTAAACCTTTATAGCGTCTAGCAGGCAAAAAAGATTATTTCTCCGATCACGTATGGTAATTTTGTAATATTCCCGGCCCCTTCTACAAGGACCGTAAAAATGGTTGGGATTAAAATGTTTTTATTTTTCGGTCAAATTGGAGAAACTTTGTATACTGTAACGTAAAAAATTGGCAGTTTTTGGCCAAAAATAAAACTATTCTGATTGTAACCAAATTCACAGTGCTTGCAGAAGGAGTTGAGAGGATGCTAAAAAATATCATAAATAGTTGGAGAAAATGTTTTTTTCCGGCTGTTATCTCTTAGAAGAAAAACTTTTTCAATAAAACTTTACAGGGCCTAGCAGACAAAAAAGATTATTTCTCCGATAACATAAAATATTTTTGTAATCCCCTCGACCCCTTTTACAAGGACCGTGAAAATGGTTACGATTAAAATGTTTTTATTTTTTGGTCCTATTTGAGAAAATTTGCATACTATGTACCATTGTGAAAGATTGGCGATTTTTGGCCAAAAATAAAGCTATTCTGATCGTAACCAAATTTACGGTGCTTGTAGAAGAAGCTGAGGGGATGCCAAAAAATACCATAAATGGTCAGAGAAAATTCATGGTAACCAGTTGTAACCTAATTTTAGAGCAAGATAAAGAGTTGAGCATGGCACGTGGATTCTTGCCCTGTAAAAGTTATTAATAAAATACCATACATTGTTTGAAAAAGTGTTTAATTTTTCTGAATGGTTAAGTATAATCAATACTTAAAATTGTTACTATAATACATGTTAGATTAATTTATTAACCATTAAAGTTAAAACTAAACACTGAATGCAAACAAATTAGGTAGTTGTTGTGCTTATTCTCGACACTTGAAAATTACCTTAATATGTTCAAAAAATGTAGTGATAATACATAAATTTGTTTGCATTCAGTGTTTAATTTAAAATTATATAATACCAGGTGTTTATAAATGAATATCGGGGTTTTAACGCTTTATAATATATGACACTGAACTTTTAATTATAAATAATACATAAAATGAAAGAGCCACTCAAACAGTTTAGTTTGTTTGCACCAGTGCGCATGTACACGCAACGTTTCTTGCAATTAAAGATGCAATTGATCCAACAACACTCTACCCGATTGCTAGATTGGCCGCAAAGAGCCTAATGACAGAGCTTGTTTAGCATGGCCTCTACGGTCACCCGACCCAACGCCATGCATTTCTATTCCTCTTCGGGCTTTATCGTGTATGTATGTGCCTCCGCTACCAGCTGACCTCCTTGAATTAAGAAACAGGATTGAAGCGGTTGTTTTAACAACTACTCAAGACACACTTTACAACGTTTAGCAAGAACTCGAATATAGACTTGATGTGTGCCAGGGGACAAATGGTTCTCATATTGAACACTAGTGAGATTTTAGGTAAAACTGTTTCAGTTGCTTTTTCATTTGACACATCATTCATAGCTGTACGTTTAATTTAATAGATATTATGGAGCGTTAAAACCCCTATATTCGTTTAGAAACACCCGGTATAATAAATTGCAAACTTGGTCCCCATGAACAACATTAAAAGTTCATCTGAATCCACTATTGGTTTTCCCAGTGTTTTTGTTTAGCAATCTGGAAAAGAGTGGTTTTAAGGTGATTAGCCACGCTGAGTCAGACCAAAGTTGGATCTTGTTGAGTGCATTACTACTCTGTAGTCGCTTCCAGTTTGCTTATAATTTGTAGTCTTGGACTGGGAGCCGTAGAACTCTGGTGAATGTTTCCACATAACAGGTTCTTTATACAGCTATGTAGTATCAATGAGGGCATTCTGTCACTCGGGTACTTGGTGCTGACTAGTCTGACTCGTCCTCATACTCTGCGGCTGGGTAGGAGGTCGCCCGCTGATTCCCGTACTTGCTGACACTCAGCAGGCTTGCCACTGCTGCACACCCGAGTTGCTCAGCTGTCTGCCTATCTTTGTTCTGCAGACGACAGTCCGCCTTGGCTTGCAGCAGCAGTGCTAACACCTCCAGGTGGTTGTGAGCTGCAGCCAGGTGCAGAGGGCTGTCCCCCATCTTGTTCTGAGAAAAAACGCCAAATGTTAGATTTTACCTTATTTTAAATATTCTTAATTAAAAACAAGTTAAATTTTTTCTGAAGATGCCTACTTTATACAGACTGCTTAAACAATAGTTTTGGCCAAATAAACCCATTTCTAAAGTAAAGGTGGCCACCAATTATAATTTTATTTTTCTGATAACACTGGCAGTAATGTGTGAATTCTTTTTTCCCAAAACCAAAAATGGAGATTATTGCTTCCACCAGTTTGATGTATGCCATCTAAATTAGTGAATTTCTAAAATTATTCAACTAGGGTTTTATGAACACAATTGGTGGTGTTGACAAATTACGTGGTTTAATGGCAGTGACTAGTCACCACGTAGTGTGCTATTGCTGCTATCACTAGGCAAAAACCAGTACTACTCAGTCACAATAAGGCACTAGTCATCAATGTTTTGTTGGTGCTGCTATCACTAGGCAAAAACCAGTACTACTCAGTCACAATCAGGCACTACTCATCAATGTTTTGTTGGTGCTGCTATCACTAGGCAAAAACCAGTACTACTCAGTCACAATCAGGCACTAGTCATCAATGTTTTGTTGGCGCTGCTATCACTAGGCAAAACCAGTACTACTCAGTCACAATCAGGCACTAGTCATCAATGTTTTGTTGGTGCGCTTTATCACTAGGCAAAACCAGTACTACTCAGTCACAATCAGGCACTAGTCATCAATGTTTTGTTGGCGCTGCTATCACTAGGCAAAACCAGTACTACTTTAGTCACAATCAGGCACTAGTCATCAATGTTTTGTTGGTGCTGCTATCACTAGGCAAAAACCAGTACTACTCAGTCACAATCAGGCACTAGTCATCAATGTTTTGTTGGCGCTATCACTAGGCAAAACCAGTACTACTCAGTCACAATCAGGCACTAGTCATCAATGTTTTGTTGGCGCTGCTATCACTAGGCAAAACCAGTACTCAGTCACAATCAGGCACTAGTCATCAATGTTTTGTTGGTGCTGCTATCACTAGGCAAAACCAGTACTACTCAGTCACAGGCACTAGTCATCAATGTTTTGTTGGTGCTGCTATCACTAGGCAAATAAAGTAAATCAGAACATTCATTTATTAATCAAAATGTACAGTTGAGCTCTATTCAGTTTTAAATCATATGCAGCTATTGGCACTAATCAACCAATGTGGAGCTTCACAATAAGATAACCCCACCAACGTCGATGTCAAGAGCGAGCCAATTGGCTACATCACAATCGGTTACGGCTACTGTTTAGCTTCTGTTCAGTCAGGCAACCAGTCATATGATTATTGTCATGCACTGTCATCAGTTTTATTTCAGTAACAGTACTAGTTTTAACATGGCAAAAGCTAGACCTTTTTGTTTTCAATTTGGCACAGTCATTATTTAAAGTTTGTGCGTGCCAAAAGTGGTTTTTTCAGTTTTACTTTTTCAAATACGGCACTGGTCATCCATGTTTGACTGGCGTTATGCTATTGCACAACGGACAGTTTTACTCACTCAGTTGAAATGTTGAACTAGTCCAATGTTTGTTGGGGTGCTAAACTGGAGAAAAAATTGTGTTTTCCACCAGCATCACAATAATGCACTAGTCAAAATATTATACAAGGGCATAATTTATTTGGAAGCAAAATATCAGTAGATTACAAAACCATAGTAAAGTTAACAGGGCATCTACACTAGTCATTTGAAAATTTTTTCAGGCGCTAACAATCACTGTAAATGCTAGTACAGATCAAAATAAGGCAACTAGCACATTTAGTTCATGGGCCTAAAAATTAGGCAACACCAGTACTACTTGTACACAATAAGGCACTAATCATGTTAGTTTTGATAATATCACTAGATGCTAAAAAGCACTACTCGTTACAATAAGAATACTAGTTATAAGATTTGTGTTGCCAATAAGAAATCAAAAAGAAAAGAAACAATAACTGAGTATGGTATTCAGTTGAAAAGGTGCTACTAGTTGCAATTTTGGTGAATTCTGGGGAAACACTAGAGAAAACCAGTTTTATGTGGCCTAAAGAGTTCACATAGTCAAGTAAATTGTTGGCACAATGGTCTATCATAAACTTTAACCACTTTGTTGTTTTGAAAATGCAGAGAATATCATCAGTCTTTGCATACGTCACAAAGGAGAATTGGTTTTTATTAAAGAAAAAGGGTCATTTGTAGTAAAAGGATTCTCTTCAGGGGAAAGAGTAGGCTAATAGGAAACATCAAAATCTATAGAGCTGTTACAATAAGGCAAGAACATGTTTGTAGGAATTGTCTTACAAACAATAGGTACTCATGTAACCATAAAACTAGGGTCATTTAGCTGCAGTTTTAGGAAAAACCAAAACCAAGTCTCAGTTAAACTGTGACAAGATCAGCAATGTTTGAGGTGTCATCAGAACCAAAACAAGATACCTTCAAAGGGGTACACTATGTCATCAATGAGCTTAATCTATAGCTTACGTAAGGTGAAGATAAAAGTAAAACTAGGCAAATGGTGGCAAAAATTTTTATTAAATAGCTATAATAGAGATGATAGTTGATACTGGTCTGTTGTCAGTGTTGGTAGATACTGTATTATGAAAAATTTCAGGATAAAATTCCTAAGTTGGAAAAGATCTTTATAAGTCTGAAAACATATACTGGGGAGAAAATTCACATTTTATGGTGATTTCAAAGAAGACAAAATGTATGTCGACAAGTGATAGTCAAGGTGGAGTTACGCTTCGCTTTGTGGTGATACATGCTTACACCGGACCAGCCATTACTGATGGGGAAACTGGTTGGAGAAGTAAACTGGACTGGACCGAATATATGGCACAGGATTGTATAGCGATCAACAAAATGATCCGGTAAGAATATTTAATTACGATCTAATCAAAAAGTCAAAAGAAAAATTATTCTGATATTTTCATGGAAAATATGGAGAAATAAGTGATATAGAAGTGAATCTAGTACTGACAGATAATGTAATGCCGGTTTTTTGTAATTCCCTTAATGCCTTTAAAGCACTTCACGTCCAGTGAGAGGAACTTGATAAGTTAATTAGCAAATGAAATAATTTATCAGTAACACTATCGAATGGAGCTAGCCCTTAGTAGTGCCTAATGAAAAGCGGTTCTTGAATTTGCGGGGAACTACATTCCTAAGGTTAGGACTGACCACCATTACAGGATTGCCAGATGAATTCTTAATAAGATTTAGGAACCCAAAAGTATTTTGTAAGTTAGATCTTACCAATGCAAATTACTCACAGTCTAGAGTGGTAAAGACTCTCTTAGAATGTTAACAATAAATCCCATAAGGGTTTATTGGATATAAATTAATTATAGTCACGGGGTAAGCTTGCAGGCCAATGTTTCGACAGTGTGGAATATTTTAGTTTTAAGAAAATGCATTTTGTTACCTAAGATGATATTCCTGATCATTTGTAAAAATACAGGCGAAATAGAAGTCGGTTGAGCAGTGTTAAAAGGTGCAAAGCTATGGCAAAATAAATAAGTAATGCAAGAGTGAGTTTTCTACTTGAGCTTGTGTTTTACATTGGTTATGTACTAGATGGATCAGTTGAGATTCCATGGTTTAAAAGAACGGCAAAAGCAATTTTGAGGCAGGTCGGCCCGAAACGTGACTTACAGTTCTTGAACTTACCTGAAGCTTTCATCAGCTATGTAAAAATTTTCAAGTGGAGCAATTTGCTGTACCCTTTACTTCAGTTTTGAATAAGCTAGCAAAATGTTTGTGGGCCATTAAATGTGAAAAGCCTTTTAAAGAAAGTAACCAATTTGTGGACTAAAACAATGTCCTCATACCATTGACCCTTTAGAAATATGAGTCACCCGATTCTCAAATTACCTGGTGGGAGCATTACTTCTCAAAGTTCTGCGGACTGACCTGCCTGCTTTGTTCAGCACCATCCTGTTGAAACCACAATTCTCCAACTTGATGTTCTTCAACAATCCTTTCGATTCTTGGCAGCAAAAGTTTTCCAACATTGAGACATAGCGATCAGAGTTAGAAGTTACAGTTTGGCCTTCCTCTTCAAGTTTTGATACGGCACACCACACAGTTCGTTTAGGGGCTTTTCAAAATCAGTCTAGGGTTATTTTCAGCCCAGTAACGAAAGTTCTGTTTGTTCACAGCCCGTTAAGGTGAAAATGCGCTTTGTCACTACAGAACAACACTGCTGCAGGGCGGATTTCATTGAGCATTTGGCGGCACAAACTCCTGCGGTTTTCATAGTCTGCTACTTTCAACTCTTGGGTCATCATCATTTTATAAGGATGGAAATGAAAATCTAATTTGAGAATTCGTCTCAATTTTCGGTCTGACATTCCTAATGCAACTGCATGTCTTCTCGCTGAACGTCTTGGCGAGTGCTCAATCGCTTCTCTCACCAACAACTGAGGCGTTCACACTGATCTGGGTCGTAAATGTTTTCAGCATTGAGAGTACTATCACTTTCTTCCAACTGCACCCGCGCCTATGGTGTTGTTAGCACTAGGCACAGGGCGGTGCAGCGAATATGAAAATGCCGTGAAAAAGTCTTTGCGTCCACAATCACAGAACTGTCATTTTGGAAATATGCCTGCACAGCGTAGCCTCGATGCTGTCCCGTCCAAACCATGATGGCGACTGAAATGGCATGAGTGGCCGGTTAAAACAATACCATGATGCTTTACTTTCCCCCACCACAACACTGGTACTACGCAAGTCAAAGTGCTCAGTCCGTTTTGCCGCAACCGGTACTTAGTAGAGCTGTTAAATGGTAGTAAAACATCATTAAAAAAAAACATGCAGCTCAGCATTTGCTAATGCGTTGCATAATTGAAAGCAACTCACTTCGGTTATGTATTTAATATTGTTAGGCTGTCTTTTAAAGAGTCTTCTTATTTTGTCCAACTACAGTCAACTCCCGATTAACCGCGATAAAGTCGGGTTGAAGCTTCCCGGATAAGCAAAATCGTGGTTAATCCGCAAAACCGAAAAATTAATGTATAATAAGGTATATAAAGACCTAAACAACTAAAAATCGCCGCTGCGGTTATCAAAGTCGTGGATTTCACTGTGGTTAGCGGTCGGAGATCGCATGAGAAGCGATTATCGAAATCGTGATTTCACCGTGGGCGTTAGCGGAAGTCGGAGATCGGCGGACGGTATCGTCGTGTGATTTCACCGTGGCGTTAGCAGGAGTCAAGAGATGTGAAACGGTATCAAGTCATTTCACCGCTGGTTAGCAGAGTCAAGAGATCGAAGCGAAACGGTATGAAGTCGTGTTCACCGTGGGCGTTAGCGGAAGTAAGTCGGCCGCGACGGTATCGAGTCGTGATTTCACCGTGGGCGTAGCAGGAGTCAAGAGATCGAACGGAACGGAACGACAGAACCGAATCGATTTTTCTCAGAACCAAGAACGGTAAAATTTTGTAACTGAGCAATCTTTAATTTTGCACTTCATTCTTTGTTGCGGTTAATCATAACGCAGTTAACAATTACGGTTAATCGGGAGTTGACTGTAATTAGGAGGAAAATTCCCGGTTGTGGTACTGACCTGAGCGTTGACCGGTGCATTTGCAGTGCCAACAACTCCTTGACACAGTCAATGTGGCCACCACGACACGCCCAGTGCAGAGCAGTGTTGCCGACCGAAGTCTAACAACGTAGCCGACCCCTGCTGTAGACACTCTCGCAGGAAACTTACATTGCCTCTGCGAGCCGCTTCATGCATTGGCACATCCATGGACTCTGTCTGCAGTTCCACTGGAACAGCAATGTACTATTTACATTAGACAAAGCACACTCACTTGAGCTCATAACCCACCGCACCTCTCCTTCTGAGCTACGAACTCGATCCCAACAAGATAGAGAAGGCAATAAGGGATGAATTAGATACATACCTAAATGCCCAACTTGCTAAAGCACAAGTTACACTTTTAACACCAAAATCGCCTCTTAAAAAAGAAAGTACACCCTATGAAACATCAGCATTGAATCATAAAACAGTATGTATCTTTAAGCTATTTGATCAAAAACTAACTGTAACTTACAAAGCAGCAGCTACACATGTAGTATTTCCGTTGCATTGTGTCTTGTTACGTTAAATCAGGGAATTTTCGTGGGGTGGTTATTCATACACGTTCCATTTCGTGACAGCATGGCGGGACTCTCAGCTGCAGATGCTCCCGGGAGGTGTTGCACTCTTTGCCCCAGCTTAAATCTTGAGACATTTTCCTTTGTGTCTCTAATATGAGCACAAGTGCTCTGATATAACGGATCTGTGCAAACTTAAAGATAAGTACTAGTTTTTTATAAGCTTATAACCGTCACATTAAGCTGTTGATCAATTCCATTGGTCGTTGGCCTATCAATTAATGACCCTATCAGGGGGAACAGCTGGCCCTAGTTTGTGACAAGACTAAACCATCATCATTCATCAAAACACTCATCATCCTCACCATTCATCCCATATCCACCTTAAACTCTAGGAGTGGACAGTGTTGTCAACCAAAGTATAAAGTACCCCAATCAATTAATTTGTAAAACATAATATACACATATTATGTATATTTGACTTCAAAGCTACTATTTATTAGTTAAATATATTTTGACATTGTACGTCACATTTTGGTTAAGTTCTGGACAGGACTTTGTCAGAAGATTTCCATTTGCACTAGAATGTAAGTGACGGGTCCGTCACTGAATGTAAGTGCTGGCTACATATGTAAGTTCCATCTTGTTGCCTTGCATGACAGTAAAGTCTAGGAGCATACCGTCGCTGCCCATCATGGAACGTACATGTATAGCCACTTACATTGAAATATATTAGAACATACTGTCAGTGTCTGGAGCGGACCGAACGCAACGAACATAAATGTGTAGCCTTTAGAATCAAAATAGGCAGCAAACTTCATAAGTAACTGAGTAATTTGCAGGGCTTTGTATTAGGCACAAACTCTACATTAAGCTGCGTTAATATTGGATGCACGCTTGCGCAAGTAAAATGAAGGCATGCTCTTAGAAACAAGCTTGCTTTTCCTCAGTCTGGAAACAAAAATATTTTATTTCAGTGCAAGTGTGCGTCTACTCAGTTGGTCTCCGGCTTGTGTGATACATTGTCAGTGCAAATATGGATATAGAATTGTTTATAGCTGCAGTTATGGGACCTAGGCCGATTTTGGACGTCTCTTTGAAGCTCCACAGCAATAGAAACCACATAAAGAATGTTTACGAATTAGGTATTGATACTCGAATAACTGTCTGGTTTTCTGAGTAAATTGGGGAAAATGCGAGAACACTCACCATTTTCTTCCCGGTCAAGAAAATATTCATTCAACTACTCCTCTAAAGTTTTCTTGTAAAATTTTTAAGTTTTAAAGCACTATTCTCTAAAACTACAGTTTTATTATTTGAGAGCTCCATCTTAACTAATAGGAATGGGAGATTTAAATGATCACATTTTCCTGCACGTCTTCCACCATTTTACTTGCTTGAATCAGCTTGCCACTGCTCTACTTACCGTAGTTGCTGGGGATGACACCGGACTTGGAGCCACATCTCGCCTTCCACCAGTCCTTATCACTCACTTGGTCAAACACGTACAGAATGTCACCCGCTTTGAACGTCAGTTCATCCAACTGAAATTCAGACATAACAATAAGAAACAAAACTACTGTACTAGATCATTGTTAATCAACTATCCAGATAGTTAGATTAACTTAACTTCACTGTGATGGACGAGGTGGGAAGCGCATAGTTGGCATTTTCACCATAGTCAGTCTGCGAGGTCATGAAGAAGATTAGATTAGATTTAAATGGAGATGCAGTTCCGACCGCATACACGCCAACCTTAGGTTTATTGTGCAAACTCCTGTTTCTCTCACTCAGGTAGTCCGATCCTTGTTACAAAGCTCAAGGATCTTTTGCCTAGCTCAGAGGGGTTTCCTGCCACCGAGACCACCCAGAAGTGGTCCTCTCCTTGCCTCAAGGGAATCGCGAGTCTGTCAAGATATGTCGGCGGACTCTAGAGAGCTCACATAGTCTGCAAACGGTGTCTCCTGTATGGAGACCTATCCTTGCTAAGTGGTTCCTGAAGTGCCCGGGTCCAGTTATATAGTCATGAAGAAGAGTTGCATGGGTTTTCTAAAAGTAGTTATTGTTCTGCCTCGTTTTGTTTTGATGGTGTAATTAAATGAACAAAGTTCAGCATTGAAGTTTTGCTTTTTTCTCGGTAAGAACGCATCAGAAAAGGTTGCAATTATCAACAAATCTTACAAAGACGATGTTTTGAGCAAAACCAGAGTGTAACGAGTATTTTCCCAAATTCAAGATGGGGCCATGTCGAGGGAAGACAAGCCTCGTCCTAAAACGACCTACAAATTCTCGGACTGGTGAAATTGTTCAGAAAAAACCGTTAATATTGCAAGAAGACCGTCGAAGACCATTGAGAATGTTTCTTTGCTGTCTGTAGTTTGTTGAAATTCAGTTTAGCGAATTTTAATCCACTCCAGACCTAAATTGTGACGATATGTCTGGAGTGTCCTTTCATGAGTCCTCATGAGACTGGTCCATTCATAATGGCAATGCACCTGCCCTTGTAGCCATCTCAGTGCGCTTAGTTTTTGGCCAAAACCAGCATGACCACCTTACCCCACGACCCATGCTCATCAAATCTTGCTCCACACAACTTTTTATGTTACCCAAAATTAAGAATTACCGTACATAAAATATCACCATTATAACAAAAATGTGAAAAGGCAAACGAGGATGGAGCTTGCAGCCATTCAGACTAAGGGGTATGAGGGGTGCTTTAAACCATAGGAGCATCGAATGGACAAATGCATTAAACTAAATGGAGAGTATGCTGAAGGTATACTTGTACATTTGTAAAAGAAATTATAAAATATAGTTTTTATAATGGAATTTCTGTTATTTTTGGGTACCCCTTCGTATTTGTTTCAATGTAAACTGCAAAGTGCCCGTAGGCACTCAAGGCCTATGGGGTGTTGAGGTTTTTATTGTTTCTAGTGGAACAGGAACAACCAATAAATTTGAATTTTTCAAAATCCAGACTACCCTCCTGCCACATTAGTATGTTAAAGTTTACTATACTGTGAAAACCAAAAATAATAATCGTCTGCTTAAGCTTCAAATCATAAACGTTTAAGCCACGTTCAAACATTTAAGCCGGGTTTACATGATGCCAGTTGGGTGAGACAATTGCTAAGAAAAATTGTGATCACATAATCGTCAGAGGCCAGTACAGTTGAAAGTAAAGCCGGGTTTACATGATGTCAGTTGGGTGAGACAATTGTCGACGCCAAATGTCATTTGTTATCACGGAATTGTCAGAGGCCAGTCAAGTTGAACGTAAACTGTTTGTAGAGAGCCAACTATTAGCACGGCAGTACAAAGCCAAAGATGGCTGAGTGCTCGTTGTATATCATGTCTCGCAAGGAGTTCATCATGGAGTCTTGCGACGTGCTAGAAGAAGACTTAAGCAAAAAGAGGGACGAGGAGGTGTTATGGCATGGATAAGAGACAATTACGGTGGGTTATCTCCATTGATACTGTGATAGTCAAGGTGTGTTATACTGGAATATCCTCTGGAATTAAAGCATGTAAGATAAGTCTGGATATTTTGATGAACTTTTACATGACAGTTGAACATATAATCAAAAAAAAAATACTACAATGAGAAAAGTATTGCCCCCAAAGCTAAAACCGCAAAAAACAAGACAGCGTCACTGGCCTACACCGTTCAGTAGTCTCCAGGAGTAGATGGACTGCGCCTGGTGAGACCTCCACCACTGCTAAGCTCAGCTGTCGTGACAACTGGTGCTGTGTGAAAAGTGTAGGCCAGTAGCTCACTTGCTTTTTTCAAACTTTAGCTAAGGGCCAATGCTTTTCTCACTATAGTATTCTTGTTGTATATATTATCTGCAACCATATGTAAAGCTCATCAAAACTCTCCTGATATGCTTTAATTCCGAAGAATCTTCTAGTATCAATTGAGATGATGCACCTCGAATACATATTTAATATTACTTTGTGCTTTGAACTCCTTGCAAGACATAATAGACAACCATTTTTTGCTTTGTACTGCCGTGCTAATAGTTAGCAGGTTGGCCAAAGCCAGGTTTACAAGACGCCAGTTGGGTGAGACAATTGTCATTACGTGATCACGGAATTGTCGGAGGCCAGTCAAGTTTAACGTAAACTGTTTATACAGGGCCAACCATTGGCACGGCAGTAGACAGTGAAACATGGCTTTGGGTACAAGTACGGTGTAATATTATGTGCTGACAATGTATCATGGAGTCTTGAGACATGCTAAAATATGACTTTAACAAAAAGAGGGAACAGACAAGGAGATGACCTTTGAAAAGAGACAGTCACGGTCCATCATCCCAATTGATAATGTTATATCCTTCTGAATTAAAGCATGTTTAGAGATGAGTTCATAGATTTTTATGAACTTTTTTTACAAGTAAATGAAGATAAAAATCTAAACAAGATACTACAATTAGAAAAGCAATGCCCCCAAGCTAAAACCAGAAAAAACAAGACAGCGGTACTAGCGTACACCGTTCACACAGTGCCAGTTGTTGTGACAACTAAGTTTAGCAGTGGTGGAGGTCTCGCTGGGCACAGCTCGTTGTCATCAGTCTGCTCCCGGAGACAACTGAATTTTAGGCCGCGATTACACGGTGCCAGTTTGTGAGACAACTGTCAAAATACAACTGACTAGCATAGAATTAATTAATTAATTCTCAAGGGTCCATTCTTGGACCTATTTTATTCATTCTTATGTTAACAAATGCAAAGAAATTACATTAGGCAAAAGCAACTGCAATATTATTCAGTATGCTGACATATCGACACTCAGTTTTAATGGAAATAGCACTGCTGATCTTCAAAAACTTGCCGTTGGACGTAACTAACAATTGCGCTGAGTACTTCAAAATCTTGATTTAAGTACCAACTTTGATAAAACATACTACATCAATTTGGATTTAATCAAAATAGCCATAAATTCAACTACAAAATAAATAATAGTTCCTCAAGAAACTGATCTGGCCAAGTTCTTGGGTCTATGCATAGATAAAAACTGTCATGGGATCAACACATAGACTCAGTTTGTAATAAAGTGTCTAAGGGCTTATTTTACTAAGGAGGCTGTCATTATATTGTACTCAAGATGTTTTAAAATTAGCATATTTTGGAATAATTCATCCCATATTTCTTATGGAGTCTCTTTGTGGGTAATCATGCCTGAAACAAAACCCAAAGAGTTTTGTTTTGCAAAAAAGACAGCAATGAGAATTTTATCTCGCTCTTTAATCATCGTGATTCCTGCAAGGAATCATTTAAAACTTTATCAATTTTACCTTTACCGCTCAATACATTTTTGACACGGTATTGTTATTTTATCAAAATTTTCCTTTGACCAGCAACCAAATTATATACAATATTAGAAACCAATCTAGGCCAAATTATCACAGACTCCATATTTATGATAAGCTTCCTATCAAGCCGGGCCAAAAAATTATATAATAAATTACCTGACAATTTTAAAAGCCGGTGTAGGTACAATAAAAAATAACCTTAATATTTAATTCAAAAATCGCTTTTATAGCTGCATAAGAATTTTGGATAGATAGTTGAAAATTATTTAAATTATACTTCCAAGGTCTTACCAGTGGTCAGAATTTTGTTGTTATCATTGTTTTAATTTTGTTGTTTCTTTTAACTTTCTTTTTTTGTCTTGTCATAGAAACAATTTATTTTGTAAAAAAATATGACAATAAAATACATATTATTATTATGTCTCAAGTCATCGATTTATTCCTGCCAACCTGTCCTCACAATTGTTATAAAATTCAGTTAATCAAAGTCAAAAGTCAAATTCCACTTTATTTCCGCACAAAACAAAAGGTACATACATATACAGATAGAAAAACAACAATAATGGAAGCTTACCAATTTTTAACAAATTTTAAACTACAAAAAATAAAAATGTTAATGATCACTTACTAATAATATTTTTAAATTAAACTGAGTGATAAAAAATAGATCAAATTAACAGTAAAAATTAGCTTCAATGAGATACTAATTTGTTTATGTTAAATAATTAAATTTTATGTTGAATTGAAACATTGAACTACTACCGTACTAAGTGGAGCACTAACAACGTATAGGAACCGTTGCATAACATTGTTTTGTAGTATTGGATCAGTAAAAAAATAATATACAACTATTTAAAATTAGTTGTTAATTCTTTAACAATGTTAATAATCAGATCGTGTGATTGCAAAAGTAGGCCTAAAACAGAGTAGTTGGGCCGTGCAGGTCTAATGATAGCTGGACAACTGGTCTGCTGTCTGGCGGGCTACGCAAGTGACGGGCTTTGAATATACACTTCTAGTGTCACTCGTTGCTATAGCAACATAGCTTCTTTCCTCGCCCCTCAGCGTCTATCCCTACCACGTAGATAGGCGTCAAGTGAAGACCCGAACAAAGCTTGTCACCTACAAAAGGGAGGAATTTATGTCTCGCACAAAGCAGCCAGTGGCAACCATAGAGGCTAACGTTCTGTGCCGACTATCGAGGCAACCATCGATTATTGCTGTCGAGCTTGTATCACACTCACTTCATCGTTGATATCTGATCCCATGGACTTTGGAAACGGATTAATTAAATGTTAAAGTTTGATTTCTCCCCTCTAAAACATAGGTGAAGTGATCCTTCACTCCCTTCACCTGACGAGCCGCCACTGTTTCAATGTGCGTCTTAATTTATTTAAATGTTTTTATCCGTCCCCTGTGTGTGTGTACTGCAAACTTTGTGTTAAATGTACTTTAGTGTGACGTGTCACCATGGTGATGAAGAAATGCCCATGAAGATGAGATAATTCTCGAAATTTGTCGGCAAATAAACAACTTTGGATGCATTGCTGGACAAAATAATGTAAGTTGACATAAATATGAAGTATACATTTTGTTACAACAGAGTTTGATTGAATGTACCTGTTGAGCTGAGTAGTCGTAGAGTGCCCGTACTACCTTCACCTGACCTAAACAATAGAAAACCTTTAAACTTTCACAACACTTGACTATTGAATCAGAAAATTAACTAAGTTTGATATAAATTAGTAGAACTTAGGTTCTGTCACAATGTTTCTGGAATTTGAAAATTCCTGTATTTTCTTGGGTAAATTTAGCCGATTTCCCGATTGGAGTTCAATATTACTTCAACTCCCACTTAAATTTAGAAACTTTTGATATGCTATCTTAAGAGAGTCACAGTTACACCCGCTTGTTTCGGCAGCGATCGTTGGGCTCCGTTAAGCATCTGTGACAAATCATGACTTGTATTAGCACGGCCCCCCAAGACCATTTGTGACAATCCCTTGTCTGCCGTTAGCGTTTTAACAGAAAAAAGACTTTTGCTACCCATAAAATTCCTGGTTTTCCCCAGAATTCCTGTATGCTGGACACTCTGTATTAAGATGATTTAATCTATGGAATTATACTGTCCAGCACATTGGAGAATTGGTTATCTGTCATACTTCCAACCCCTTCCTGTGTGTTGAAAGCGAGGTTAAAAGGAAATGAATCTGACAGATTTAGATATTTTCCGCTCTTAACAGACCAAATTTCCTGAAAACATTTCAACCGCAAATTGAAAACACAAGATTTAGCACTGTGGTCATAAAAAATTGTAATGAATCAGTCTCTCAAGACTACTACCTTGTTGTAAATTAAGCATATACTAACACTACATAATAAGCTACATCAAACTTGCCATAACTCAATAACCTAAATTCTTACGTAATGTACAATTCAAAGGCTAGCTTTAAAGGTTAGACCTAGGTTTACTCTACAGCCAGAGATGTTGCCTTACCTGGCTTAGGTTGAATTTTGGGCGGTTGACATGACATGGCCCTAATCTGATGAAAAATTACTAAAACTATACTGGTCCAATGTATAATGATTTCGCAAGATAACTTTTTAATTGCCAAATGTACAAGGTCTTAACGATTGACAGGCTTCGAGGTTAGGTCTTCTTATTTTTACACCAGCGATGTTTATACTCACTGAAGCTTCATATTACCCATTATAACGGTTGAATTTAATTTAAGTACGTAATTAAAATAAAATCATTGGTATTAATTTGCTAAAATGGCAAGCCTTAAATCATGTATCCTAATGTTTACACACAGCAAGTTCATTTTTCTTTCTGATTCTGAAAAAGTTACATCATATGATCATTGTCATTCTGACCTTATTTTTCTTTCTCTCCACAGATAAAAAATTATTCACGCGTGATACTAACCAACCTGTATTGTACTCTGCGGTCCCTGTGGTCGCTGCCATTGTCTTCTGACATGTTTTCCTTCTACAATAACTACTATTAATTTAGAATGGATAGGATAGTATTATATTTTTAAAAGCGTAACCGTTAAAATGTAGGGGTTCTGAAAGCTGTAGCACTATTAGTACACCCTCAGTGCCTATGTATCATAAAAGGCTGAATAGCCATGAACCATGATCGTATTTCCGCCGCTACAGAAGGGGCACGGGAGCCCGGGGCCCAAGTCTAACTAAAGTATTGAATATTTCTTACCTTGTGTATAAAATAGGGAACGTTTGTAAAATAATAAAATATTGTTCTGAGCCCCTGATCCGTAGTCATCTATACTATTATATAAAAATGAGATGGTGTGTGTCTGTTCCTCAACCACGCAAAAACCACTGGACAAATTTTAATGAAATTTTACAGGAATGTGGCTTATATATATCTGGTTAACACATAGGCTATTAACATGTTTGATAACTTTATTGTTTTCAAGATGGCGGTCATTAGTAAGACCTCATTACATCTAAAAATTTATAACCCCAAAACCGTCACGTGAAATTCTAAAAACCGTAAAAGATAATTAATTTTGACCCCAAATCCGAGCTTTAAAATTTAATTTTCTAAAAAATGGTCCTTAGCATTTTGGTTGTATCTGCAACCGTTTGTTTGGAAAGCTTAATTGCTTCAGTGTGGAGAAACAGGCTCATGATACGCCAGTCGCTCCCCACTACACGTCCGTAGACCGCACCGCAGTCGTCCTATGGACCTGGTACTGGTTCATTGGTACGGCACGTGA
Source organism: Matsumurasca onukii (assembly GCA_018831715.1). Lineage (NCBI taxonomy): Eukaryota > Metazoa > Arthropoda > Insecta > Hemiptera > Cicadellidae > Matsumurasca > Matsumurasca onukii. Next base: position 71,663,286 of record CM032058.1, on the reverse strand, counting down.
CACGTCTGCAGTTTATTTCTACGAATTACTTTTTCCATTGGAATTATAACTCTGTCCCATACCTACCTATCTATTCCTCACATCATTACATTATTCATCAACTTATTTAACCTCGCCTTCATTCACTGTCGTCAGTTTTGTGGCTGGCTTACCTTTTGGTCACTCACAGCACGTTGTAGCTGTACCGATTCTTTAACCTTCTTCTGTTACCGAGTCTTCTTTTTAGTAGACTAAACCTTAACTTTTTAATTCCACTTTTTACTCTTAAACTTTGTGAAAAAACATTTTTGAACCTTTAAAAAGAAGAAACGGACTTTTCTGCCACTTCCGAAGAAAAACTACTCCTAACGTTTACGGGCAGTTAAAAACTCCACCCGTCTCCTTCATTTAATTATATATGTTAACTTAAGATCTAACCTAAGACTTTACGACTTTTGGTATAGTCTTAGGTTAAGATATATAGTTAAATATAGTTCCTATTTTAGTGTAGTCCTCTGAAGACGGGTGGAGTTTTTAACTGCCCGAAACGTTAGGCGTAGTTTTTCTCCGGAAGTGACAGGAAAAGCCCGTTTCTTCTTTTTACTAAATTGCTCTCCGCCACTGTTATGAACTTCCAAAATTTTTACTTTGTTTAGTTCTAATTTGAACATTGTAATTTTTCCGTCATGCCAAATAGAAAAAACAATATTTATCAAAGATCAACAAAAGCTACAAATGTAAGCTCTGCAAGAGCTACAGAATCCTCTCAAGAACGTGAGGTTAGGCTGTTAGCTGATATAATCAGGCATGCCTTGCAAAGAGCTAATGAAATTCCTGATGTAACCCCACAAGGACCGGCTGTGTGCTGACAGAATCAGGCACGCCTTACAAAGAGATAGTGCAGCACCTAATGTACGCCGGTATCGACTGAAAAAAGACAGAATCAGGCATGCCTCACAAAGACTGGGACTCGTGGCGTGGTCCTGTAATCCAGCTTCATGGAGGTCAGGTTTTGAGGATGATATAGGTCTAAAGCGGCTCAGATAGTCTCAGTGATCATCTGATGATACCCGCATCAACTCCCACCATCGTTTAGACATAACAGACTATCACCTGTGTGGTTCGGAAGTCACGTTAAGCCGTTGGTCCTTGTATTTCCATTGGTCATTGGGCTATTAATTAATGACCCATTCTAAGGAAGAGTCGGCCTTAGTTTGTAACAAGACTACACCTCATAACTCATTACTACCACTCATCACACTCATCCTTCACCACGTATTTGCCTTAAAATACCCTCATGAGAGTGGTCGGCATCTCAAATAGTGAAAATAGTGAAGAATCTCTGACACACTGGATGAACGAGAGGCTCGAATTGCTGCCAATACCAGCAGAATGATCTCGCAAAAGCAAATGAGACTCCTGAGGTACATCAGGACCAAGACCAACTAGAAAATGACAGAAGGAGGAATTTTTCACAAAGAGCATCTAAAACACTGGATGAACGGGAGGCTCGAATTGCCGCCAATACCAGCAGAATGTCCTCGTAAAAAGCAAATGAGACTCCTGAGGTACACCAGGACCAACTAGAAAATGACAGAATGAGGCATATTTCACAAAAAACATCTGAGACACTGGATGAACGGGAGGCTCAAATTGCCCCCAGTTCCATATTTCATCCAGGACTGACTAGAAAATATCAGAATGAGGCATGCCTTCCAAAGACCATTTAAGACACTGGATGAAAGGGAGGCTCGAATTGCCACCAATACCAGCAGAATGGCCTCGCAAAGAGGAAATGAGACTCCTGAAGTACACTAGAAGTCTGGCCTCTAGAAGTGCGGGTAATCTCAGCTAGTTGACTATAATTTTACCGATAGCTTGCGGATTGGTTTATTCAACAACATGAGCTATTTTACAACTGTTTAATCATCATATAGGCGCATTGTTTAACCTATACTCAATAAATCACCTTTATGTTCAAACTCTTACATCTTTTGATATTTCAACACTTAACTTTATTTATTCCATGGCCTTATTCAGTTTAAAAATTGCCAATCGGTTAGTATAGTGTTTTGTCAATAATACTTGTTCTTTTTTATGTGCAATGAATTTTGAAAGGATAAAAACCTAATCACATTGTTCTAAAACAATTTCTTTATTACTATAGTTGGTATGTATTAATAAAAATTAAGCTTGCTAAAGTTCTAATGGGCTTCATTATCTAAATAACTATGTGAAATTTAAGGTGCCAACGACCGTCTACTTTATCTGTAAACATACTGGTAGGATTAATGTCTAATAATCCATAATATCAAAGGCACTAAAAATTATACTGTATCATATTTGCTAACACTTAACAAATATGGATCCAATATAGGTGATATTGCCAATATAGATAAAGATTTGAATGATTCTTTGCAAAAATCTTGGTGATAAAGCCTGGCTGTTATTCTTATTGCTTTTTGGAAAACAAAAGCCCTTTGAATTTTGGTTTCAGAGCAGCTCCCCATCAACAAAATCCGTCAGAAAGGTATATAAACATAATCCATAAACATCTTGTTACAATGTGATGAGTTAAAAAAACTCAATAAAATTATTGGTTTCAAATAGTTTTACAAACCATAAGGATGAATGAACATATTTGATTATTGGGTGGCTAATGAAATGTTATTGAAGCAAAGACTATTGCCGATACCAAACACCAATAGCTACTATTGTGGCATCTCAACAACCATAATGAATCAACTGGTGAAGCATCAGTAATCATGACCCAACATTGGTTATCAAGTTGCCCATGTTTGTCAGCATGAAAACAGAATATGGAATAAATGCTGCCAACTTAATTGTATTGCTGATGGTGCTTTAGCAACCAGGACATCAATTTTTTGAAACAGAGTATGTATCTTGCATTTAAAAACAATAGTCAATAACGTTTTCAACAAGTGTACAATACATTCAGTATGATTGTGTTAAAAATCATTATTGCACAATGCACATTAATGTTTGTCTAGTGTTTTAATTGATTTATAATTCACTTTACTATAGTGTGAGGAAAAATAGCGTTTGAACGTTTGAGGAAAAGGTTTTTCAAAGCTCAGTTTTTGACTCAAGTACCTCTCTAACTGGACTCAAGGTCTTGAGAAAACAAAATCTATTTTGATTCTTGGAGCAAAATATATACACTAATGTTTTGGGAAACAGGTAATTCAGATAAACAAGTCTGATATGGTTGTTGGATACATCTCATTTATAAACAATAAATATTACACAATTGTACTAATCTAACAAAACAATAAGTACAAATTATTAATACTTAGCTTTGAATTAAAATGTACAAAATAACCTTATGTGCATATGTGCAGACACGAAACATCAAATTAAATATATAAATACAAACTTAACTTCAAACACATGTACAACACTGTTAAACATATTGTTTACTAGGCACTATGAATAACACAATATTCTGCAAACATGGGTCACAAAATAAAACAAATAATTGCTCAGTTTATAAATAAAATAGACATTTGTATAAAAATCCTAACACAATTATAAATAAATAAAAGTATATATACAAATCATTCATACAATAATCTAAATAACCTAAAAACAATATACAAGTGTGCTTTCTTAGAATATGACTATTAATACTGTAATTAGTTTGCCTATGCATAATTGCATGCAGGAGTTGGTTGTAGAAAAATGCATTTTGGAAGCTCCATTTGCAGAATTTGGCACATTGGACAGAAAGAAACATGAATGCAAGATACTTACTAAACACCAAAACATGGTTAGCACTGTCGGTAAGATAGTTGAGAAAATATGCCAATATCTTGCAGTCAACAACGTCATAGTTTACCGATAAAACCAAGCATAAATAAATTAACAAAATTGGTAACTTATTTCCTTAGAATATGCCAAACAGAAACATCAATAGAGGGTTAACAATAATAATAGTTCAACAACGTTTATGGTTCTTTCAATTGGGCTAAATTTTAGGAGACTATTTGAATAGTACACAGGTTTGTGAAGTTATGAAAATATTTAAAGCTTTCAATGAAATTTGAAGGCACAAAAAATGTAGTATAATGGTATTATAGACAGTTAGCTCACTCTACATCTTCTTTGTACTAAATAAAAAAATAATAAAATTGTACTTTGAGTTAAACCTAACCTAAAACATGATCACTGACGGATAAAATTAAACAATACTGATCATTGTTGCTATGTTGGAATGATTTATAGAATATTTTCCTGAACTCAATTGAGGTTAAAACTTTAAAATAAATGGTTAGCTCGTATACATATGTACAAACTGTAAGCTATTGTAAGTTGTTGTTAGAATCAGTTAGTTTTTGTGCAGTTACGGCACTTTCTACAAAGTCAGATTTAATATAATGATTTGATTGTTTAGTAAAGTGTTAGTGGTACAAATTTTAAACAATTAAGAACTAATGATGAATATCTATCTGATTTTCAAATAGCTAAACGTAAAACTATAAATAAATAAGTTAAAACAAACACAAATAAGTGAAACATAATTTCACTGGGAGTATTCACGGTGTGTTCGACTGGACTAGAATGTTTGATGGCGAAGACTCTCTACTTGCGTCCCACGGTTTCCACCATCTGAAAGATGTCTTCTGATTCGTCGATCATCAAAAGCGCTTCAATGCATTTACTAAAGTAAGGGCTTGTGAAGCAGTCTTTTCTGTAAAAAAACCACAAAAATGTCAACAATCATGTTCAAAATACAAAAGACAAAATTGTGACAAAAACTTCCAAAACTCAGCCAGGTTGAAAAACTAAAAAGGCGCATGTTTCGAAAAATTGAAACTTGCGTGGAAAATAACCCCTCAAAAATCAATTGGGCTGTGTAAAAATGAAAAGTGCAAAAAAATATTGTCCAAATAAAATAGGTTAGAGAAGTAAAAACCAAAATTTGGTTATAATATAATGCAAGTAAAAATGCGGAGCTAAAGTAATCATAATTCAGTGAACAACCTAATAAAGTGCTATTTAATAGATTTGTTGAAAAAGCTGTTCTACTTTGAATAAATAATTGTACATAAATAAAAACTTTGAATATTTTTACTGGCGCGGATAGTAAAAACACTCATTGTTTATTCATTACAGTATTAATAATGATAACTACTTATGATTCTTTCGAGTGAAAGATGTATAGTGGGTGTATATTGAACATAATTATAAAGTGGTTTCGCCAGAACATTTTTGTTGCTAAGCAATAAACCACTTAAAACAAATGGAAGAAGGATTTGAAAAAAAAATATTGACTATTTTGTTTAAACACATTTTTTAAGGCAATTTACAATAAAAACAAAGCTGGGTTTATTTTTTTGTGCTATTTACTACTGATCAAAAAGGTTGTTTGTATATTTGAGATTACATAAAATCAATTTTCTCGAGACAAAGTAACATTATAACTAATATTAGTTTGTCGAATTTGAACACAGATTTTTCAGTACAGACATTTCCTACTTTCAAAACAGCACTCCATAAGAAAGCCAAGCAATAAAAACCAGTGAAAATAACTAAAAAGGATATAATAAAACGTAACTAAAATAAAACAAAACATAAAAAGCACCTAGACTTCAGGTTCAGCCCCATGTAACTGTTTTATCCATGTTTGTATGTTTTCCATTTCGTCTTGAAGCAGTAAGACGTCCAGACAGCCTTTGAAGTAGTCAGATGTGAAACAGTTTTTTCTGAAATCAGAGAATCGTAAATTGGTTATGAAATAAAATAACAAAGATTGTTAGAATGGTTAAAATACGATTGGTTTAGTACTGTACAATACAATACAATTCAAATTAAATAACTTATAATTTTGATTACACTATTTTATAATATTTGATTACTGTTACAAGTTTTGGTATCTTTTCCAACCCTTCAGTAAGTTGTGATAAAACCTAGCTGTTTGTCCCTTGTTTTGTTTGTCAATTGTATGAGCTAGCGACCCATGTCAGTAATTCCAATACTGTCCAAGCTAATTGAATTGTTGGTGTATGAACAAATAAGTGATTTTTTGAAAATAACAAAATCTTTTACTCTTGTTAATTTGGTTTTAGGAAAGGACACTCAACAATAGATGCTATAGACAAACTAGTAAGAGAAATACACAATTTATTGAAAATAAAACCTATGCTCAGGCCACTTTCTGTGACTTGAGTGAGGCTTTTGATTGTATAAACCATAAAGACTTAATATTGAAATTGGAATTTTATGGTTTTATGGTTAATTATGCAAAACTCTCAATAGTCATATTGTTTTATCATTAAAGATGTATAATTTGTTTGAACCATTAATCAATATAAATATAGATTAAATCAATTTAAACATAAACTTTATCATTGGCTCTTAAGTCAAAGAACCCATTATACAACTTAAAATATGAATTGTTCTGTATTTCAAAAATTGATCTTTAAAGAGTATAGAAGGGTTGGTTTTATTTTCTTGGTGGTCAGCATGGTTTGTGTGTTTACCATAAGTGGTTGTTTTTACTTTCTTCTAGTGAGTAATCCAGTAGCTTCTCTTGGTACAAAATTGAATTTAAAACATCTGTAGTAAGTATATATTCCTTTTTAATGGTAAATTAAAGTATGAAGTAGTCTTAATAATACATTGTTAGGCTAAGAAGTGGCTTTGTCAATGATGTGTAACATTAATATAGCAAATAAATGGATTATTTATTTATTTTTATTGTTAACTTGTGAAGTGTGGGTGAAGTAATCAGCTATTACGAACTAAATATGATATGAAGTGCAATGATAACTGTTCACGATGGCCACTCCATGTGGTTCGGAGGTCACGTTAAGCCGTCGGTCTATTCCATCGATCGTTGGGCTATAAATTAATGACCCAATCTGGAGAACAGTCGGCCCTAGTTTGTAACAAGCCGACTACCATCTCATCACACCCGCCATCATACCATAGCCTCCAAGAGTGGTACATACCTACACAGCTGGTGCAGCTGGGGCTCACGGAAGAGGTTATAACAGTCGTCACAGATGAGGTCGAGCCGGGCGAAGATACTCTTGTCGTACACGCCCTTGCACTGCAGATCGTAGAAGGATCTCTTCTGGACCGAGTGCGGCAGCAGTCTTGACGTCGGTCCGGCCAGCAGACACGTCGTCAGCATTGACGCTATCAACATCCCCGCTAGGATTCGAATATTTTGCTGCATCTGCAACACATAAACAACGGGTTCAGTGCTAGGACTCGGTCACCTTGAATTTGGTTCAAAATACATCGTCATTCGCAACTGTGTGTAGTCTATACTATACTGTTATTAAAAAAGACGTTTTGAAAAGAAGTCTTAAATATCAAAATATTTCCAGTAAAAGTTATTCCGAAATGGTTGAAATGCGAATCATTTTACTCTTACGCCTTAAAATAAGATGGATTTCTTACATTTTGTTAGTATCTACGTATATTAAACCTCTCCTCTCCTAAATAATGGCGATACAACCAAAATTAACACAGTTTGGAAAAATTTTACGTGCCATTTTCATTTCATATTATTATTGCCAACTGCAAAACACATTATCATTTTCGAATTCGCGAAGGTCCAAGTAAATTAGTGGACATACAGCGTACGCTAGATTCGTGGATTGTCTTCAGAAACTGGGTGAAACCTGATGTTGAGTTACAAGCCACTGTTGAGTGTTGACCCGCTGAGAGATCTCTAAGTTGATCAGTTGATTGCACTAAATGATAACATCTGGTCGGGATGATTGTCTGTGTCACTTTATGATTGCTCTCAATTGGACGCGGCCACACAAACCGACAACTCTTAAAAACAGTGATTGTCGCTCATTAGTCCCAAATAGAACATGTCAATTTTCATTCAATTTTTTGTTAACTGATAACAGTAGAATTTTCAGAAGAACATTTTATAATTTGAGACGTTTTTAGTTCCAAACTGTTATTTATATCCACCCAATATATTTCCAAAGAAAAGTTAATATTGACAACATTAATCCAAATCGCGCTGATTATGGTGAACAACAAATGTAAAGTTTTAATGAAACCGGTCAAGTATTTCATAAGTGAACACCACAAACACGCAAACCCACGCACACAAAAAACTGCTTTATCCCAAAGGTAGGATTTCGCTATGACTCAATCCAACAAGCTGTTTGAAACGTGTGTAAAAGTTCCCGATGAAATCGTTTTAAAGTACCTTTGAAAAGCGTTTTATTCGCTGGATCAATTGCGCTGAAAAATGTGTATCATTAGCATACTGATGATCTGAATACTCAAGGGGTAGGGGCCGGATCTACTCAACAGTTTGAAGCCCCGAAGCCGTCTTCTACTATTTATAGCTCTTTGTTGGATGACCTTGCAGCTACCTGAGTTACGTCAGACACCTGCCGCTTCTACTAACTACTGTAACAGCTACCAGCTACCTGCAGTCTGCTCTGACCAGGTCTGGCACCTGACCTCACAGGGCGGTTCAAGCTCTAATGTTCAGTGTTGATGACTTCTTTCATACTCTGGACTAACCAGCCACTTCCTACAGTGTGCTCTAACTCGTCGCTATATGCCTATATAAACCTTCAATGAATGACTGTAATCCAGTTCTTCCGTTTCACAACGCGTCAAAACATCATAATAATTAGCTTGATATATTTCGGTATTAATCTTTTAATTTCGCCAATATACACTGAACCGTAACTTCAAGGAGTTTCATAGACTTCCGGCGTGTACAGTGGTAAGTAGTCATTCACAGGTCTCAAACATTTACTCAAATAGTTACTCGAGGTACTAGCTGGCTCGAAAACAGAATTTATGTTGTAATTGTATGTTATAGTTAAGTCTTCAATGAATGTCCAACAAATGGACCCGAACTGATTAGAAATTAGCGGTGGGTCCTTTTCAGTATAAGCCATACGGTATTTTCTCTAAAGACTACTTATAAAGGTCACTCGATCTCTGTATGCACTGTTGAACGTGTCTACGTGATCTCAACTCATCCATGGCACGATCACGACGTGACCAGCTGACCAGGTGTCAGTCACGTGACTCACACTGTCGCAACTTGACTAAGCACAAAGCAACACACTTCTACCACGTGGTACTTGATCACGGGAAGGTAAATGCTTCATAAAGTACTGTACAAATCAGTGCATATATCTTGCAAACAGAAGGATTCCCTAACGTTATCCCCAGTCACCACTCTCCCGTCTTGCTAGTGAATAGTTGTTGTCATTTGATGTATATTTGACGGATTCAGCCTTTTACAAGAAACACAGTTTTTAATTTAATTTGCCTTAGACGTACCACGAAAATTTACCGAATCCAGCAAATTGAAAAGCAGTCGATAAATAAAACATGACGTAATATTTACTGACAGTATAATCCATTTAGCACCTACAATCTAAACTCATTAGCCTGTAAGTTTCGATTATTTACTGAAACCAGCTGATCCGTGTGCGAAAAGTTCAGTCGATGCTCACAAAACCACTCGATTCACCGACACCGACTTTGCTTTGCGTGGGGCCCCTTGATTACGCAGGTGCCGACGGAGCAAAGGCACCGCGACCGGTCCTATCTATTATTAAGTCATCTGTATAAATAGAACCACGCCGACGTTGCCATTTTTAAACTGGTTATACCCAGGTGTACACAGTCGCAGCTTTGCAAAGCAATCTTCGTATGCGCGAGTCATGGCGGTGATAGTCTATATCAGCTTCTATAGTTGAGTCACAAATTTCAACCCTGAGTCAATCATGAGTCCTAGGAAACAAGCTTCCTCACATGACTATGGTCACTATGAAGGGACTGACTTAGTCCAAAGTTTAAATATTTTGTCTTACTTGCATTTATTGATTAAGTGCTTTGATAAATTTTCCCAACAGCTATTGTCGCCTTGAAGTGTCCATGTCCGCAGCGAATCAGCTGTTGAATGGTCACTTTGTGCTATGTTTAGTTGGCGGGAAAGTGGGTGTTATATTTCCGGCCTTGTCCTAATGGATTTGTTATCAGTCAATCAGTAATAGATTCTCTCCTGACGGACAAGCAGAAGGTAGCAGTGGTCACTAGTCACTGGTCACGTGGTCTGGCCTAAAGTCGGCACAAAAGGCCGAGGATGACCGAGTCTGAAGGACGTCGAGATCACTTTCCCCGCTACCTGTGGGTCTTTGACAAACCGAGCTTTTCTAACTAAGTCAACTCAGTTTCTTCTAGACTTGGTACAGCTGAAGCTGTTACATCATGAGCTACAATGAATCTAACCTTTTGCCTAGTAAATTCTATAATGACAAACTGACAGTTTAAATGTTCATGTTATGCTTGAATTACTTTAACAACATCTGACTGGCTTACCACGAAAGAAAAGATCAATCTGTACAGTTGCCTGAAAACACACACTATGCTGGAAATCTAAACAATAAACAAGACCTTTCAATACGCGTAATTTTACTAATAACTAAAGGAATGGTAATGTTTTCGCTAAGCTAAAAGAAGAGTTGACCGATTGCCCGGAGTGATTGCTCGGTTCATTGACCGACTTGTCAACCGCCTTGTCAATCCTTCCGTTCAACCGTTACATAACCGCCAAAGAAACTAGGACTCAGGCGGGCTTTCACCTAACCTACGGCAGAAAACACTGATGGGAAAATCTACAAAATAAGACTTCTAATCAAACCGCTACGAAGCCGCTAGCTCGTCTCGTAGTTTACATAATAGTTAATCTAGAAGTAATTATGTTTTACGGTCAGTAATGTGAGACCGGTGGTAATTTTGAACAAACAAGGGTTTTTACGAGGCGGTAATTTGCAAAATTGACCCGTCCGACTCGAGAAACGAGAGAGGCCCGAAGTGTCCAAGGCGAGCGGGTCGTGGTCACTCAGAACAAGTTTAACTTACTTGCAGACTGCTGCGTAGACAGATTGGTTTAGGCGCTCTAAAAATGCAATGGTTTGCAAAATTTCACGCGTCCTAACAGTGACTTTAAAACATAAAAAGTGGTGGCCATACTATTCGCAGTTTTGTATTATTTCCCTTCTCTTTGTAATATCTAAACTCGATGGTTCTGGTACCCTGGCATCAAATGAGCAACCACGTTGTCAAAATCATCGATAGAAATGAAAACCAAAACGAAAGAACGCTGTCACAGCAGGAGATCAGCTGATAACCCAACTAGATAAGCTGAACGTGAAACACAATATCAACAAACATCGGCACAATGTTGACCAGAGACGCTTTTCCTTTGCCAAAAGGTTTTGACTTTTCAGTGTTGTTGACACTGTCGGGTTTTCGATACGTCTTTATATATATAACACCGTAAATTAAAAGTGTTTAAAGAACCTACCTAAACTTAATTTTCGTTGTTAACCTTGACCATTTCTTCTTGGTCAATGCCCAGCAAGGCATACAATACAATATATCACCTTCTAACAAATAAAAAGTGAATGAAGCAGTAGCATGAACTGAATATAATTCACACAAACAATTCAACACCAAGAATTCAAATAGAAAAAATAATTACACGTGTTACACAAATGAACTTAACTAACATAAAATGTAATAACTTCCACTAACTATGGTTCACGACAGCTGTCTCACAGAAAAGAGTCCCGTTGACACCAAAACATTAACGATACTGTATTATAGCATTACTGAAGAAACGAGAAATATTCCCTTTGGAACAACTATAATCTAGTTCTTCCGGTCCACACCGCGTCAAAACATTATAATTAGCTTGAGATATTTGGGTCTTGCTGTGGAGTACCATCTTCAGTCACTGGTTGGCTGAAACTGAGCTACTTGCCATGGTGTAATAAGTACTTATTACACCATGCTACTTGCTGCCTGCTATCCTATTGGTCACAGGTTTGCAACCCTCCATTGGAACAGGGATGCCAATTGTCAATGTTGTCTTTGACACTATCGAAAAGATCTCGTCAGGAGTGGTTGCCAGCTTCTGGAATGTTTAATGCGTCTTCTCTGTTGAAGTTATATATTTTTTAATTACGAGTATTTCATTGGTTTCTTAGTTGAATCTCGAGTAATAATGTGAAATGTGTGCCAATAATTTAGTATTTTTTCAATGTCTACTGCAAGATGTAAATATGTTTTGACGCGGTGTGAACCAGAAAAACTAGATTATAGTTGTGACACCGGCCGTGAAAGCCTAAAAGAGTTAAGTTTCCCGTTGGAACGTTGGACCAAAACAAATAAATCAACGAGATGAAGCAAGAGCAAGGAACTAGTCTCGTGAGAACGGAAGATGTTTTGCGGGTGAAGTTGTCACTATCGGCCGAGGCAGAAGAGGAATGTAAATGGAGAGTGGAACTCGGTCTCAGAGAGTGGCTCCTTGGTCGTTAACCTGATAAACATGAGTCACCTGAAGAAGAGCTGAGCAGCGGAGTAGGTAGAAACGCCCGGCCACAAATCAAAAAGAGGCCTAGGAATTTATAAATGATGTTCGCTAGTCACTTTATTTTAATTGTGTTATGTCTTTCATAAATATACTTCTATTTGGCAGATTTGTTTAATTCCTAACTTTGATACTTTGCTTTCAAACACCGACCACTCTTGGAGGGTTTTTAAGGAAAAATTGGATAATTATGTGATGATTGTTTTGACGAGTGATGAGATGTAGTCTTGTTACAAACTAGGACCAACTGTTCCCCAGATAGAGTCATTAGTTAATAGCCCAACTACCAATGGAATGAACCAACGGCTTAAAGTGATTTCTGAACCATGATGAGTAACATCGAGAAAAATTATCACTGCACGCACTCTATACCACTGAGCTATGGCACTCCCTTGCTTACACTGTTCGGATATACTCTCCTCTCCTTGTGGAGTAAAGAACATTTTACGACGCTAATAAAAATAATCATATACTACTATGATAGTCTTTAACTCTAGAGAATCTTCAACTCAAGATAAAATTAGTAGAGTTTCAAGAAAACCAACATGCATAGTTACTTATGAGAGTTAGATTTGCTTCTCTAATAAACGTTGGAGTGCATCGTTGGAGCCCGACACGAGAATCCTAATGTGACTATTTGGACAGAAGTCAATTGGCAACATACTGAAATAGGAACATCAGATCTAGCCGATGCCGAAATAGGATTGATGGATCAGAGTCATGAACTTGACACACAGCGTTTGTTAGAAGTGCATTTGGCTTTGTACATACAGTACTAATAATTTATTTATATTTAGAATTTTTAGGTTTTAACCGTATTGAAAGGTTGTTTGGCCGCCCTACTTTAGCCACACGTCAACAGCCTGTCGTTTGTGATGAATCACTTGTCTGCTGGCACCAAAAGTGCGACAGGGTGGACCATGTTATCAAAGATCACACATACTTAAGACTAGCACGGGGGTCCAGCCTCGACATCAGATTTGCGAAATTGCCCGAAGAGACAGTAGGGTTCGACCGTCACGACTCTGCCATTTGCGAAAACACAGCCTTCAAAGATGACGTGGTGGCCAGGTTTAGACATGATGTAACGTAATGGTGGTACACCTGTTGTTGGGTGCGGGCATGATGCCGCGAGGCGGGCGCGACCACCGCAGCGCAGCCAACAGCTCATTCCGAGAAAAAAATCACCACAATTAAAGTGCGCTATAATCATGTTTCGTGGGAATACTAGAAGGTATATTTTGCATGTTTTCAGGAAAAAAACGCACAACTAAATAAATTATTGCTTTGCAAATTAAGTTGTGAAGCCCTGCTACATTTGGGTTTGAATGGGGTTTCCTTTAGAGTAGTTTATGCTATTTCTACGAAAAACGTGAGGATACTGTTTGCTGTTTAGTTTTATTTTTACTTGAGATCACATGTTCTTATATCTTGAGAAACACGTAGTTGTGTCATCTTCTAGATACACCCTTACTTTACAACAGGAAAAGTAGACAAAGAAAATCTTGCTTCCAAAAGATTAGGACAAGTAATTTATAAAAGTTGGTGTAACAGTGCTTTGTAAATACAGTATTACAGATTGTCTGAACCTTTTCGACCTTATCAATGGTAATGTTATAATTTGTCCCGAGGTTTCAAGCGTTAATAGAGTACATAAATACAGATAGTGGAACAAAAAGATAGTGTTCAGTCGATTGAAACCTGTAGTAGACCTAATTGGCTATAATTTCAATAATCAATTCGATGTTGCATAGTAATAGTGTAACATGGAAGCTTTAAACCATGGTCATTAAATGAAGAAAATTAATTTGACATTAAAAGTATGAGGGTGACCAGCCCAATATCCACGAGTACTGGTGTTATAATAATGGTGAAAGCCCGGTAAAGTGAAAGTCTGGTTACCGCAAATAATTCCTCTACTACTTCCGTGTTAGAAGCCTGTAGGAGCTAGTTGTCCTCAAGTCCTTGGGTTCCAGCGACTCCAAGTAAACACTAAAGTAAATATTCTAGAAAACCCACCAGTACATCGTAATATTTACTTTGTACAATAGTTATCCTTATAAGCCACTTCAATACAGATGGCTGTGACTACGGTCTGTGGATTGAGATGACTATAATCTGTGTTATCGACCCACAAGTCCATTAATCATCTGATCGCTGTAAACAGACCACGTGATCGGAGAGCAGAAATGGCTCGAACATGTGATCGCCCAGTTTAGTGAGCAGTTCAGGGCTTCTCTAGATTACCAGTTTTAGATTGTCGCGCCAAGAAGATAATTTTATTAATAAAACAGTCCCCCTGTGCCCTGAGGCAGTCCTTGAACCAAACAAGAATGTCCGCGACACTACGCAGTGGCCAGTGAGGCAATTATCAAATCAATGAATCAAGTCTAAATATAGCAATTTAATCAGTGATTTACGATCCTAATTAGGCTAATTAGAGATCAAAGCGATACACTTGAGTTTAGATAACACTTGAAGTTGTAAAGTTTACTCATTCAGGATGTGTGATTTCAAAACTGAATAAAAAGACGAAATTTAAAAGTTATTTTCTATGATTGATTATATGATCAAACCCCTATAAATTGCAGGCAAACAAAAAATCTGATTCTTTAAATACTACGCATTTACAATAGTAACCTTTTACCGTAGTTAATAGTCCATTTACAAAGAGACAATGGCCACACAACACTACTCACACCGTGAGTAGCCATTTAGCCTACGACCCATTGGGTGTAACTGTCTGTGAAAGTGAACATAAAAGTGGTGCTGGCAGTCGGCGCTGATCTTGGCTTAAAATAAGTCAGCAATTCGCACAATAAATGTGGCGTGAAGGCTGAAATGTTTGCAGGTCAGGTAGTAGAGGAGTGGGAGAGACGCCAGGCTGTCTGAGCGGGCAAGCTACTGACCGTGCTGATAACATCGTAACCAGGTCGCCCCGAGAGAGTACCTGCTGTGTGTAGATCGTGCTTTAAACTCGTAATAGGAACGAAAACCAGAGTTTTGAACGTAAAACTAACATATGCTTTACAGTTCCCTCGTGTAGACAAGATTTGATTCCACTCTTTAGAATTAGAATTGCCAAACGGTAATTAATAAGTCGAGACGGTAGTAGTAAAGAAGGCGAAGTTGCATCTATGGTACATGGCTTTTTTGTTTGTCTCAGTACAAATTGACGAGTATGCTTCATTCAATATAAGTCTACCACCTAAAGCCAAGCTTGCATTGCCACTACAATAAGAAGCATTTCTTTTACAGATACTGATTTATGGTTAAAGTCAAATCTCTATGATAAACATTGTGGCTGACTGGAATGACATGAATATTTTGGTTAGTTGGAAGTGAACCATGTTAAGTTCAAGTTTCTGAAATATAACATCACTCATCAGTGGACATAAGCAATAGTTGACCACACAGACATATAGAGAAGTCAAGTTTAGCTCAAATATCGGAACACTCGTGTGAAGCAGGCGGTCAGCTACGCAGGTACAGGTTGAGATTAGGTTAGGTAGGACGATGACTCATCCTCATCAAGTGAGATTACGGAACATCATCCATCAAACCTGCTGCTAGTGGGATACATTGCCTTTTCAGATCTGGTCTGGAATTTGGAAGTGATTTCTAATGAGGTGACTGAATAATTGATTGTTCAGCGTGGCAGATGTTCGAGCAACTGTGGGGATTGGATGATGAGACTAAAGACTGTAGATGGTCCAGGTGAGTTTCACGGAAACCTCTTAACTTAATGGTGTTTAGAAGAGTAATTTCAAGGGTCAAGCCCTTCAACATACAGTATTTTCGAGTAAAGTTTGGAGACGTTGCGTGATGATTTCCCCCCAGATTTTCCTTGATAAACCCACAGATATCTCTTACATACAGAATAGTCAACTTCAAATAATAAAACCCAATGTTAAATCACCACACGGAGTTCTCAATAAGACGGCAACTGGGTAAATTACAGCCTCGGTGAAACACTGACGGAAAAGTCATTTGGCTGAACATTTTCCGAGAAATGTAATTAGCCTCTTGAAGCGAGATGATTATCAAACCATTTGCAGTAAAGAGGCGACAGGGGCGGCACCTAGCAGAGAAGACTGCCGCTAAAAAATAGGCAAAATAAAAACACGGCGCCGAGCAGTCGCCACGACCCGAGCAGCAGACTCACAATTTACTGTTTTATTGTGTTTGCTACCTCGCCTGTCTTTTCATGTGGAGTTGTCACAACTGGCTCTTCCTTGCGCTCGAAAAAAGATACGCATATGTATTGAATTTCTCATTGTTGGTGGGGAGAGAGCTAAATTTAACGTCTGTTGTATAGCCCGTTCTTTAGGAGATGATCATGTTTACTTCCTTGTTGGAATGTGTATATTATTGTAGGTACTAGATTATTGATATAGTGAATATAGTGCTATCACGCTAGTGCCGTCAAGGGTGCTACTCAAATAAGTTTGTTCTAATATTTCCTTTTCCCCGAAATCAACTTTTGAAGAGTATCATATACATGTTTGAATATATTTGATGCGATGTTTATTAGCCAAGTAAATTAATTTGACATAAAGCCAGAACAAAGGAAGAAGAAACATTAACAATGGCAAGAGGGAACTCCTCATCTGAACAGTAGGCACGGAACCATGTCGTAAATTACTGAATGGCAATAAACAAGACTTTTACAACACCACTACTGTAACTGTACCGACCAACAGCAATCACTCAAGTGGACGTCCCTGATTCTCCGCAAGAAGATGAACCAAGTGGAATACTGCATATTCCATTGGTCTCCATCAACACACTCACCCTCCATCCCATATTCATCTTAAAATACCCTAGGAGTGGTCGGTGTCACACAGCATGATTTCTGGTAGTTTTGAGTCGTCGTTTAGGTGACGAGTATTCCCGAAATGCGGTATAAAAACGCTCAGTATAATTTTTTATGCATATTTAAAACAAAAGATAATGGTTTCACACAGATCAAAGCATTTTCTGCGAAGCCAAATCATGCATCTACGTAAGAAAAGTCCCAGTCAGTTTTATAAAATATACAAAACTTCCTCTCTCCAGAAATCGGTTCACAAAAGTCTACAAAAGTATTTTCTAAATCCTTGATAACTCTATCAGTGTTTCAGGAGGTCATAAAGTGCAGGATTTATTGAAGCCAAGATGTCAGCTGAATGAGTTTAAACTGATCTGTGGGTGGAAAGAAGAAGAAGAAGTGTACTCTGGAGATGTGAGGAGCAGGGGGGAAGGGAGATTCCCTTTCCAGTTTTCATCCAGCTGGTTAATTGCCTAATAAATAAATAGAAGCCGCTCTGATCAGTCAGAAATAACTTGGCTCAGATCCGACCACACGTGTTGAAATCTAAAATCTTCCGATCTCGATCTGGAAATTTCTGATGAATAGCATCGGTTTCTTTCGTGAAGGTTGTAGCTACTAAATTGAACTGTTATTTTTATTTTTTGACCGTACAGGGTCATCGAGTAAAACTTGATATTTTTCATCTATAGTAAATCTTTTCCTTTACAGTAGTGGACAGGTAATACACAACGAGGACAATTTTGAAAGAAATCATAATTATGTTTTCATCTAATAAAATTATTTCTCTGTTAACAAACGAGCCTTAACAGAGCACAGAGACACGTGGTTGTCTGCCGATAAGGACAATCTCTCCTGAAGGAGCTTATAAAAGTTATCTTTCTAGTTATTTAATTCGTCAGAATAGGAACAGCCTCAGGCTAGCAACGTCGTACCTGAATGGACACGGTCAGTTCAGGAACCATCTTGTAAGCTGGGTCTTTCCCAAGGCGACG
Organism: Matsumurasca onukii; assembly: GCA_018831715.1. NCBI lineage: Eukaryota > Metazoa > Arthropoda > Insecta > Hemiptera > Cicadellidae > Matsumurasca > Matsumurasca onukii. Next base: position 71,645,099 of record CM032058.1, on the reverse strand, counting down.
TTAGCTGCGGAAAATGTGGGCGGTTCGAGGAGACTGCCAGACAGGTTCTGGAGTGTGGAGCTTTAGAACCTAGGATAAGAGGAATCTTTGGGGGATCGTTGCCAGATGCATGTTCTGGATCATGCACTGGGGAGCAAATCCTAAGGTGTCTCCTAGCTGGCCTAGCATATCATACCCGGAGAGCACAATAAGCCTTATACGAGGTTGACGTGCGGGGTCTAGAATCTATCTCCATTCCTAATCTAATCTAATTATCTAACACATCAACCGATCTGTTTTCTTTTTTTCCAAAACATCAAAGTTCACTGGGTGAACTTGTACAATGATAAATTAATGCAACTAGATTTTTATTGGGCTGTTCAAAAGACTATAAAGGACCCTTCCTATATAGTCATTCGGGTTATAGTGGTTGCCATATAGTCATTGTTGTATCCTACGTTGAAAATACCACAGATTAAAAGAATAGTGATCGTGGATATAATTACGCATTCCAATGACTGCTCCCCTCCATTCATATTCAGTCCACCCTTGGACTGCTGGTGAATGACAAACGACCGGCCCACCTGGAGATTGATGACCGTGTCCAAGAATATTTGAGAAAAACATGTAAACACACTAAGGGCACAAAGAATGTTCCGGGAGGGTGGGGGGAATGACGTAGATAGAGCTGCTACCCGACAGGAGGTCAAGAGAGTGTGACGGGTGTCAGGTTTCGGTACATCAGACCACCGCAACTGTCTAACCTTGGGCAGGGACCTTCAAGCCTTATCACACGTTTGATAGCAAGTAGCAACATATGAGAGAATAATATTTGAAACGAAAAAACTTTGACTTTCGGAAGCCATCCCTCTTGAATTTACTTTGATTGTAGATATGACAGAAGAACTGATATGATTGTATAGTTTTGCAAAACAACAGCAAGACTGATGCGTTTAGTATTTACTTTATCTCCACACACTGAAGGATCATCGGTTGCTACTCAAGCTGTCAAGCAGCGTGAACTGTGAAGCCCGCTGAATCAGCGTCTTGTCAGCATTATCTAAACATAGCAGCTCGCAAGTCGCAAGGTCACCGCGACTAAACGGATTTCCTTCAGCTTCTTCAAGACAATGACACTTTTCCACTTACTATTTCCCAACTATATAACAACTCTCACAGGTATTTTGAAAAGCAAGGTGGGCACGTGCATTGTTCAAATATATAATTCGTTGCAGTTTATTTAAACAATATAGATATTACAACCTTCCTTTAAAGTCGCACACGTTCTTCGGTTCTCTAACATGTTCGCCCGATTTTTTTCTAAAGAGGCCTATAAGTCGTAAAGAATTCACAGCTTCGCGGCCTTCGCCTCTTTCTTGTTTGTACTTTCAATTTCCCCTGGAAATGTTCTTACCTGCGACCCCAAGGCGACCACCTATTCACTTTTGTATGCAAGGAATCACGAGTTCCCCTGTAAGTTTGAACCAACTCGACGGCAATTTTGAAAAAAGAGGGCGATGGGTGAGTGATAACTTCAGAAATTGCTCTAGAGACGCGAAAGCGAAGTTCTCCAAGAAACTTAGACCATTCTTCAGAGAGTAACCTTTCAACGCCTCATCAGATTTTGACGCAACGTGCCTGGTGTATAAGTACGCATGTACGGTATATGGTGAGTGTATATGGTGAGCAGGAGCTGAGTGCAGGTTACTCATTGATTAGCAGCTTCCTGCTAGAGACAGAGTCCCACGACCACCTCGCTCAGGCCCACTCTCCTCCACCATCAGCTCCAGCTGACCCAAGTGTACGCATCTCACTCATATACCACACGTGCATTGCACGCAGTGTAGCCTGCGACGTGCTGCTGTCCACACATTTCAGTGCCTGTGTTTTTATTTCCGTGAGGTTTTGCAGGTAAAAGATAGACCTTTTGCGCAGACGCGGGCTCTGTCACTTATATGGATAGTGCAATACACGATTCAACTCTCCGCTATGATGATTGCCATATGCGTCAATAAATAACGGTGAGATCATTGGTGACACAAATGCCGTCGATTCACTCACTTTCAAGATAAAGACAGAACAATAATACAAGACAATAACGCCTAGCGTCCAAAACCTAACTTGATATATGTTGCACTCCGAACGTGGCGTGGGACTGACTCACACACGCACTAGTATGTCGTCAGCATTGCGACCGCTGGAACGGCGCGTCAAACATCGAACTCATATTGCTTGCAATTGCAAGGTGTTCCCCATACACTGGCACGTTTCGCCTGTTTTGGGCCCGCCGGGCAGCTTTAGACGTAGTTTATTTTTTATTATGCAAGCAATCTTCGTAAATGAGCGCATTTTATATTAACTTGGTTTTACAAATGCGATGTATTCAACTTCAAGAGCAATGTAAGGAGTAGCGCGATATAGCACATGACTTGTACAGTGTAATGGAACTCTGCAGGTACAACATATCAACACAAGTTCAATGTCACTGATTTTCCTGCCGTTTTTCAAAACGTCGAATCCCTAAGATAAGTATTCAATCTCATTTCTCAGAAGGTTATGACAGCTAATATTTTTCACGTATGTAAAATTGTGTTATGACACTTTTGAATGGTGAGCTGACCTCGTGGTCCAGCCCAGGCTTTCTCTCCTGTGCCCGAGCTATAAATAGAACGGCTACGGCTCTACATCGGCCTTTCTTGCGCTGTATCAAGGCCCTTTCTCAGGGCACATGGTACTTTCATCGCCTCCCCCCTCCCCCGCTCACCGCTCACATCTGGAATATGGCGAAATCACTTTTGTTAAGCGGTATACTTCCTAGCGATTATTTCTTAAAAACCACTATAAATATATAAGGTATATTTATAACTGATAGTTTTTTTAAGCTTAAAAGTTTTTGTAATTTTTCTTGAAGTCGAACGACAGTTTTGTTTTTTAATATATGTATACGTATCAAATGCCATTTATACTTTTGTATATATCTTCAGACACATGTGAGAATGTCAGCAAGACGCTGCCAGATTTCATCGGGAAATGGACTTTTTATAGATTTGACGCAACACAAAACCGAGTGCAAAGCGATAGTTAGTTATCCACCGTAGAATTTTGTTAAGATACCATCAATTACAGTAAAAGTGTGTATTATTATTACTTATAGACTTCTAAATCATAATTATTTTCTGTCAAACTATGGTACACACACAGACACACTCACGAGAAGATCTTAGTTAAGATCATGTGAATGTATGCATATTTCTATGCATCATATGCACAGTGTATATTACCAAGTACTCATATTTTTGTATATTGGATTTCTGTACATATACGCGCACATTATTGACATCCATTTGATATCTTTTGACAGATACGTTCATACAGTTCATAATGAATGGATACATTTTGGAGTTTTGGAGGTTTTAAACTAAGTTGATCATATCCCAGACCAAAGTTTCATAAAGAAATTTGTTATAAAAAATCACGTAGAGCCTTTCACTTTGAAACCCATAAATGGCATGATCAGAACGCATAATCAGAAGTTATTGATTATACAGCTTTACACACTCAACACATTTTAAGTAAAGTTTGAAATGAACAAACAACTGTTGAAGATAATCCATGATTGTTGAGGAATCATAATAAAGCTCAGTACAAAACACCTTATTTAGAGTTAAAATTTAAAAATTTAACGTGGCTTTAAAATTTAAAATGTATTGATGGTATCTAAGTTTTAATGCTCTGTACGTTGCTGTTTAAATAATTCGAGTAAACTAGTTTTAAATTAGTTTGCCCTTGAAGGAACTGCTAATAGAAATAGAGACAGTATAATCTTTCTATTATGTAATCAATACTTCGTTCCTTTACAGAATTAACTATTAGGGTTTATAGAAATGTGCAACAACACTAAAGTGGTTACAACTCCACGAACCGTCTCGCCATTGGCCGCAAGTTACATTTTCGAAAGGTTCAATTGTACAGTAACCATGAACAATAAACACATGTCTCAAAGAAAAATTCGCACACGATATTCCCGAGACACTAAACTGGCCTCCGACTTTGAAAGCGCCGAAACCGGTTGCCGATAAACCCCACACCGTGACAGTGGCCGGCACAAAGCGGTGACTTCTGCCGGCCACGAAACTACACGCCCATTTCACTCGTACACACAATTCCAAAATGCACTCACCGTAAGTGGGCAACAATATATCCGTGCTCCCGATGGAGAGGAGGTGGGGAAGTAGACACAAACTCTGTTCACTGTATCAGTTAACACTTCAGCATGCCGCGTACGACTGAGCGTTGTGAGGACTAGCGCTTGCCGCGAGACTGCACCACTCTTAACCAATCACAGCCGCGCTAGTCGTCTACGTCATCAGTTGTACGTCACCCGCCACTCAGCCGCTCAGCTAGCCGCCCCACCGCTCAGCCGCTCAGCCGCTCCACCGCCAAGGGGCTGCAGTTTCCGCGAACACTAGTCCAGGAGTACGGCAATTCACCGAGGAATTTTTTTATAGGAGAATCATTATATTAGTCATCGAGATAGCAAAAGCATTGACGCACTTCAATCAACAACTAGAACTGCGGTTATTCAGAATAGTATAAGTTTGTAAATAATGCTTTAACAATATCGGGATCTTGGTGCTCGGTATTGTGCAAGAGAAAAGGCTTAGTATTCCAGCTCCAGCTCCAGCTCTAAACAGTTAAATACGGGTTTCAAGTATGTCTGCAAATATTGATAGTATAAATTGCATTCCAATAAGCTTACCACGATTATTTGCGTATTTTCTTTGAAAATAGAGCTATTCATTTCTCTATCGCCAAATAGAACGAAAAGTCGTAGAAAGGTGCGGTTTGCAGATTTTTGCTTTTCAACGCCTTCTGAGTCAAATCGCTAAGCTTTGAATGGTAGCCTATATGTGTGTGACCACTCTATACAGGTCGCATTTTTGGTCCGATTTACACGAAATTTGGTTCAAACGGTTCTTTTACAAATCCCTAGTGCAAGTTCGTTAACCAGCTAGATCGGACAGTTCGTTTCTAAATGGTGGCCATTCAAAGTTTTGATTGACCTATCGAATTGTAGCTGTACCATAATTGAATACAAAGCGATCAAAACAATTCCCTTTGCTCTAAAAATACAGTTTTAGGAATAAATATTTAATCCGAATTTCTGCACTTTGACATTTAGAGAACTGGGCATAAATTAAGCTGTTATATAATTTACTAGCCTATGTTTCCTTGAATACAGAAATTAAAAGTTCAAGCCTCTCTTGTTTAACAAGGCGTAGCTAGATCTACAAAGTACATTACAAATACGTTAGTGGTTAGTGGTGACTGTGGGAGAGCATATAAAGTATTTTCGTCATAAAAGCTTTTCTGTTTTTTTAGACATTCGCTAAGATTTACCGTAGCGTTTGTGGCTACGTGTCGGCTATGTTTATTTGGATTATCACAAGTTACTTACTATCACCACTCAAATGTGTAGTTATGCACGTTTCACACCGACGAACCATTAATTGGCATAATTTAGTTGGCTTCATACTGCCGAGTTAGCCTTTTAAATTAATGATTTTCATAGCGCAGTTATTTAACAACAATTCAGGTAAACGTTGAAGTTGGCATCATCTGTGGTCAGCTGATATTAGCGGCATAAATAACCTGCTATCATTAGTACAAACGACCTTTGATAAGACTATCTTATAGACACCTGTGGGCAACAGTCTTTCTAGTTGATTTTTAGCTGTGTAGAAACGATTTATAGAAAATAATACTTTTAGACGTTAAAATAAACAAACAAGCTGCAGTACTATGTTTCAACAAAACATAACGCAATAATTTAAGAATAAAGCTTTGTACATTTTAATATTTGTACAGCGTAAGTTTGTCCAAACCGTGGACGCTCAGGTAATGAAAGCGCGAAATATGTTTCAAGGTTATTTATTGTTGTTCTTTTGTGTAATGATAACAACCAAAATCACTTATAAAATATTGATTTGACTGATATAAGGCAGTGTGTAGGTATAATAATTGTGTATATTATCCACAATGTCCAATATTTTACATCACATGAGTTGTGACAGCTACTGCATGTTAAGTGATTAAGCACCATATCAAATATCGGCCTTTTATACATAAATGGGCTGTAACGTGAACATAATAAATATAGGCTGTCCAGTACGTAAAGTGTTAAGAAATAATCGTATGAGTCAAACTACTGTAAATGTAAAATCATTATCAATAGTTGCTTCCAAAACACAGTACGGTGTCGACTTGGTTAATCAGGACGTGATCCAGTTCCATTTTTCTACATACTCATCATTTTATCATATTTTTACAAGCGTTAAAACCTTACATTCACTTTTGAAGAACAATTAATTACATTTAACTTGACTTGCATCATTCTAATAGCTCCGTCGTGATGTCCTGTTTACGTAAGCGGCAATGATGATAACATTGTTATGTGATCAAGTTTTACGTTTTGAGAAACTTCTTTTACGTTTCGAATAATCAACTCGCAAATACTTATACAATCCCAGTACTTTCCAAGGCAGGTAAACCTCGCATTGGGAAAAGTCGGAAAACACCATTGTAACAGTTAAAGTTATAAAAAAGGTAGATGCAAATTAAATCAAAACACTTGTCATAAAAGCTCTGAACCTCTACTAAAGTTGAGGTATAAGGTTTTGTCATTTTTGGTCGTACATTGAAATGTATTACGTAATTATATTAGTTTTTTCATCAGCTGTAGATCGAAAATACATTCTCATTTAAATAGTTACCAAGTTTGCGATCAAAATAATCTATTTATCTAATTTTTCAGTGTTCCAGATGCTCTAAATCAAAACACATATAACAAGGGTGGATTTGTCTCTCAATAATATCAAGCGGCGGCTGGCCAGTGGTTGGTTAGCAGAGACTTTCAAATTTCAACCAAGAAATGTCAATTAGTTTGTGCCCATATACAAGTTTTAGAGAAAATACTTCCTCAAGTTCCTGTTGATAAGGGTGCTAGACGGATATCATTGGCCACGTAATCCTCACTTCATTTCAAGCGGGTACGTCTTGCAAAATCACACCACAAGTCAGGAGCTTCGGCAAAACACGGTACTTTCTCCGCCCCTCTACAGTTACCAAACAAATAGTAAATGATGACTTTTCAACAATTATTGTGAATTGTTTGTTGGAACACTGAACATAAACACTTCTATTTATCAAGGTAAAGTCGTGTCTAAATCTAGATACATTATCTCTGGCTTAAGGCTCCACCTAACTAAACTGGGAAATAACAACGATGAGTCAAAACCTGTCAACACATTGTTTATATTTAGCTGTTGGTGATGTATTTTTAACGTCTTTTAGGAAGTTGAGAAAAACCTCTCAAAATGATGTTTTCCACTCGTTTTAGGGTTGTTTGTGTTGGTTTTACCACATATGATTAGGACGTGGTATATTTCCAATGATCCGTTATCTTTTCTGAAGGGTTTCTTTGCAATAAAACCACATACTTTGTTTGTATAAATCATTTGTTAGCTTCTTACTTCTCATTGCTTTGTATTCGCACAGCAGTAAACCCCTTCGGATCGTGCCGGAAAAACATGTTTGTAAACTAAGAAAAGAAGGGAACATCTCATATAATTTACCCTGAATATTGCTCACAGCTGATGCAACCGTGGTGTTGACTCACCAGAGGCAAATCCTATCAAATAGCATTCTGCAAACTGATGGAAGAGTTCCGACAATTGTTGCAGCTGAAGTGTATGTGATGTGGATATACTGTCTGGTTCTGATAGACGTCACTGGCCTCATTCCTTCCATGTACATCTGGTACATCCATCATAATCATGTCCAACATTGGTACAATTGCGTACTGACGTCTGTCTCCCCACCCCCCACCCACGCAGTCAACTCTCAATCCGACCTTCTCCAGAAAGTTTCTGGGAGGCGTGAGTTCGTTTATTAGTTCACAAGATTACTGGTGTTAAATAAATAAATCATTTATTGCAGAAATATTTACATGTCATGCAATCGTCAACTTTATTTTTAATATCTAAAATATCCATACATTCTGACATCAAAGTCCCATTCAGACATACATTTTGTTCATTTACTCGCTCTCATTTATTCGAACTGTCCACTCTTGCTCTTTTGTCAATTATTGTTTTCCACGTTCTCCCAGCTATGTGCCATAAACTCGTCTGTGTTATAAAATGCTTCTACGACCAAAACTGTTTTCAGACGAGTTTTGAACGCCTTCGACGTTGGAGCATTTTTGATGGAATTTTGTAGCCGGTTCAAAAGTTGAACTTCTGCCTGAAAAGGCAAACGTTCATGAACTATCGTTCTGGGCTGTTCCTGAAGATTGAGCTGATTCCGCCAAATAAGTCTATTTCTGCATTTCTCATAGTCCGCGCTAGAGGACATTTTGCCAATCATTGAAAGATGCAAAGATCTACTTTAGTTTGGAAGGTTTTCTTTTTGGAATAGTGTTGTTAGTTTAACCTACTTCTACAAGGGTTCCTTTATTCAGTCCATCCTTATCCATTAGTTTCACATTGTTATACAACATAAATTAGCATCACCGAACATGAGTTAGTTAAACTATTTAGTAAACTGGTAATAAAAGATAATAGTGGACGTAATTAAACCTGTACCACTTTTATCTGTGTGTTTGTATTTAGAGGACACTGGAAACCTAATGAATACTAAATATGCTTTATGTTTTGAATGGATAGTCATCAATTCCGTTACATATCTCCTCCCTTCTGGCCAGTAGCTAAGTGGAATCCAGACTGATGATCTGGGTCTAGTCGATATCTTTTCCAAATCCTAACAAGACATTCCTTTCTTCAGAGGAACAAGATTGTTTAGAACGCCGAAGTCATCACTTTTCTGAAGTGATCAAAATGTCAACCGTCACTTCCAGCAACAGGCAGTTGGAAGAGGGCTGTGAGAAACCCCACCGGCCATGGGATACAATGTGTCTGTCTATCTCACCCATTGGCATTGAACCTGGCACCTGGGGGGTGTGCCAGGGACCCAAAGTCTGATGTAATCTCAGGAATGTTTGCTTCTGACTCATCAACGCAGGGAGGTCTAACGCAGGGAGAGACCATCTTTCAAATTTGGGGCGTGACAATTCGCGAGAGACCTTGAAACTTAGCGAGAAACTGACGTAGATGCCTTTCCGTGCCTCTTCGACGTGTGTTCAGCCGGTAGAACAAATTATTAATCAATCAATCAAAATGGTTTATTTCTCATAATCTTTTTACAAAAACGCATTAGTAAATGATTTTATTATGTCTTTAAACTTCCACAATCGAAAACGTCAAATTAGATATTATAAAATAAGTACCCACATAAACAAAACGTTTGTGCGTGGGCACTAGTTTTACTACCACTTGCAGTTATTGCTTGATAAAATGACTATGGCCTGAATCGATAGCTGAAAATATAGTTTCACTGCAATTGTTTAAGTCCTCAAGTAGCAGTGCTTGCCACTGTACGTATTTTAGCTTCTACAGGAGGTTGGGACCGCGAGAGAAAGGAGGTGTTCATGGAAGAGAATAGGTTGGGTAGCGTATCAAATAAGAACTAAAAGCTCGTATCTCGTATATCCCATTGAATATTTGAAAGTTGAAAAGGGCAGAAATAGAATCTACACATTTTACACGTACATTTAAGGTAAACACACTGTGTTTTTATCAGTGTCATTAATCAAACTTATCGGGTCTAGGTTAACGTAACACTCATTTAATTGGTTGGTTACCAAATATCATAAGATCAATGCACCGCTATCACTCGTTTAGAGGTTTCACATCGTGATTCATTATATTCAATCACTGGCCCGTAACGACAAATCCAAGTTCAATTCAAAGTTCCAATGATCCATCATTAAGTAATGTTGCTAAGAATTGCGTCCAATAAACGTACCAATATGTATGAAGGTACTGAATTTTTCCTCGTGAGGTTTTACGACCATGCACTATTATTTCAGAAAAACATAGTTATAGATATGCAGTTATATAGATTAAAACGACACATTTGGCTGTAAGATTTTGTCACCAGTGGCTTACCACACTTTATTTAAACTCAACTATATGTCTACACAATTATTTATTGTAATTGACAAATAAAAAAAAATATATAGAAATATATAAATTAATAAAAATATTATAAGTTAGACAAAGAGTCTGTAAAATAAAAAAATCCATACTATGATTAACGACGAAATAATCAAGAGAAGGAGAATTTCGGAATGGACCAGGATCGTTGTTCACCAGACCGTTTTGAGGTTTCTTCATGAATAGAGATTCATAGGAATCTTATTTTGTGGGATTTTAACTTCTTTTCTATAATTATTGAAGTTGTTCTTATTGGGAAATATAACTAATTTTGGTAAAATATTATGCACGCGATGTTTGCATTGTTGGACCAGACCATAAACTGAACGTGTTTAACAATACAATATTTGCTGCGTGTTGTTCTGCCTGAGTACAAGGAATTGCTCGCACCAAAAGGTTCCAAAGTTCTGAAAAGACTTAGTGCGAGAGAATATTAAATAAGGCTATTATAATATTTGTGAGGCGAGCACAATAGTTATTTTTCAGGTTATTTTGTGTTTTAACTTTTAAAATTTTTCCCCAATGGGAAGATTTTATGGGAGGATTTTTACGCGTAGATTTTAAATACAGTTGCCAACACGTGAGACCTTGAATAAGATGAACAACACTCATTTTCAGGGAACTTAAGATGTGATGAAAACTTAGCGTTGTCTCCAACAAACAATTTTAACAACAATTTTATTTGCATTGAAAATAATACAATTGCATATCAAAATAAACAATTGAAAGCAAATACTCTAACAAAGTTACATAAAAAATATAAACACATATAAAAAAGACACACCCACAATAAAACAATAAATAAATGACACACACACTTACACACAAGTTTACAGTCAGGTCAAACATTCTCAAGTTACCTTTAGAAATAATTCTTACTTCATCCTCCCCAAAGTGTTGTCCCATATGATAGATGAGGGAAATCCAGCCTAAATAAGCCATTTTAAGGTCTAAGAAACATGAATTAGAAAGAAAACGCAACGCGTAAATTCCAGAAGCAACTCGCATACATATATGAGCAATGTGGTCAGTCCATGTAAGGCCTTGATTTAGATGTAAACGTATAGTGCTTTTTATAGCTTCTACATCTATTTTGTCCTCAATCTCAATAATAGGAACATCGGAGTGAGTGTTGTTTCTAAAAGAAAGTCGCATTTAATTTGTTTTAAAAATTATTCTGTAAATTAGCATTGGAAAAGTGGTATAAAATAGTCAAATCTATAAAAGCTTCAATTTCCAACCTTGGTTTGATGTTAGCTGTTAAGAGTCGAGTCATCAGCATATTGAATTAATTTAGCGTTTTGAAGAGATGATTCTTAACTGTCAACGAATATTAAAAATAATACTGGCCCTAGTACCGATCCTTGAGGAACACCGTGAGTAATTGAAATTTACATGATAAGACAAAAGTAAGAATTCCATAAGCAACTTGCCACAGGCATGGCAAACATATTATTATTATCACATGTACTATTTTTAAATATCTTGTTTTGATTTAGTTTGTTACGGTTGATTGAAGTCCTCTGCCCAAAAACCACTCTGACATTTAGTGTCTCACAACGTCAACCTTGTTGTATTGTAACTCTACACTATACTCACACTCACACGCTATCTTGTTGTCCTGTCTAGCAAATCGGTTTGACCTTTCGCGTCAGTTTCCACTAGCTTCCTCAGGTGCCTACTTCCACAACCTTATACTGCATCTGCATGTTTACCACACTGGATGCCAGTCTGCTGGCTGGTGGCTACCGCCTTTGTCAGTGAAACACTGAGAATCAATATGCATTATGATTATTATTATTATCTATGAACTAATATTTGTAATCATATGTCAATATATACCGTTTAATTTACTCGTATTATGACAATTGTGTTTAATTGTCAATGCAAATGTTTAAATGTCTGTGTAATGTAAACAATCGTCAAGATGTGCTTCACTTTGATAAACCCTGAAATATACTAAATTATAATGAACATGGAGGAGATCAATGGATGAGTACATGGAAGTCCTGATCCACGAGGGAAATAATGCACAATCACAGCAGTGAGTTCTGAAAATATAAGAACGACCTCTCTAGAGACTCATATAGAAGCGCCGAGGTCCTCTGTAACTTTATTTATTTATTAGGTCAGTGTACAATGTGAATTGTGTTGACTTTGATGAAATGGAGATGATACAATATTGGTGAAATGAGAGGTGAATTACAATTTAAAATGCCAGAATGGGCTTAAGCCACGGTAAATACGGTGAAATAATGTCCATATACGTCTTATAATTTCGTCTTTCTTATTTTAATTTAGTAAGAAGTACTACTTGAAAAATTAAAATAAGTAGTAAAATTAAATTAATAAATTACTACTTTTATTACTTGACATTAGCTACTTGAAAACTAGTTGAACCAAACTCGTAGCCTTGAAATGGAAGGAAACCTAGATTATATTTGAGTAGATCTAGTAATAGAAAATACTGTAACGTTTTGATAATACCTTTAATGTCTACCAGTGCATGCCGGGCTCGGGTAGGGGCAAAATTATCCTTATGTATCAAAACAAGATTAACAGAACTATCGTTGGTTGAAGTATATTTCAATCGAGTTTTTCATTCGCTTCCCTAACCATTCCAAGAAATCAAGTGCTAGGAAGACGGGACCACTTACCCTTCAATTGGCCCAGGAATTCTTTTCGTGGACACTATCATGTGAACACTATCGTGTGAATCATTGTCCATAACTTCATAAAGTGTGGATTGGGAGTTTCTGAGTGCAAAAGTCATGTCTTGGAAGCGGGTTCTGTCCCGTCTGTAGTCCCCGTGGTGCACTATTGTCACAGTTTGTATTGTATACACACATAGATATATATGTTCTAGCTCATGTTGTCAACCCTTCCACAACTCAATTTCCCCTAACAAAATCGTGGGTTCTCTAACCTCATTGAGTAAACCTGATCTGAGAATTGACACAATGACGCGGTTTATCAGTGAAATGACGGCATCAGAAACAAGCCAGTTCCTACAACTCCAAATACAGCTTCAGTCTGTCACCACATTCACAACACAAGACAGCTCTGTGTGATTCCCTGCTTGATGACGTGCAGACCGACCTTTCGTGTCAACACTAGTGCACTGGTCCTCTTCAGCAGATCACGTGAGCACACTTCCTAGTGGACAAATAACGTTGCGTTGTAAAAGCTATGATTGAGAAGCTAATCAGTTTTCGTGACTCACCGGGTAGGGATTTTTCTAAAATTGTTAATCATTTTAACTCTTTGTTAAGAAAACCTGATTCATTCATCACAACTTTATAGATTCCCTTCTATAAAGGGCTGTGCACAAATATATATTTGTAGGGTCTCTGTTGCAGTTGGTCAGTCTGATTCGTGGCTATGATTGGTCGTTCACTACTCCAGGCCAGCCAATGGGCTTGCTGCTGGTCAGGCCGCAGAAAATCCATTTTCTCTATGGTCAGGCAGTCAGTCAGTGTGCAGCTGTCATTGGCCGTGGACGTGCTTCATTTCTGTATTTGTTTATTAATTGCGTACAGTTGTTGTACATGAGTTATTGTTTTCTAGGCTGACTGTTATAAAATTAACAAGTTTAAGGAAGGAAAAATTTAGGAAAAATTAAGGTTGCTTGGCGGTGGGTGACTGGTCAACTTGCACTGATTACTTTTAGCCAAGCTCTTTTACTAATGATTTGTGTTATGTTTTAGGTTACCTGTCAGCTGAAGGCGGGGTCAGATTTCAGATCCCGAAACGTCGTGTACTTTTTGTTCACTCAGAAACGGTGGAGCACGTTTGTAATAATGTTTTAAGCTCATAAATTTTATTACGAGTATAATCAACAAATAACTACAAACAAAGTATTGAAAAATAAACTTGTATACAAGTTTTGAATTTGTATGGGTGCTCCAAATTGTTTAACACATTACTAATGTAGGTTCCGATTAATCAATGTTGCTCTTCATTGTCCTGTGGGTTTAAACGCCTGTTTTGTTTTAAATTTACCAGGAAAATGATTTCGTTCATTCTAAATTCCAGTTAGCTACAGCAACCCCCAACAAAACATCTGGAAATCGAGCAATCCTTTCAAAGTTTTCAAACGCTTTGGTTTGGTAGGTTTTCAATACACTATTAGTTTGATATCTGATCTCCAAAACACTGAACCCGGAATATTCAATTCAAAATTTAAGGTGTAAAACCCAACCAAAAAGTTGTAAAAGCCTTAAATTGAAACTTCAATGGACTTAGGTTGGCATACAATTAAATTTCGTTCGACAAGTACAGTAAAACTAAGCTCGTAGTTAAACTGAAGCTTGATCACACGTGAGTAAATGTTGACATTTTTCATCTCAAACTGAAGCACATCTAAAACTAAACCTATAGATTACACACACTGAGGCAACTTCTCTGAATCTTGTGTAACCTGCAGCATTACCTTTTATCGCCTATTGAAGGCTAAATATAGTGCCTATTGACTTGCTGCTAGTTCTGCAAGGAAACTTCCATTAATAAATCGGTCTCCGATTATTCCAAGGGAGAAATTATCGGTCTAATTTCTCGCAACTGGGAGTGACCGGTCTGGGTGGAAAATCAACATCAGTTGCGGTATTCCACTCACGTGCGTCAAGGCTGCAGGTTTCCCGTTACTAGAAGCAGTTTAGCAAACTCTAGGAAACTCTACATGGGCCGCCAGCTAAGGAAAATCTAAGTTGGGCAAACTCAGCCTTAGCCCTTTTGAGCCTTTAGGCTTTTTGTGCCAGCCACGGGAGTGGGAAAGATATGGAATAAGGTGCATGCTGGTAATTCTTTCCAAACAGTACTTAGATACGAATTCATATTATGTTTGAGCCACATTCTATGAGTGAAATAACTACTGAAAATAAACAAAATAGTGGATATCTGGTTAACAAAGTGTTTTCAGAAAAACTTCATTCTTGGTTTTCGATTTTTTTGGCCCAATATACCTAGTCGGATGGTTTTGACAACCTTTTATGGACACCCTGTATATATATAAATATATATATAAAAGTACTCCCGTCATTTTACACAGTGCCTTCTAAAAACACATTCTAAGTTTTCCTTCTTTCATTTTCTCTGCTTTTAGATGTATTGAAACATTAGTTGTATCAATAACGGAGAGTTCTGAAGCTAATCGATCCCTAGCGACAAACTTGCAAGTGTGCGAGAGCGAGTGCTAGTGGGTGGGGTTCGACAAGTTTGAAGGTCTCCTGGAAGTTTGCCGCCAGATTTCAACCTTGGTGGCAAGATTAGTCGCCGACAATCACTCCACATTCCCTCCTACATGCTGAATACAATCCACTGCTGCACTTTATAGTAGTGTGGCATTTCGGCAGAGTTTTGTTTTATTTGAGGATAGTGAGATTCAAAGTAAAAATGTCAACGGTTGAAAATGTCTATCCGTCTTAGCGACAGTATAATCAGAAAGTTCGATGTGGTGAACATTTTCATGAAACAGCTGATAAGGGTGCGCGCGGCTCTGGAAGGTCGTTAAAAATTATACGTTTGCGTCAACTTTGAACGAGCTTTTTAATAGCTTTGCCAGGATTTGCAATTCAACAAACGCTGTTCTCATCTCAATTCATCCACTTTCTATAGATATTAAATTATGAAATGATCTCAAAAATATAATCTATGACGGATTGGAGCCTTCTTTCGCGAATCTCCTTTGGAAAAATGAGATATTCATGCCTGTAAATACCCAGAGCCTCCATCAAACTGTGGGCCTTCATCCATCAAAGTCGAAAGTCCTTGCTTGTTTCAACCCACTGAAATATTAACATTTTAGTTTCGATAAACAAACGACCAGAAGTGACAGCCTCTGAACAGAACAGTTCGGGAACTTGTGCATACTGATGAGCAAGCAAAGGCCTTGAGCAAGCAAAGGTGAACAAACATACATCATTTCTGTTGACACTTGAAATCCTGGCTCTCTTCCTGGCTCAACAGGAGGAAGGCCTTGTAGCAAAGGTTGTGAACGGTGCAAGTGTGCCTGGTACAAACCGGCTTAAATACTTTCCACGTATCATTTATTAAATCTATGTAGCTGAATAGTTAGATGACTAGGTTGTTTGCAGCGTTTTAAACTTTACTGAATTTAATTGAGTTAGGTTTCATTTTTTTAAGTGTTCTAAGTTACATAGTAATTTATTTTTAGGTGGGTTTGCAATGAATAATGAACTCTATCTCGATTTGTTTGGATTACATGTCATTATTCCTTTTGTTTTTAAACAACTAATTGTTTAAATAAAATACGGTATTTGAACCCTTAATGGAAAGGTTTTGTTTGTTACACCAATGTATAAATTTATGCATTATCTGACTGAAACTAGATCTTAATCTAACCTAACCTAATTCGTTTCACTTACAACATTCAATAACAAACTACTACTAGTATAAGTTGCCTGACAAATATTAAACTTTCCGAAGACTAGATAAACACAATTATTATTTCGTTGAAAGTTGAAACACTATACTTAAATAAGCACCCAATGTAATGCAATAAACTTCCCAGTTCCTACCTTGCAACCAGAGATCCCTACATAATCTTCAATGTAAAGTTGCCTATGAACCGATCAAAATAACAACAATTCCTATACGCACTACAGTTTAAATAGGTCATAGATACAAGACAGACGGACTCTCTAAGGTTTCGCATGAAAGGGCGGCCTTCAGTGCACTAACAGTAAGCATTCACATTACAGTACGATATACTGACCCTTGGAAGGAGGGGTAGGTTTTGTAATACGAAGCCCTGAGTTTGTCCCCCTTCCCTTCCTGCATCAACCGATAATTTAACGTAACTTTGTGTAACTGCACGTAGTCGATCTGCTTATGTAACGTTCTCTACAGTGTTCTTTCAAATTAAATCTGCTAAGTACAAAATATTAAAAACTACAATCAATTAGGTAGTGTTATTAAAAAAATAATATTTACAATAAAAACCCTTCAAGACTGATTAATGCATTAGTACGTATAGACTATATATATGAGTACGGGTTTAGACATACAGTACAAGATATGTCAAAAGCACTTTAACGAGAACAGGTTTAAGGACAAACCATTTTAGCTAGGATACGCGTTGAAAGTAAAAATATTTGTATCTACATCGTGGTTTATACTATGTTGATGGATGGATATCAATTTATATTATGACCATGTATTATTTAAATGTGTGATTTCGCAATGTTGAAAGACAACCCAACGTTCACCTAGGAGCAAAAATAATGGAAGCTATGGTATTTTTTATTTTTTTTGCAAGCAAAATAACAGTTCCAGATTGTCAATTCTATTCATGATTCAAACTATCGAGAATGTGTATTTAGTTACCAGTAAACTGTATTTGTATGTAAACTGATTAAACCAAGAATTTGATAGGAATTAAGAGATGAAGCCGCAGAATCACAATGTGCTAAACTTGCGAAGAGTAAATATCAATCAATGTCTTTTTGCAACGCACAAATTGGTGGCATATGTACCAAGGTCTCCTTTACTCCAGCATTTCCTTGGACATCTTGCTCTGAAGTTCTTAGAATGGCATACTTTTGTTTAGTTCATCTTCATATTTCATATAGTGGGGCAGTATAAATTTAAAAAATGAATCGAAGTCAGCGGAAGAATTTTAAACGCGATTTTATACTGTAAAAAACAAATCCAAGCCAGTACATACATAACCATTCTAGAAACAAGAGTTAGGGCATGTGTATTTAAAGATAAAACTGGTAACATACCGCAGTATAGTAGCCAGTGCAAGTTAGTGTCAGATGGTAAAATTGGTTTCAATATTAATGAGATTATTATTAAGATACAAGGTTTTGTAAGAAGGCCAGGTCTGACGGTTGAATGTATGTGTGCATGTAAAAGTGACCATTTTTTGAGATGGTTTCTAATTTTTTGTTTTATTTTGCTACGTAATGTCACATTAAAATATTCGTGATTTGTTATTTTCCATCTGTACAAGTCCTGGCGAGTCCTTCTCTGTCTCTATCAGAGTTGGCGTTGTGAGGCCTGTTTAGTGGTTATCACAGTCCAAACTACTTGTCACTTTCAGAAGCATGGACAGATCCATCTAGCGGCTTGTCAGCAGGTTGTAGGCGAGTGTACTTTGAAAGGGTTTCCGTGTTCAAATCCAAGGTTTACAACAACCTTCAGTCTCTGCCACGAAAACATCTTCTACAGATTCTTCACTCGACTATTCATGTCTACAAAACTCTTTCAGTGGATAATAATTCTGTTGTAACAGCACTTATGTGGTTGATTGCAATGTTCCTAATTCCTCTCTAAATTATAAAGTCAATTTCTTTGTTCTTGATTGTTGTGGAACTCTATTAAGACTTTGGCAGTATACTCCCATTAATCGTGACTTTCAGAAGATGAAACCAATGATTTTGACTTTGCTAAATTGAAATATTCTTTAGAATGGGAGTAGACGGTGAAGCTACAGGATGTCTTGTTTTCTGTTTTGGTGGCAATGAATTTGCGACTCGCAACAGATCCAACTCAAACCAACTACGATCAAGAGCGTACAGATAAAACCCACCACAATCATTGCAATGATCTCACGTACAACAAAGAGAATTTTCCTTTGGACATAAAAACCCTAATCACAATCAATCAGCTGCGATTAAAAGTTCTGAACCGGTTTCAGCCGGATTTCATCACATCCACTTCTCACTTCACCTGTCTGGATCGTCAACTTAGGAAAGTGCAACGTGATTGGCGCAGAAGAGGAGGGAAAGCTGCTGATTGGTGGATTGACAACTGATGCAACTTGTACACTCACTTGCACTGGTTACTCTCAGGAACAATACCTTGCCTCAAGCGGGCACACTTTGGGTTCAAACATTCGAATTCTTGAAATTGTCGAACGGTATGAATCTCAACTAGAATCTAGTTCTTCTGGTTCAGACCACGTCAAAACATCATGATTAGCTTGAGATATTACGGTCGCGCTGTGGAGTACCATCTTCATTCTTTGATAAGCTGAAACTGAGATTCTTGCTGTCTGCTATTATGTTGGTCACAGGGCTACTAATTGGAGCAGGCATGCCAACTGTCGATGTTCTCATTGGCTGTGAAAATTCGAAAGTATTTCTTCAGGACTGGTTGACAGCATGTTAAATGTTTAATGCTGTCTCCTTTGTTGAAATTATTATCATTTTAATAATTTCAATGGTTTTCTTAAGACTCTCGGGTAATAGTGGGAAATCTTTGCCAATACTTTGGCTTTGTCGAATTCGATTGCATGTTTGTGTTGAAACTATATTCTGCTATGGCCGACTTTTCAAGAACTAGATTATAGTTGTGACACCGGCCACGATAGACTAGGAGTTATGTATAAATCTCATTAATCTTAAAGCTGAAAGGTTTATTGTTGAAAAATCCAGCTATCTATTGTAATGTAAGTTAAAGTAAGCAAGGCTCGAGTCAAGGTATAAATACGTAAAATAACGAGGTTTATTATTAGATATTTGCAAAATGTTCTTTTACTATCTTTCGGTATACTAGATCTCGAATTTTCTTGTGTTGAATTTGCATAGATCGAAAGTTGAACTATAAAGAGAAGATGAATTTGACCATATACTCGTAAGTCAAATTCGGAATGAAACTGTTTGTTAGAGAAATTTAGATTCATGACGTATTTCTATTTGAATTAAATTATTACTTATAACTCGATTCATACAAATTTTTGCATCGAGTTTATATGGGTAAATCAAAGGGGGAACAAGACGAGGGAAATTGAGGTTGAGGTCCTGCCGCACAATGCATCCTCTTTCATGCTTGGTATTCTAGTAATTTAAAGACAAGTTCCATTTCAAAACGACCTGCGCAGAAGTAAGATTCTCCTCGATTCACACATACCGTTGCCATTCAGCCGTCTCCGTGGTAAAGTACGCGAAGCTCGTCTCAATTAGGTTTGCTGTTTCTGGATACAAAATGGGGAGATAATAAACGCGTTTGGATTTTCAACTGAAACTTTTTCAACACATATTGGGTTCAAAAGATAATCGGGACTTTCATAAGTTGAAGGTTTCAAAGATCTTCAAATACATCCATTCTCAGCAAAGTGAAATCAATTTTACTGACGTCAATTTCAAGGGGATAAAATAGACTACTTTAAAACAGAGCTTTCTTTATAAAGATGAATCATTTTTATTTTAGGTTTTGATATAACGTTGACTTTCAAAATCTATAAAAATCACATGTTCAGTGAGATGTTGTGGGTTTTAGAAAGGAGATCCCAATCCAAAATCAATGAAATATCATGGTGTTTCCAAGTTAAATCTATTAGTGTGACAATTGAAATGTGTGTTGCGTCTAAAGTGCAGACACTTGGTACATTGGTGGCGGATAGTTTCTAAAAACGCTTGCACTCTTAAAAATAAGTTGAACAAAGCACGAGAGAGAGTCTACACGCATCCGATCTAAATAAAGAACTCTGCTGGCGTGTGTAAAAGTTGAAGAAATGCGGCAACTTGAAAGTTGTGGATCGACCTGATAGGTGTGATAGCCTAGATTTCTCAACAGGCCGAGGTTCCGGCTGGCGGCTAGCAGTTAGCAGCTAGCCGCAGTTACGCAAACAGCCGCCGCGGCTAGCAGACTGCTTGGCACCAGCAGAGGGCTCGGCTGCAGCTTGCACGCCATTGGTCCGCGACCTGCCAGCCGCGGTCCCATTGGTCAAGAGCGGCTGATGCAACAATCGCCGCACTTGCACCGTCTGCAGCCTGGATAATAATTTATGTAGTTATGATTTTTCCGCGGAAACGTTTTGTAAAGGAAATATCTTTCAGTCAAAACTTCCCAACGATAGCAGAAAATCCCTTATTCATACGAGCTTACCTATCAAATAGTTGAAGTTGAACTTCGTATGTTTTTCTGGGAATTGTGCTGCAGTCAACCAATATACGTAGCTAATAGCGTTATGAAGCCTGTCAAAATGAGAAACTTGCGTTATGAGAAACTTCAAGAAAGTTCAAAATTATCAACACATTTGGCGAGTTAATATTATTAATTCAAACGTTATTGGCTCTAGGGTAAACTCAGTCGTTTAAATAGTGCGCGCCTTTTCATTAAAAACGGTTTGAAGATAAAATAGAGGATGTGATTTTCTGAACAACTTCATTCAACTCTGAAAACATTTCCCTCCAAAAGAAATCCAGTTTCACTGATAAATGCCGAAGCTTGTTTACAAACTCAAGGGTTAAGTGGGACGCATACTTTGAGAGAAAGATGACAAGGCTGATATCCAGGTCGATAGAACCAGTGACCAGTCCTTCTTCCACGCGACACATGGACAGTGGACACTTCTCAATGTCGCCCAAAGGTGAACTACACAATCATCACATAAAACAAATGTTGACTTTTTTACATGAAATTCTCAACTTGGAAGAAAAACATTATTTATTTTTAAATGTTTCAGTCATTTACAACCGGAGACACACATGTTTTGGTACATAAATTGATAGCAAGGGGGTTTCCTTGGTCGTTTCAATATAAAATAAATCTTAATTAAGTATTGGCTCTCTACAGTGCATAGGCCTATATGAAGGGCTATTTTGATTCGATTAAACGTGTGAAATAATACATTGACGAAGCGGTTCTAGTAGATTGAATTGGCTTTGGTTCAATGTCAACTCATGTGTTGTTCGAATAATTAATTAACCTACAAGGACTAGATTATATCTGGTGTACGTGTAAGAAACCATAGCCAACGTTTGGGAGCAACGTAGAATTCTTAATCGAGAACGTGTGGGAAATCAGATGACTCATACGTACATAGACCTAGCGATCTAGAGGCGACCACCAATCTTTAAGTCAGCTTTTGCATTTTACTAGTTTTGCAGTCCACTTGCACCTTTTCAATTTCAAAGTAAAACGTTTTGTTAGTAGTTAGGCGACTAAATGTCTTCAAAGGTACTTTAGTTGGTCTAAGGTTGGAAACAGCCAATACCAAAACCGTATAACTTGATTAAAAATCATTCAGATATTTGTTAATAAGTCTATATACTTCTGATATGGTTAAGATTTAAAAAATAAGGAACCATTAACTATTTTATGTACTCTATTCCAGGGTGTAGATCAGACACACAAGATTAAGGGTCCACCTCAGCTTGAATGCAAGGGTCTGCAATAATCCAAAATGCGCCGTACACTATTAAAGTTAATATAAAGTGTTTATATTATATTTAAGGTTAAGGAGCTTATCTACACGCGTATTGAGCGTTTTTTCGAAATTATGCACTTTAGGTATACATAATGGAGTTGCAAAGCACTAAAACTATTTCAAAGTTTATTTTTAAAACTAGGAAACTATTGAAATAGGTTGGTCTCTATACACGTGTCGAAAAACTCCTCTAGTTTCCAAATATGTCAGGTTTTCTAAAGTAAAAACTATTTTGAAAGTTGAAAACCCGGCCGCCGTAAACCTTTGCAAGCGCTTGGTATGACAGTAAGGCCGCATCAGTTGAAAGAAGGTCCGTTGTTTAGCCAGTTGTCAAGTGCGCGGTGTCGTGTGTTCCTTGGGCGGACGAATTCAAGCTTTCTCTGAGATGACCACTGAGGCGGACCCTCGGGCACCAATGTAATACTGATTGTTCTATTTTTGCCTCTACTAGTTATTACCGGTGTAAGGCAGTACGCCGGGATGATGTAATATGCCTGTAAACCATAACGTTTTACTCTAAATCACCTTGGAGAGTCCAAGTCACTGCAAATACTCGTAGTTTTCTATTTATTACTTGCACTAATAATTTCACCGTCCAAGGGCATTAGTTTTTATTGTGACATTGATTTTGGAGTGTCTTATATTTGAGTTTAAGTCGCAGGCTGAAGCTTTGGACACACCAAAAACAAGCAAACTTGTACTAAATAAATCCTGCGAACGAACTTAATTAAGTGCGGTCTGTTTAAACCTATAGTTTCATGTTATGACTTGCTATGAACTGGCTAAGACGTGGTGAGGATTGGCACAAGGTTGTTTCTCTAGCTTTTGTCAGTGTCATATAACATGAAACCCCCGCGATCCATGCAGTGTACTTTCAGAGCTCTGGTCAAATTAACATTTTTAAGTTACGGTGATTTTTTTGAAACTTTAAGATTTATTTAGGATTAAGGGTTGTAAGTTGTCATGCCTCAGAATCAAACAAGTATTCAACTTTCATTAAGGCCCTTTGAAGTTGGAAAACTGCAAACAACTTCCGTTATAAATTAACCGCGTGGGATTTTACAACTTAACTCTGCCATTACGGGTGGAAACAGTATGATGCAGAGGGTTGCAGTCCAACACCTGTGAGGTTAAACCTTTTAATTAAAGGTTATAATTATATAGTCATAAAAGCCGATTAGTTTTTTCATATAGCTTTTGTACGTTCGTGGGCTACAGTTCATCAGTCAGACGAAATCGTCATTTTTTGACGGCCGTACAGCGCCCCTTAACACATTTTGATATCAGATTTGATGGACCCCAGTATGTTAACAGACTATTCAATAAAGCCCGTCTATTATATAGTAGCGGATCCGTGGCGGATTGGTATTGTGCGCGACTCCGGAGCTTATCGCTTTACCGCAGTCACAACCTACAATTTGTAATGTGGCTATAAGGTGACGCTAGGTTAAGGTCGAGGTTGAGTGGTTGAGATGCCTTTGTAGTCATTTTCTCGCCTCGTTAAACAAGACAAACTTTACTTTTTACTTTATAAAGCTTTAACTAAAACTTCTCCTATTTGTGGTTCCAGCCTTTTCAATTGCATAGAAAATTGCACCAGACACACTTCTCGAATATATCTAAAGAAAAAGCTCGTGTGCACACAGATCCTCAACAACCCGCTAGCCAGAGACAACATAGAGACATTTAGCAAGACGAAAATAAAAGTGAAAGGGAACGAGGAGATAATTAATGAGGAAGTTGTAAGCTGGACCTTTGGCGTAGAACCAATGCCAGGTGTCCACACCACGCTACAAAGCAGTATACCAGTTGAGCTGGCCAAGACCTCTTGTAACTTTGTACTCTTTGGCGGCCTCACAGTCAGTGAGATGTTCAGTTTATTGATGACTCTCTACAGGAAACACTTCAGTTTCAGTGGATGTGTCCTGAAACCTTGCCAGCAGCGCTGGTGGTGACGGGTGAGCGATTGAGTAACTACGACGTACCTCAAGGTTGTATTATGGGTCGATTTCTTTCCCATCACAGATATCATCTTGTGACGGGCTACCCCAATTAAGACCCAAAATAAAAAGTCGTAAAATACGCACTTATTGCGGGTATTTTTCCAAATATGCAATAATACTGTTTTTGTTTATAGTCGTCATCTTACTTATAAAATATTTTGCAATAAGTCTCATGAAGCTGGTTCTAGGAAGCTTCAAAACCTATATTACGAGTAATTTGTTATAGACCACGAATTGATTAAAAGTAGGCCGAGTGAAAAGCAATGACGACAGAACAGAGTTTTAGCTGGACGTTCAAGTTTTGGGTCAAATATCCCCTCATTTCAAATCGGTTCAACGTCCCTTTTCCTCACATTAAACCAGTTGGGAAACTAAGAAACTTGTTTATAATTTTCCACAAAATGTGTTGTTGCACAGTTATCAATATTTTGTTAAAACACTTCTTTCACATCTTCACCGCAAATAACGTATTACGTAATATAGGAGAAGGAGTCTCATTACAAAAGTGGGCCAACTACTAAACATAATGGCCAACGAGAGTGCGGCACAAATTCTCCTTGCAATGATCTAAATGGTTTTCATAAAACAATAAACTTTCAATTTGGACTGAAACGCTTTGGTGTAAAACTCGGTAATTTTATAACTAATGAAAAACTTACGATAATAATTTCACCATCGCAACATACATTACGGCCTAACAGAGCAATAAATAATACATATTTAGCCTTCATAAAATAGTTGAAACCTTAAAAGGAAACAAAGCCACTGTGATATTTTCCAAACAGAGCTACCAACATAGCAAACATACCGTAAACATATGAGACAGCCTTACATAAAAGCTTGATTCCTTATAAGCTTAATGCGTCGTAAGTTAGTTTTCTGTGACATATAAATAGCATTACTGTGCAAGAGTGCTATAATTAGACCGTGGTGTTCTAGGACATGTGCTGCAATGGAAACCTGTCGCATTCCTCGGCTGTTAAAGAGTGGTTTACGATATTGTTGATGTAGAAAAGGAAGTTTCATGGCGCAAAGAAATTCTCGTAGTAAACAGTTTATGCGATGAACTTACACTCGTTTAAGATGTGTTTATGTCTATTAGGAATTACTGAGACCTTTCTGTCTGATTCTACTACTAACTCCAAACTGCTGATAGATTACCTCTACAGTAAGTATTTGACCTCAGCACTTTCAACTAGATGAAGCACAATTAACAACATAAGTAGTCATTGTCGAATCCTTTCGTATATTTTAATAGCTGCGTGCTTATCACGAATTTGCGTTGTGAATTAAAGTTATATCTTACGATTTATACCCGGTTTCCCATCTGTGTTTATGCTCGGTATAAAGCTTTTGCTGAAATAAAATCACCATTTAACCCACGAAGGTGTTTCTTTTGTAACAACGTGAAGTTATTTTGTAACAGTTGTGTAAGTACAAAAGTGTTGATATTTACACAACGCCATGTTACGTTATTGTTACAATAACGCACGACAGTGTGACAATAACAATTACAGCCATTTCATGATCTTCTCATGGGTATCTGATATATCTTTTCTAGTTTTGATCATACTTATTATCCCCACTTTTTCTACAAAGCTATTGCGAAATACATAGCCACTAGACATGTTTTACATTTGTACAAGATAAGTTCAATAAGGCATTTAAATTATAAACAGGTAGAAGACCTCAAATGGGATATTTCAAAGTATGTTAAATCGATAGTGCCAAAGATAATGTTATATTAGGTGCCTTCGATTGAAAGTTATACCTACTATATATAACATCGTCTTTGATGGCACTATGTAGTTTGTTTGACCTTTCAAGATTTATATTTATCTGTGTTATAAGGTCAGATATTCTACGGAACTGTATTTAAATATTCAATTGACAACACTGTTTCTTCAAAACTTTTCAGACAAAATTACTATTAAAAGAATCTGGGCCTGTCAGTTTCCAATTCAACTTCAGGTACTAGGGCTTCATATTGATGTCCTGCAAGTAAAACAGGAAATAATTTGATGTTACCATTTTTATTTATACATTGTATTGAAGTGTTGTTTGTAGAACTGAATGATTTGAATGCATTCTACGACCATTTCTTATGTCTGGACTTGACAGGGGGCAAGTTTTGTGACTGGTTTCACTCAAAGACTGGAGTGTCTTAGGTTATGTTACATGTTCATTGTACCAGTTGATATTCATCAAGAGTCCGCCTCAGCTGCGCGCGGTGACACTTCAATGCAAGGGTATGCAACAATCCAAACTACGTCGACACTATAATATTTAAGATAATATCTTATATTTACATTCGTCTTAAAGTTAAGAAGCTTACCTACACACGTATAGAGCGTTCCTTTCGAAATTAACGTTTCAAGTGTACAACATGGAGTTATAAATCACTAACTCTTGGACAATTTAAAAGTTTATTTGTGGTTTGGTTGAACAACTTATGATTGGGCTCTATACACGTATTAAACTTCTGTAAGGAAGCACGGGTACCCGTAGCATTAGAGCAATGAAAATTAGCCAATGCTACACTTAACGCGACCTTATTATTAGACTACCATTTAAAAGTGACTTTACCACATGCATCAAAAACGCCTAGTGACTGATAGCGAGTATTGTCAGTATCTCCTGGGAATCTTGATTAATTATTCATGCTGTTCTGTATAATTTGCATTTATTACACAAGAAGAAACAAACAAACACTCGTAAGTTAACAAGTTCACAATGAGCTGTTCCGATGATTGTCGTCTCTACCGGGAACAGGTCGAGTGGTTACTGGTTAGCGTACGTTAATTTATTACCTTGTGTTCCTGAATCTTTGTTTGTCGTTGCGTAGTCTGGGGATTTATTAGTTTGTTTATAGCGTGTTTAAAATTAAGCGACCCTAACTTAAAATCGTCGTAATTATTAGCTTGTGGATATGCCAGGTGTTCAAAAAGTCCAACTCCCCTTAACTCGTGAATGCATTAAACGTTTTGAACGGGTTTTGGCATATGTATTAAGGGTCAACTGAAATACTTTTTGGCATATTTTGGGGGTTTGCCCCCACCCCAAAGTAGGGTAGTGGGGGTTACATTTTGAAATATTTATTTCACCCCATCATGTAACCCCCTCATTTAAAAGAGTATAAGAACAGAAAATTAATTGATACAATTAAAAAAGCTTGGGGATTGCCCTGTTTAAAATGGCAGCCCAAAAGGTGTAAGATAAACTGATAATTTTCCGTTTCAGATTCAGTTTTAGGGTAATCAGAGTTTAAAAATCAGATGCAAGATATACAAGTTACATTTTGCACACTTTTGAAAATTTGTGATTCTTGAAAAAGGACAGGCTTTAAAAGTTTGCACAACTTGACTCCAGCATATTATTTTAAACCTTTGATTACCAAAAAATGAATCCGTAATTTTTTCTCCAAAGTTCAGAAAAATGATAGCTACTGCATCGATTTATGTGCTCAAAATGATACTCGTTTTAAGCCGCCATTTTGAACAGGGACATCGTAATTTTTTAAATGGTATGTTGTGCTGATCTGATGCAAACCTGTAATTAGTTATCTGTAAAAAAACTACTGTTATTTTCAAAATTTGCATAATGTCAAGGCATCCGGCAACTTGGATCCGTAATCTTGCAAAAATTATCGAGCGAAGAATCTAAATGGCGGCGACAAGGTCAGCCGGCAGCCGCTAGCCGCTAGCTCGTAGTGACGGTGAAATTTAGTCGGCCTTGAGATTTTTGCACAGCAACTTCTTATAGTCGATTTGTCAACAAAACAGAACGAAACTGTTCACGACTAGAGAAAAATAGACAGTTCTAACTGAGAGATCATATTTGAAGTAACGTTCCCAATAACATGTTATAAATTCTTATAAAGTAAATATAGGGCATGTTAAAATACTGGGGTTATTTCTAGCACAGGCCAAAATTTAACTGTAGTTAGGTTTTCAGGATCATCGTTGCTATGCTCAGTTATTCATTGTTGCTTTAAATTACAAGAGCCCGAGAACAGCACAGGCAGACTTCGCATAGACTACAACTTACTGCCACACTACCCCAAAACCCAGGACCAAAATTATTCAATAAATTACCAAGATATAT
The DNA here is from genome assembly GCA_018831715.1 of Matsumurasca onukii. Lineage (NCBI taxonomy): Eukaryota > Metazoa > Arthropoda > Insecta > Hemiptera > Cicadellidae > Matsumurasca > Matsumurasca onukii. The sequence goes on along the minus strand of CM032058.1, from coordinate 71,616,720 downwards.
TAGATTTGAAAATAGGCCAAACAATTTCAAAATTTTAATGAAAGAATATCTTTTAGAAAGAGCGTGTTACTCTGTTGATGAGTTTTTGTCACAAGAGTAAACATTGTAGAATTCTGCAAGACCATCATGTATGCGGACGACTCAGTCCTGTTATCATCCAGCAAGTCTGTGGAAGATTTGGAGATTAGGAGCTACACAGCCCTCAGTTTAGCAGTTGACTACTGCCATGGAAATGACTTAGTGTTCAATGCCGCCAAGACCAAACAACTTGTCATGGGGTCCAAAAGAGATGATATCTCTGAGTTTCCAGGGCTTCAGCTGGTCGATTATACTAAACATCTAGGCCTTATCATTGACGGTAAACTCTCCTGGGCAGACCATCTAAATTGTCTATGCAGTAAGCTCAACAGTGCTATCTTCGCTCTTATGCGAGTTAAGGCGGTGTCAAATCTTGAGGCTGTGAGGACCACGTATAACTCTATCTTCGAGAGCCATTTGAGATATGGTGTAGTACTTTGGGGCTCAGCCTGCCAGAAACATCTTGAAAGGGTACTAATAATACAGAAGAGAGCTGTAAGGGTGATGGCTGACCTAGATTGGGATGAAAGCTGTCAAGAACATTTCAAGTCGTGGAAGATCCTGACGGTAGTAAATATCTATATCCTTGAAGTTGTATCATTGGCGTGCAGTAAGGGAGGGCTTAGAAATGAAGATGTGCATCAGTACAATACAAGATTTGCTCGAAACTTCAGCCTGTCAACCCACCACACGAACCGATTTGAAATGAAGCCGACCTATGCTGGAGCCAAGCTATTCAATCTGCTGCCGGAAGTGTTAAGACAATCTGAACCCAAGACTTTAAAATGGAAACTCCACCAGTGGCTGCTACAAAGACCATTCTACAGCGTGAAGGAGTTCATGGACTGGACCAAATCTTGATGAACAACTTTATTGTAAAGCAAGACATTATTTAATTACTGTATTGTGACACTATTTCAGTCTTGACGTCTGTTAATAAAGATATTCTCTCTCTCTCTCTCTCTGTAAATAACGTACAATAATTTATTATTTTTAACACACAAAAAAGAAGAACTTTAGGCAGAAATAAACTTTTGTTATATTATGTTTTTAGTTAAACCGTTTTATTTATTTAACTGTAATTCACAATGGCAAACAAAATATGTATAATTTTATGTCTAGGTTAAGACATCTGTAATACAATTATTGTAAATTGTCAATTTGCAGAATAAAGAATTTGAATTTGAAATGTATATTTTCTCCGACTTTAACAGCTATAATCCGACCTGAAGCTGGCAAACAGTAGTTAACAAATCTTTTCGATAGTGTCACAGCCAATAAGAACATCGATAGCTGTTGGCATCCCTTCTCCATTGGACGGTTGACAGTCTTTTGACCAATTGAAAAGCAGGCAGCAGGTATCTCAGTTTCAGCCAATCAGTGACTGAAGATGGTACTCCACAGCGAGATTGAAATATTTCAAGCAAATCATAATGATGTTTTGACGTGGTGTGAACCGGGAGAACTATATTATGAATTCATCTATTGTATGAAATGGTAAATTAAGCGTAAAAGATTTAAAAGAGCCTTTACATTTTCTAAAATTATTTTCAATTTTATTAAAAGTGACTAGTGATTGTAAAGTTTAATTTCAAAGGCAGGTTTAATTACAACAGGTTCAATTAAAGGCTTTCTCCAAAAATTTTAATTTATGAAGTCGAGTTCAAATTTTAATCCTACCTCTGATGAAATATGTATGAATTAGAATTTTAACTGAATCTAGCTAACTTAAATTTGTTTAATATACAATTATACAAATATTGTCTCTTGTATTCGCATCTACTTTCTCTACTCAATAAATTACATCTGTTAGTTTTATCGTTTCTTTTAAACTTTATTTCGCAACTAACGATTACCAATAGAAAGGCGTGATAAGAAATTGAGAATTATATAAGTAGAAAGAATTGCAAGGTAGTCAAGGGGTAGAGATGAAGTGTGTAGTTTAGCCCAAACCCTCTATCTTGGTATCAGGGCGTTTCATTCTTTCAACTGATAGTCATGGAGTGTATATAGCTGGTACCAATTTTTCACGGCACTCTTGCGACCTACTACACAATTCAATTAGACCGAACCGAAACATCGAAAAATAGCTAATGGTACTGAAAAGTGCAAAGCATTTTAAAGATATTTTGATCCCATTTTTGATCAATTTGTTCAACATTCCGTTCTTACTCCAAGAAATAAAAAGTATGACTGTTCTTGTTTAGTGACAGAAGAAAATTTCTATACTGTATGATAGTGACTGAGTCAATGGTCTTATAACTCAGTGGCCTGTTACCATCTAGAAAGCTAGATGTTGAACTAAAACTAATCCCAAACTTTACACGATCAGACATAGTTTTCTGTACAGTTGCAGAACGGTTTCTTTCGTAGGTGTTCAGAGTAACCAGTTTGTCTGATTGTTGGCGCAGGATTTGCCGGTAGCAGGTAGACCCAAGGTTGGTCCGGTCCTGATCAGGCCACCTCTTCTCTACCAATCAGAATCCTCCATGAGTCATCAGGGGCCGCCATCTTGTAGACACATTCCTTAGTAGCAATCATCAATTAAATGTTCCTCGTGACACAAGAAAATGTTCAGATGTCTGAATGTGAGCAGACTGGCTGTGGCAAAAATATGTCTATGGAGTGTTTTTCAAAGGCAGATTAATTCAGTAAATAGATTTTTGTAAAATAGGATTGAAAATATGAAGCTATCAAGCTGCATTTTGCATGAATTCTTTTCATAAATATCCAATAATATAACAGTAATACAACAAAATGTAAATTTCTTCATGTTCTGGTAACAATGTCCTCGAACTTATTGATCAGAAGTCACTTCAAAACGCACCTGTATTTGGCCTTCAAAGTTTCCTAGGGTGTCGTCCAAGTTTTGCCCAGTCGGTTGACGATGTACTATAAAAAGTAGACGCGCGTCAGTCGAGATTTTCAGCGCCGCTGCCCTCGGTCAGCCCGTCACGTGTACCTTTGCATAATGCGAGGTTTGCTCTCATAAACAAAATATCGTGTTTCGATTTCGTGCATGTGCCTATCTAATGTTGTAAAGAATTGTTTGATTTTAACGGTTTTAATCCTACCAACGTAAATTATTGAAGCTGTAATAAATAATCTAATTAGTTATTTTTCGTGGGAACCTTTTACTAAATCGTTTATTAAATAGGTTTAATCAAAAATAATGTCCTACTTTCATTCTTCTGTAACTTTTATAGTATGAGTGCTTCATGATTAATTCACATATGGTTGAAAAGAAGAATTTTCAGAGTTCTGTTTACATATACTGAGAGGTAATTTTCCCTTTTAGTTTCCAACAAGATAGCTGCCCATTCAACACAAGATTTTTACGTCCTTGAATTTACAAAAAAGCCAGTCAGTTCAGTTCAGTGAGAGTTTCGTTGCAGATTTGTGATTTCCTCGTGAATTTCTTTTGTGGGGCTATGTAAGGGATAATGACCCACATGTGGGAGATTTTTGACCCACTCTGACAAAAATCTAGATGACCTGCGGAATCGTATCAGAGCTGCAGTCAATACCGTAAATCAATATTAACTTCGTGATCTACGCGAAAAGAGTTTGAAGATCCACTAGATTTTTGCCGAGCAGTCAGAAGAGGACATGGTGAGCACTTATAGAAGTTTACCAAGAAAGACAAACTTTGAAAAGTGCTCTTTTCATTAGTATTTAGTTCATCTATATCTAAGTAATAATTAATGAAGGAGAATTATTTGAAAGTAGGACATTCTTTTTGAATAACCCTGTATGACATCAAAGCTATCAGGAGTAAACTAAAAAAGTGCAATTTTATCCTACGCATTTTTTACAAATTAAAATCGTAGTCAAAGGCGTTTGGCAACTATATTATATAACCTCCTCAGACCCCACGTCATCTACATGCTACATTATCTTGTCTGTGTATATTGAGCCTGGGACTGAAGAGGTTAGTGTGAGGGTTGAGTGTAGCAACTGGACATGTACATTGTATACAAGGTACAACATATATCATCAACTTGGCAATTTCTGAACAGCATTAGCATATTATGCACCAGGGTGTTGTCGGATTTTTTCCATTCACTATTTCTTGAAATACTACAAACTTTGAGAAGTGTTGTTAGTGGAGCCCAAAATATGTGTTGACATAGTTTTAACAGCTGCATGAGCGTGAGATCAGTAAAATCACTTTACGATTATAACTGTAGTTGTTCGCCTTGTCGTTCATTAACCAGAATATAGCTCATCCCATTTAAATATATAGTTTGTTTAAGAAAACCATAGTTAGAGGTTATCTACACAACACAACTATACGAGAATACAGGGGCAGGCAAAAGTGTGGAAACGCCTTTATAACATTTTAACCAGTTTTCCAGTGCAACCGAACTTGGTGCATTTTATAAGAGGTACCAAAAGTACCTTTTAATGCATATTGACACTTTGTCCCAGTTTTCAAAATGGGGGGTAGCCCCATAATTTTCATAGGGAAGCCCCATCAAGTGACACCTCATTTTGAAGGTCTTAGAAAATATTGATGAATGTTGATAATTAGAAGCCTCTAGCTTAACCCAGAAAGAAATGGTGTCGATTTTAAGTTACACAGAGTTTTAAGTCTACCCCCATCACCCATTTTGAAAACTGAGGCAAAGTGTCAGTCTGCATCAAAAGGTTTTTGTTTCCTCTAATAAAATGTACCAAGTTCGGTTGCGCTGAAAAACTAATTAAAAAGTTATAAAGGTTTTCCACACTTTTGCCTGGTCCTATAGTTTACCACCCCAGACGCTGGAGTCATCGACAAAACAAAAGCTCGCCGAAGAGGAAATGACGCAATGAATATTTTTGTGAAAAGTAGAGCACCACAAACTAAAGACGTCTCGGTCGCAAATAGTGGGGAATAGTTGCCAAATTCAAGACGGATTCGCAGACACGCTCCAGAAAGTTGAGTTGGCACCACTGCGCGTACCCGAGCAAAATGTCAAATACGTGTGAGTGTTCATATGCGTGGTAGTGGTTGATAATTCGTTTTGAAGATGAAACCATCCGTAAATATACTCAAATGCTCACATATTTTATAAGATTTCTCCTACGGAATTTAGAATGGTTCGGAGCAAAATGCGGCTTGTTGCCAACATTTGTTTGGGAATTATTACTGTTGACTTTGAGAGCAGTCATTAAATGTTCACGGCACAGTTAAAAATATTATCACAATTAACTTAAAGTGTGACTTGACATAATTTCGTAAATCTAGACTGGAAAACAGCGTGTCATTTTTTCAAGTGTTTACATTTTCTGCGCCGAAAAGCAGAAATGGCGTTTTCTCATTTTCCGAAACATAGAGGCTCTGCCACTGCATATTTATACTACAAACTATGTTTGTTAAGGCTTTACTTGAAAGGTCTGTTTACAAAATACATATTTATATTTATGATTTTGTTTATACATGTACTAATATTTCAAGTAACCATAAACATTTTAGTGACTCATATTAACATTGTTTGTGTCTATTTAAATTTTGAAGAACTAAAATTTCAGCACAATTTCTACCTTATGCTTCACTTGAATGTGTAAGTTTTCAGTAAGGTGAAAAGTATCGTTTATAACTCGTTTCAAAATTGTCTTTTCAGGTCATAACCAAATTATTCGCGTCCTCAGATTAGCCTCGCACGTAAAATTGGATGTTCCCGCACAAATCAATGTACCTACGTTCCGCCTTGCATGTTAACTTTTACAATGCACCAGAAAAGTGCTACTTTCGATACTTGCTTTTAAATAATATACAACTAAGATGTTTAGGTAAGACCAAGAAAAATGGGAACATAAAACACGAGACCGTGTTACAATTGTCAAATCTAACCTCTTTAAATTCCACAAACGAAAATCACTAGGCGTCAGTTCAGCGTTTCACTGCCGTCTTGTCATGAAATTTGTGTTAGATACTTTGGTATCGGATAGTATAACAAATAAAGGAAGAAAACTCAATATGGTGCATAAGTTTCCACATCGAAGCGGAGTTCTACTTTCTCCATGGCATGACGTCACGACCCGCAGCACGATGAGTCACCACAGCATGGTTTGGGAATGTTCATGGTACATTACCACGGTGGTTCAAGGTCATACAAGGTCATTCTAGGATCCCAGGACATTCCTCAGCGTTCCACGCATCACGCCCCACCACGACCAATTGAAAACAATGTACTTTTTTTAATACGAGGGCTGTTTTTGGAGCTCAATATTTGCAACATTTTAAAGTTAATGACAAAATTGAAATGTGTCTGGATAAACAAGGCTTCTAGAGCTCCCTTTTGAAAACAATTAGTTGCCAAAGTTGTTTTTTTAAATTCTGTAAATAGGGATATTATTTTCTGGTAGAAATATTACACGTAGAGATAATTTTGTTTGGAAATTGAAATTGTATACAATTGTTTAAACTGAATGTTGGTCATACCGTAGGATTCACAATGAGTTAGGCTATCCAACGACGTATAATTTGTATACATTCGTCTGTTAGCTATACAACAACGGAAGTTCATTTCTGAACAGACCTCGTATTTAAGGTTAGTAAGATTTAAATGAGCTTCTCAACGTTTTAACGTATTTTGACTTGAACAGTTGTTAATACTATAATCTATGTTATCCTGTTTGGTAATATAGATTTCCCAAGGCTCTTTCGTCTTACTAGGCTACATAAGTTGACACATCACGCATGACTTGAGACGGAGAGGAAGATGTCCTATGGAGTTTATAGTTTCCTTCTAACTACAAGACCAAGTCATCTGCATATGATTACTGTACCTGCCACGCCCATTAACCGGCAACTCAGATACACAGTTGTACGGAGTTATTGTCTTGTATCTAAACCAATTTTCAAGTTATTTATTATTTTGAAGAAAATATATGGTCAATCTTTAAAAATAAGCGTTTCGGTAAAACTTTTCGTTAAACTTGATCCATCCGAATAGTTATTTCATCTATTACATAGCTACACCTGGGTAGTTATTTCCTTAAGAATATTCTCGTACACATCCAACCTAATCTCGGCAATAAATAAACAATGTAACGATTAAATAAAGAAACATTTTGGATAAAAACCACTAAACATATTTCTATGATTTAAAATACAAAACTTTAGTCTACACTATAAGACATCGTTAGTTGTGTAGACAATATAGGTATACATACAAAATGTGAAAATCTAAAAATGAATAGAAAATTAAAGAAAATTCGAAGTAAAGTAATTTTTTAATTGTAAATAAAAAACTAATCCAGATGATTACAATCAAATAGATTTCAAACTAGTGGCTTGAAAAAAGAAAATAAGTTAGTTTTGCTGATTTATAAACGTTAAAAGAAAGTCCAAAACTACTACAGTATTGATTTAAAAAATTCATCTCAACGGTACTTGAGCTTGTTTGGGCGATCTTTTAATTTCTATAGCCTCTCTAATTATTCGGCGAAAACATTGTTGTTTTGTTTAGTTTAAGTGGTTTTTTTCGAAAAGGGTTTATTTGTTTATGACTAACCACTAAAGTTTGAAATTGAAAATAATGTAAGGATTAATTAATTAAGTGTGTAATTACTAACCCTCATAACTTGCCACTTTGAAAGGTGTTTAATTAGATACAAATAAGCTAGCGAATCACTGCATCTGATGATTGTTAATTAGGCCTACATTCCGTTTATAGCGAGTTGATAGTGGAAATGAAATAACCGAAAATGTAATTGCTTTACTTCACTTAAGTGACAAAATGTTTTGTTCTTTCAATTTTGTAAAAAACAGAAGTATTTTATTTGAAAATTAATTTGTTATACGCAAAAACAATATGTGCTTACTATGATTTTACTCTATAACATTCCTGTATAGTGTTGGCCATAACCTTTGGTTTCTCTGTAGAACTCTTTCTATACAAATGTGTGCGAACTACACAAAGGTATCGTAATCAAAAGTATGTTATTTTATAAAAAACTACACCGTTGAAAAGCTTTAAATCAAATGTAGTTCTTAGTTTTTATAATTAAAAAATCGATAAAAGGAAGATTATCCAAAATACGACCAATAGTAGCAGACTACTTATATCAGCTGTATTGAAATGGCATGATCAAAGATCAGCTGATTGACTGTCAAAAGTCAAATGTCAGCTTGCTAACAAAAACAATCAATCAAAGTCGAGAAAACAGCTGTTGCTGTTGCAGAGCCGCGCTGTCTGCGCAGGTGGCCTTGGAAATCTGCATAGTAACTGAGTCAACTGGTTTCAGTCCTGGTTATGATTCTTATTTCATACTTTCCCGGTTGTATCGGAAGGTCACGATTAGAATGCGTGATAAAAACCCACATGAATGAAAATCAATTACACACACCGCAGATTCAGTGGTTCACGCATTATCTGGACCTCTGCGTCTCACCGCATATTATGGACTTATTCAATCACACGTAACTACGAGATATGTTAGGGGAGTTTTTTCTAAATTTTGCATAACAAGGTTTTTATACTAAAAAAAGCAATTAGGAAAAAAAATCTCAATAAGTGCAGACCGACTCAGGGCGTGGATCTCCACGGTTATGAGACGAGGGCAAGGGGTACCTTTAGAGTGGCCCAACACCGAACTACCGCAGCTGAACGCTTGCCTTCCCGCGCTGGTTTCAAATTCTTAGATTCAATCTTAGATAATTTCAAGAACACAGCAGGACATTTATCAACTTTTATGGCCCGATTACAGCAGTACTTAGTTATGCGCGCTTTTTACCCGTTAGAAGAGTGCATGAACCATCAATGGACCAACTAATTAAATAAATTGGTTCCCGAGATGTAGTACGAATGTGAATGGATATGAATGTGTATTGTAAGTATGCATGCGAATTGGTTTGAGGGAAAGTAAATTAGTTAAACTATAACAATAATATAATTGACGTTTGTGTGCAGCTTTGTAATATTGTTTCGCGATAAAAAATATTCTATTCGATCTCTCGCTTTTGGGCGGATATTTTGAAGGGTAAGCCGTTAGATCATATCATTCAAGTTGTCAGTGTAAAGTGCAAAGCATCACCATAGCAGCACTTTCATACGGGGGTTTGAGTTCATAAACTTATGAACTCGTAGTAAAGAAGAACATTTTTCATTAGATATTTTGCTTCTATTTTAATTCATTTTGCATTTCTTACGTTGTATTTATTGGAGTATACGTAAACGTTGTTTATTTTTGTTATTACAGTACCGTTTTGCCAATTACCTGATTTTCTTACCTTATTGTTATTAGGGCCTACTTTGGTGTTTGTTGAAAACATCGACAAATAAGTGTTTAAAAAAGATTAAACATGTCACTTAACAGTTTCTCACACTATTATTTCAATACAGGATGTTTCACTTTAAGTCCAATATACCATACCACAATATACCCGAATTAGCTTTCTAGTATACACATACACCGAGTAAATTTCAAAGAGTTAACTTAAGCGTGAAGGTTTTAGATTACCAAAATACCTGCTATTACTTATGAATGAAACATATTATTCGACATCATAGTATACAGTACATTATAGAACATTATATATTAAAAACTATTTGATAAAGTGGTGTTTTCATGGGTAGGCTATGCGGCCCTGCATTCCTCCACGGTTAGGAAAGGAATGTAGAAATATAACTTGAGTAGAACCCTATATATTACACAAACGACTTTATTGTCGCGTTCTACATTTCTTACACGGCATATTCAAAATATTATTATGAAATATAACTACTAACTAGAAATAAATAAACACTACAACTAGTTATAGTATTGTAACTAGCTTATAACTATACAGCACTATAAATAACTGTAACTAGCTTTTAACGTGCTGTATAGACTACTTAAAAAACCCTTTCTTTAACATCATTATTGACATAACATTTAACGTAATTAAGTGGTAGAAAAACTATAACGTCCAAACGTCGCTACGTAAATAAAAAGATAAAGTTTTTTCTTGTTAACTGAGGCAAAGTCATTACTAAAAAGCCGCCTCTACCACTCAACCTCGACCTTTACCTGGCGTCATCATCGCATAGTCACATTACAAATTGTAAGTGGTGACTGCGGGGATCGAACCCGCTCCACCGGAGTGATGAGCTCAAGAGTCGCATGCGATGCCAATCTGCCACGGATCCGGTCCGTAAAAATGTAAATAAAGACTTTTTCGTTTCATACTCCAACAACTAAGTGTTTCTACGTAAACTTAAGTTATGTTTATCAAAACTTTACACACATTTACTTATAGACCTCGTAAATATAATATTTGTAGTAAACGGAAAATATATAAGTCTCCCATATTATTTTTAACAAATACGTTTTTAGATTAAAGAACTAATCTCTAAGTATTTATTTGTATCCTGACTGCCAAATAAAACCGTATAAAATCAACTATTAATTTGTATGATCAATCAAAATTTCGAATTCAACCACTGTCACTAAACTAAAGGTGTTCCAATTTGATGTGAGAATACTTTCTCAATTTCAATCTGCCTATTCCCAAATTTAACATTCGATGTCTTTGTGAAGTTATAAGATAAAAGTAGAGATGAACTAGACATTGTTTGTTGATTCTACCAAGTTCGATTATGCATATGTTGTTCTTCGATGTAAGATTTATTCATATAAGAAAAGGTCGTGCATGAATAAATTGGTTTGATTTATTCAATGTATCTTTCATGGGTGTTCATATAACTGACGTTTGGGCGACATAGACTATAATAGTTTCTATTCACCTACAATAAAATTACATTGGCTTACATTAAAATAACAAAAATAGAACAGGAACAAAAAGCCTTCAAGGGAGGAAGGATCATCAGCAAAGTATTTGTAAATGCTTTTCCTAAACTGTCACAATCTTACGCAAATATTTAGTTGTTACAGAATTTGTTGACATCGTTGCTCACTTAATTAACAAGTCTTTTCATTTTTTCAAAGTAGAAAGTTGTCTCTTCTCAGATCTTCAGGAGGACAATTATACAAGTTCATCTTAATTTTGAACTAAACTTGTGACAATGGTGTTTAGAAATCTTTAGCTACTTTTGAAATGTTAGCTCAAATTAAAATAGACAAAGAAGGATTTATTGTATAAAAAAAATTAGCATTCAAAATATACAAACATTGCTGAAATGTAACCACAAGTGCTACCGTGAATCATAGACAATTTCCTGTAACGAGGAAAGTGCCCTTTTGGCGAGGGTGAGGGTCCAACAAAAATGGGGCATTGTGCGAGGGAAAGATTAGTGTACCAAATTACTGTGAGTGCAGTTTTCTGTGAGTGGAATAGGTGATTGATAAACTCGTAGTATTCACCCCAAACAGTTACACAATTTGAGTTAAGAGTATACAGTTCCACAATAAAATAATTTAAAACGCAATGGCAGAAGTTTTAAGGACTTCCCTTATACACAAATAGAGCAAGAGCTCTATACTTTTAACATGATAAATCCTATGTCATCTTCAAATTTCAAAGTGTAATCAATTCTTAAAGCTTCTGCTGGTTTTCCATAATGCCTTTAAAAAGATACCACTTTGATCTGTTGGCAAAATAATTAAAGGATACTCTGACAATAAGGTATAATTAACAACCTGTAGGTATGCTCCAAACATGTGTCGGTTTTGTACAGAATAACTTACTTTAACTTTGCTGTAAAACGGGTGGTCTCATAAAAAGAAGACACAATGTAATTCCAGCTGATCATGTATTCAAATTTAAGCCCAATGTACATGAGGCTTGAAACAGTTTTTAGAACACATTTGTTGTTCTTTGGAGCAAATCCAACTCGTTATGTCCATTATCTTCTAAAACTATTTGGCCAGAACCTTTCTTGATTTAAGCGTGATAAATTAAATTACCGTAGCAAAGCTTTGGTACGGGCATAAAACTAATTTAGGTAGAGCTATTTTACAACGCAGAACATATCATGGTTGTTATGCGACGACGATAAAAGCCATGTTAATTACGTTCTAACATTTCAAACATTATAGTAATCTTAATGATCTGTTGATGTAATAACTGTATCATGAATGTCAATTCCAAAATAACAGAATATATGATAGCTACTACTTATGTATTATCGTTTGTGTAGCATTACTCACACTCTTAGTACTTTCTACCTTATCTCCAAAACATGTTGACATTTTTTGTAATTACAATGTCAAGAGTTCTTTGGTCACATTGTGTGATACAGGTGTTTATTAAAACACTTCACAAATTTTACATTTATTATAAGATACAGAAATATCACTGGTTAGTTGTTTTAAAAGAGTGACTAAAAAGAGCTATTGCATATTTGTTCAGCGAGTGTTATTTTGTTATTGCTAAATTATGAGCAAAACAAATAAATTTTGGAATTTGTTGAGACGCTAGAGTACAATTATTTACAACTGGAATCTAGTTCTTCCGGTTCACATCGCGTCGAAACATCATAATAATTAGTTTGAAATATTCTTGTGTTATATTAGCTGTGTGTGTTTGCGGTAAGTATTGGCCAAAGTTTCACATTATTACCGTTTCCTCAAGCCATGCCTTGCCATTCCATGCCACAGGGTGTTTCAAAAGTCATGGGGTAAAACTAAACCTCTGTGGATTTTTATTTATTGACGAAAACAGTTGATTTATGCAACAATGGATAGTCTCTGTATTTTAGGTGTTTTTTTCTCAACCCTAAAGCTTTTATTATTTTTACCTTAATCTTGGTGTTTACTGTAGCAGTCCAATTTGTTCTGGATTGGTCGATCTGGTAATGACGACGTGTCTTTTTTGCAATAGCCTCCAAGGTCGCCAGTCCTAACCCAATGTGACTTTTTCTTGTGGACGCAAATACAAATTCAGTTTATTACCCTCCCATGTCAGAAAAATGATCAGCTCAGAGGAGTTGAATGGCCAAAGCTGTAGAATCTGTCACGCAAGAAATGCTGTAGCATTTTTTTCGGAAATGCTACAGCACGTTTGGTTATAAAATGCTGCAGCACGTTTCTTCTGAAATGCCGTAGCTCAATCCGTCTGAAATGCTGCAGCACGTTTGGTCTGAAATGCTGCAGCACGTTTGGTCTGAAATGCTGCAGCACGTTTGGTCTGAAATGCTGCAGCACGTGTCTTCTGAAATGCCGTAGCTCAATTCGTCTGAAATGCTGCAGCACGTTTGGTCTGAAATGCTGCAGCACGTTTGTCTGAAATGCTGCAGCACGTTTGGTCTGAAATGCTGCAGCACGTTTGTCTGAAATGCTGCAGCACGTTTGGTCTGAAATGCTGCAGCACGTTTCGTCTGAAATGCTGCAGCGCGTTTGGGCAGAATGCTGCAGCACATCAATTAGATTTGTCCAGGGCTAACAAGGGGGTCACATTGAAAATTTTTAAAATTAAACTTATGAATAAACACTGCGTAACTTTTATTTCGCTGTGGCATTTCTTTTCTGATCACACCACTTTTGCACCATGACTTTTGAAACACTCTGTATAGAGAATTCTTTCCAGTCATCTTGTTGTATAACCTGATTGCTGGAAAGCGTTCCTTATTTTTAAATTTGGCTTATTCTTTATTTTTATTTACGGCGAATGTCAATTTACAACCAATATAACGTATTTTCTTCTGTTTACTCACTTGATTCTTTTAACTGCCAAGGGGTTGAGGCTACTCTGTGTCATCGTTCAAATATTAACAATATCCTACATATTTGTATGTCTACTTTTACAGAAATATAACACATACATGACACAGGCTGAGCGAACTCTCACCTCTCAGGGAGAAGAGACTGATGTATGTGTTACTATTGTGCGGCCGTGTTACAGAGTGATGGATGTATCATAGCATACCATCAACAATGTAAACAGCAGTGTAACTCAACAAACAATATTAACTAAGTTGTTTTAATAATAACAATTTATTAACCATTACAAAAAATATGTTTGTTTTGGTTTATAAAAAAGATAAAATATAACATTATTTAATTAAAAATACAAGCCTCTAGCCATTTAACTAATTTTATTACTTAATATACTATTAATCAACACAATAAGTTCCAGACCTTTCAAGTGGTAGGCGGATGATCTAAAAATTCTTCCACACTATAAAAGATGTTGGAGGTCAAATAATTCTTAAGTTTAGTTTTGAATAATTTTGACCCTTGAAGATTTTGAATTTGATGTGGTAGTTTGTTAAACAATAATACGCAGCTTGTAATGGTAATTTCTTGAATATTTCAAGTCTATGATATCCGACTCTATAGTTATTTACTGATCGGGTATCATAGCTATGAATTTCATTGCCTTGGACCAAATTGCATTTATTTAATGTGAAAAGTACAGTTTCGTAAATATAAATTTCGACAAGAGTCCCTTTGTTAACCGTTTCCCAAGATTCTAATGGCGTATTTTTGTAAAATAAAAACGCGATTGATTTTTGTTTTGGCATAGTTTTTCCATAAGCATGTTCCATACTGTAAATGGGGATGGATGATACCATAATAGGCCATTATTAGTCTGGAGTATTTATTGTGTAAACGTTGCGAGCAATTTAAAGCAGTTATAACTTTGAAAACTAATACATTCTTGCGTACGAATTTGTAATGAATAATTTACATACGTTTGAAAAGAAGAAGGTCCAAAGACTTGTTCACATACATTGAGAGATCTCTCAATTGTTAATGATAACAAGATAGCTGACCTTCAACACAAAGATATTTTGCGTTCTTGAATTTTCAAAAAGCCAGTCAGTTCAGTTCAGTTTAGCGAGTATTGCCGTATATTCGTGATTTCGTTGCGACATTTTCTTATGGGGCTTTGTTAAAGAGAAAGTGTTTGCATCCCTTCTGGTGCCGTATAAAAGTTGCAGTCAATACCATAAATCAAGATTTCCTTCGTGATGTGTGGGAATTGAGTTAGACTATCGGCTAGGTTTTTACCCAGCAGTCAGGGGAGGACATGGTAAGCATTTAAAGAAGTGTACCCAGGGGGACAAACTTAGAAATGTGCACTTTTTTACAAGTTTTTAGTTTATATAAATCTAAGTAATAATCAATGAAATAGAGTTTTCTGAAAGTGAGAAATTCTTTTTGAGTAACCCTGTAGCATTAGAAGAACTTACCGCTTGGTGGGGGTGGGGAGGGTGCGAGGGTAGTGGAGCTGAGGGTGGCTGAGGACTGACTGAACCTGACTGAGGGGTCGCCACTGTTATAACCTCCCCCAACCCCAGTAGATAAGGCTGATTACAATCCTCGCGTCATACGACCACTTTCAATATAACCACTTGTTATTTGTACACGAATTTAGACACGTGGTTTTTAAATTTAATGTGTGCAAGCTTGAAAAAGATGTTCGACTCGTCGAAATATATTATGTAGCGTGCCTAAAAAAAGAAATGATCTAATTGTTATGTTCTGTGGCTTATTAAGATACTTTGAGGATATTTTAAGGTAAATATGGAGTGATGGTGAGGGTGATTAGTGTTTTTGATGGACGATGAGATGTAGTCTTGTTACAAACTAGGGCTGACGGTTCCCCAGATTGGGTCATTAACTGATAGCCCAACGACCATTGGAATGTATTGTAACTGTATGCATTGTTTGAATGTATTGTAACAACTCAAACAATAAACTTAAGTCGGATGCGATTACAACAGAAAAAACTCTCAAAGTTGTAGCAAAGAAATAGGCTGTACAGTTATTGCATTGGATAATGGGGGAATCGATTTAGTGAACCAGCCCAATCAGTACAAGTCAAATTTCAGGTTAGGTCTTTTATCGAAAGTCTGCACAACTTACTTAACTTACTGTTATTAAACCCAAAACAGTAAAAGCCGGTAAGATTTCACGACAACATACTGTTCAATCAACTACGTATTTCATGAATATCGATTAGTCATTGGTCACTTTTAGACCAAGGCTAGATACCAAGGCATTATTATATTAAACGTTACAAACAAATGGAAACACTTACCCAATATCCGATAGGATAATATTCTATAATCACACACCACACATGACACAACAAACTACCGAATAGTATAGAAGCACACAGGTCGACACCGCACATTTTACTTCTGAATGTAAACATTGCGCAACTGGTATCGACATGAATCATTGATCAATCAGCTGGTTTCAGTCACGCCGCAGAGTAGTGGCTAGAGACAGTCCGGGAAGAATAAAACTGACCACAGCGTCTTAGAATCTTTTGAACCATATTTCTCAAGGGGTTTTGTTTGTATTATACTCTTACAAAAACAAATAATAAGTCAAAATAAAACCAACATTAGATGCATTTTGGTGATGTATTTGAAAAAATAGTGTAGTTTTTCCGAAATAAGCAGGTTTTCCAGTGGGAAAATGTGCGTAATATTTACTGGTGTTAGTAGAAGACAAGTATATTTTAAATAAAACACGTTAAAATGAAATGAATAAATGTTTTGTTGGATGGTGAGGTGTAGTCTTGTTGAAAACTAGGGCCGACTGTTCCCCAGATTAGGTCATTAATAATTAATAGCCCAACGATTAATGGATGGACCAACGGCTTAGCGTGACTTCTGAACCACGGTGCGAGGCCGTCGTGAAAAGTTACCACTGTGCCCGGGAATCGAACCCGGGTTGATTAAATGCGAAGCACGCACTGTACCACTTAAATGTCCAGTTGATATGTATGCATATATTTCTTTATATAAAAATTAAGAAAATCTGTATTCAAGTGCCGACAATGTATGACATTTGCCAAAGAATTTCCTCCGTGCATTTTTCGACGTCATATTTGCCGATAAACGTACGTCTAATGACAACATTGATTCTAATCAGTCTGGGGGTTGTTTGGGTAGAGTGGAAGCGCGCTATGAAACGCTTTTAAATTATGTTAGACAATTAACTGATCTTGACCACAGCAGTCTGACTCTGCCAGGGGACTGTTTAGGGGGGAGGGGGAAGTTCGCCACCTAACAAACTTGCCCGACTGTGGAAAAATTCCAAAAAAGGTGGTGTAATTTCCTTAGTATCAAAAGCTGACTCCATATGACTTAAGCTCTGTAAAACAAAACACCTGATGGAAAGCTCATACTATATTCTGTTGGGGAATTTCAGACCAGGATTTAAATAATGATTATTAGTTTTTAATCTATATTTAACAACTAATTATTAAGATTAGGTTTTGCAATTCTCTTACTAGTGGTTTACTTTATTTAACTGTTTCCCTCTAACATATTCTGCTCGTTAACGTTTTTATAAACAAAAATTTGCAACAACTTTTTTTTTACCATTTTATTTCACTAGTGGTTTACTTTGTTTTATTTTAAATATTGTTTATACTTGATTCTTCGTTTTGCTACCTTTTTTGTACTTGCAGCTTTGTCAAAAGAAACATTTTTGTACATGGCAAATACAATTATTATCTTGATTGAAACCACAGAGTATTTATTATTGAAACTAACAGCTGGGCAAACAAACAACATGAGTTCAGTAAGTAACCATTTCGAATTTGATGTGTTCTCCCATTCCACAAAAGAAAGAAGTGGAAATTATTCCATGTCTTCAGGGTTCTGTTGTTTGTGTATTCCTCTACCTCTCGGGTGCTGGTTGATCTGTCTTTACTGCCTGTTCGGATCCTTTCTAGTGGTCTTTGTTAACTGGTATATTCTCCAGGCAGTTCTGGAGAACAGAGACACCGATCTAGTGGACAAGGTGTGGGTCTATCTGACCCTCTACGACTGTGCGGCTCACGTCATTGCCTCAGGTAGGGGTCGGTTACCAAGTGTAGGTTAAGGACAAGTCGTATTTATCAATCCTTACCACCAGAAGAACACTTAACCTAAATCTGCTTATTTCACAGCTGCCGGGTAGAATGGAGGTAAGGGTAGTTAATGAGTAGTAAAAAAGCTGAAAGCCATTTGCTGGCTATCTGGTCTTGCTTAGTTACGATCGAAATTTAACACCCTGACCGCCATCCTTAGACCTCCCTTCATCTCGTGGGGTTTTAGTCAATCCAATGGCCATTAGTTAAAAATCTTTGATTCTCTTTTCTCAGACTCTTGACAGACTAGAGCCATGTAGAGGGTTTGTAGCCACGAACCACTTTAGGAGACCTTTTTCTTTCAGGTAAATGATCGATCTAAAACAACGTCCACTAAGAAGTTGACAGCAACTAATAATCAGCAGAAAATACTTGTATTTCATTTTTAGCATGTTACCTTTGACGCAGGTCTTCTGCTGGTCGGTGCTCTGAAGAGTTGGCCCTCCCTGTTGAAAGTGTCCGCCATAGTTCTCCTGACGACCGCAGTTCAATCCTTGCTCTGTTGTGTGCTCGTGTCTGTCTCCACGAGGGATAACTTGGCGATCATCCTCTTCTTGGCCGAGTTTGTCGTCATGTCGTACTCTGCTTTCATTGTGTATGTGTACACCACTGACTTGGAGTGGTATGCGCTGCACGGCGAAACCAGTTGAACTGATCGACAATGTCGAAGGGGTTCATCGAAACCCTGTAGTAAATTGTTGGATTTGTGCCTTTTATAGAGATTATGTTGTAAATAAATAATTGTACATGCTATGCAACCGTCATTTACTGTGATTTAAAAAAGCTAAAAGACTCCACACTTTCTAACATAAAAATCCTAATCAGACATTCACTCTAGTCCTATATTCAGTCAGTGTGTTCCGCGTTTTTCCTGTAATGTATCTGTATTGTAAAATGTGTTAACAGTCATCATCGTAATCCGTGTAGTTATTTCGCACTACGGTCGTTCCCCAAATTTTATACATTCCAACTTCATGTTCAATGATTGAAGTTAATAATCTAGGCCAGAGTCAAATGTTACCTGATTTCTAGCCTACAATTTCTGCAGAATACTCCATAGTGGCGTTTGGTCTGCAGAAAATAAGTTATTACTAATAACATTGGCCAATAAGGTGTGATGTGGTACTGATGTACTGCAGGTTTGAAACAGGTGTTCATACACTCTCGGAATAGAATGGCAAATAAATCACTAATGGATTCAAAGAAACTCTGAACCGTCTGTCCACGTGGGGGAATGATACAATTACACGCCAGGGTCTTGTTACAGGCAAAGTTTACACGTATATTTCTTGCACGAGGAGCTGAAGAAGAATCACCGCTAACAAACCTGAACCTAGAATGATGAATGAATGCCGCTGATTTCTCGTAATAACAGCTGAGCTGATGACGTCATGCACTTCCTTACTCTGTGGACTGCTTCTTCTTCTGATCTCCTCTCTCATCAGAGGCAGCCATTACTCTCGCCACATTTAGCGTTTTTAGGATACGTTGTGTAACTCAGGGGCTTGTAATTACGCCTCAGTGCTGACTCGCTTGTTTTGGAAGCTGAAAATAGACATTATGTAGGACGCAGGACATTTCTAAACCTACGTAAGGTTTGCGTTATACTGTCCTGAGTCCCTGATAGGCTGATACTTTTATTTATTACTACAGTATTCAGATTTCAACCGACTGTCAATAGGTGAGAGAGAGAGAGAGGTAGAGTTTGTCTTGTTTAACGAGGCGAAGTTAGGACTACAAAGTCATCTCTACCACTCAACCTTGACCTTTACCTAGCGTAATCGTATTAATCACATTACAAATTGTAAGTGGTGACTGCGGGGATCGAACCCGCGCCACCGGAGTGATGAGCTTCGGAGTCGTGCGCGATACCAATCTGCCACGGATCCGCTACATTTTGAAGATTAATTACAAATGAGTAGCTAACTGTGAGATAAACTGATTTGTGACTTTATCTGGTTTCAAATCACATCGCTTACCTTGCTGGATAGATTGTATCAACTAAAATTATACTTAAACTATACGTTTAGTCCAAGATGGCGGTGGCTTAGGCAAATTCATCCCTATCAACCTCAAAGTACGCATTAGTCTCAATAATTGATTAGAATGGGTTTGCTTTGAGCAAACCACACTACTTCCTGTCAAAACATATGCAGACCCAGTGCTCTTACATAGTTAGGGAGGGCATTGAATATGTTAACAGAAACAACTGGGAAATAGTTCTTCTTTTTATTTAGACAACAGTAAGGAACGTCGATAGAGTTTTTACACTGCATTTTGTAATAATGGATACCAGTTCTCCTGCCGATCGATTTCAGATTTCCCCTGACCTAACAAGAAGTTGCTAAAGGTTCAGTGTGCGAAGACAGTTGTAATACCAATAATTATTGCAAGGATTGGTCTACATTGGCTCCAAAACTCACAGTTACGTAGATCACTAAATCATGAGGGTATTTTAAGGCAAATATGTGGTGAAGGATGAGTGGTAGTAATGAGTTAAGAGGTGTAGTCTTGTTACACACTAAGGCCGACTCTTCCTTAGAATGGGTCATTAATTAATAGCCCAATGACCAATGGAAATACAAGGACCAACGGCGTGACTTCCGAACAACGGCTTAACGTGATCGGTTTGTCGCAACCGAGTACATACATGGTCCCAGAGTTGAAGGTACACATTTATCAAATGTTTTTTGGCGAGCAGAAGCATGCTTGAGATAAAAGTTTACACGATTCCGAAGTTATAGTGGCTTAGTCTCCACTCTCCAACATCTTCAAACATTCTGCACATCTACCCATTCCTCCCCTCCACGTGTCTATACAATCATAACTAGACACTCAAAAATATTCGTTAGTCAAACGGCATGTCGAAATATTTTGATGGAAGCGAGTAGATAGTGATAATGAGGTGAAAGAAGTATGAGTTTCTGAGAAACCGTGGCTCTGTGATGCTTGCCTGTGCTGGCCTTTGATCTGAGGTGATAAGGGACCTCAATGACCTCTCATTTGTCAGCCATATTTGGGCCTTGATTTATGTGAAGTGATGTAACGAGATATTTATAAACATGACGCAAACTGTGTACAGAGTAGCTTCCTTTCAACTTTCAAGCCGTCAAAAGTCAAATGCTGTAAATATGACGATAAACATTGCGCGATCCCTTAAGAGGCGTAGGCATACACTCTTATGAAACTAGGGGCAGGAGAAACTACTGGATTGTGTGACTCAGGCTGGAGCCCGTTTTGTCAACCTATTGTCTAATTCGATTAAATGTGCTCCATGCCACAAGCGTTCAAATCTCGTCTGAAAGCAGATTTGACCGAGAACACTTTCTATAGTTCAGACGAGTTCTTGGCACACCAATGGAAGACCTAGTGAGATTGACTACCGGCCTACGGATGCTGAAGTGGAAGAATTCGAATGAATGAGCGCCAGTATGATTGTAAATATTGTATGTACAGTATAAAGGAGTTCTCAGTTTAGTATGAGTGGCAACATTTTATTTAGCTTTCAAAATAAATATGACGATTTCAATGCAACTGTATGTTGTCCATGAAATAAAATTATTTATTAGCAAATTTTCTTTGAAAATAGAGCTAGTTATTTCTCTTGCCAAATAGAGCGAAACGTCGTAGAAAGGCGCGGTTTGCAGTTTTTTGCTTCCCAACACTCTTGAATAAAATGGCAAAACATATGTATAATGCTCGTAATTATATATATATATATATAGTTGTACTAAGTCTAGTCAGACTAATGCGATATATATTATTATATATAAATTATGTGTGACCACTCTACAGGTCGCATTTTAGTCTGATTTTCACGAAACTTAGGTAAGTACTTTTGTCATCTAGGTTAAATTTGTTAACCACCTAGATCGGACAGTCCGTTTCTAAATGGTAACCATTAAAGTTTTGATTTATCTATGAAATTGTAGCTATATCGTAATTGAATACAAAGTTCACCCTGTATAGACGTTTTAAAGTAATTTCTGTTTAATTATTTAATCCGAATTTCTGCACTTTAAGATTCAGAGCACTGGGCATAAATTAAACCTTTATATTATTAAATATCCTACGTTTTCTTGGATACAGAAAGTAAAGGTAAACTTTTCTTGTTTAACAAGGCGAAGTTAGGACTACAAAGTCCTCTCTACCACTCAACCTCGACCTTTACCTAGCGTTACCGTACAGTCACATTGCAAATGTAAGTGGTGACTACGGGGATAGTGTAGTGTAAAACTTGTTCTGTTTAATTGGAAATTCGCTAAGATTCACATTAGCGCTTATGGCTACGTGTCCGTTATGTTCTATTATTTGTTTATTCAATGAAGGAAACATACTCTTTCTAATCGACAATTCTTTATAAAGGCTTTAAATATAAAAAAATGTAACAGTATAGGTGTGCTACTTAATTCAATTATGTTAATTTTAAAACCTGGTCATTATAATATATTATGTTCCGTATTTACCAAATCTTTAAAAGCTTCTCGGGTTTGTGCCTACAGGGTGTGGGCTAAACTCAGCGAACAAGAGTCACATTAATTTGAATTAAATTTCCATATGTAAATTTAATGCATAAGAGTCCGCCTCAGTGGATACTTCAGAGTAAGCCTGAATTCGTCCGCCCATGCAACTAACAACTGGCTAAACAACGGACCTTTTTTCGACTGATACCGCCTGTCAAACCAACCGCCTGACGATGATGTTTTACATCTAAACGTCCCGAGGATGTAAGAACCTTTAACACAACTTTTTTATGTTGACGGAGGTAACTAAAAACCTACGTATTTTATTGCCTGACCAAGGTATTTAAATCGGTTCGCACTAAAGAGTGAGGGAAGGGATTTTATAGTACAAAGCCACTTATTCAGTGGCGTATTTACTACTGGCTACTGGCATGGGCAGTAGGACTACTGGCATGGATTACTCTAACTGAAATGTGAGGAGAGGGCCCACATCAGCTGAAGCTTGTTGGCGATGATTGGCAGTTTTACTCCCGCTGATGACGTCACTGACGAGGTGGCAATCGTGCACAGCAGCGCGGCAAGTGGCCAACAGTGTAATTACTAGCAGCAAATTACACGCTTGCAGGAACAATCATGCTCGTGCGTCTGCAGGTGAGTTCTGTGCTTCCCGCCGCCGCCGGCAACGACATCTATTCACTAGTACCAACTACCAAAGATTATGTTATGGTAGGTAGATAGCGCATAGAGGCAGGAAACTCAACATAACTGTTAAATAGGCAGGAAACTCAGCATACGAAAAAATCGTACGACTTAAGTCATTAACTCATTTAAGTCATTAACATACTCGCAGCGTACTCTGTGCGTGGGCTGCCTATTTATGTTGATTTTACTGCCTCAGCCATGTGACATCTATGCGCTTTCTACTCACTATAAAATTATCTTTGCTAGTACTCGTACTAGCGCTGCTGTCCAATTTAAAGGGCGACAATTTTATCGGGGGCTACAGGGACCTATAGTCTACTTATAGCTTGTTTATGAAATGAAATGAAAAAAGACTTTATTTACGTGGCGAAGTTAGGACTTTATAGTCCTCTCTACCACTTAACCACGTTAAATATATACATACAATAAAATCATACTTATTACAAATATTAGAATTTTATTTGGCAGCTCGTCTGCTAAATTATAACTCAATTTTCAAAGAGAAGAACTTATAAATTCTCTTTGAAAATTGAGTTATAATTTAGCAGACGAGTTGCCAAATAAAATTCTAATAATAATCCATCTGCACCATCTTATCGCCAAATTCTATTACAAAATATATGTTACATAAAATAGTTGAAAATTATATATTTTAAATATAAGATAAGAAAACTTAACTAAAGTGTGGAAAGGTTTACAAACAAATTGATTTAATATATAGCACTAAACCTTAAAAACAATCACACCAACCTTTCATACCTAAGCAAGTAAGTTGCTTTTATGTTCAACTTTTAAGCAAGAGAATGAGTAATTTCAGTTAATATAAACATTCATAGTGAGTAGTTAACTTGAAACAACTATTGATACTGATTGGTTTTCATTTTATAAAGCTTAAGCTGAGTCAGCGGGTGTCTGTCTATTAATTAAGTTGATCGTCTGTTGAACAAATGATTGGCAATACAAAATAAATAAGATTTGTATACCTGTGGCTGTATCGTAGTTATGATTAATTAAAAGCAATGTGTGTTTGAAAAA
This sequence comes from Matsumurasca onukii, assembly GCA_018831715.1. Classification (NCBI taxonomy): domain Eukaryota; kingdom Metazoa; phylum Arthropoda; class Insecta; order Hemiptera; family Cicadellidae; genus Matsumurasca; species Matsumurasca onukii. The sequence continues at coordinate 71,592,696 of CM032058.1, read as the reverse complement.
AAACAGATAAAATAATTAATTGCATTATTGTACCCAGTAGAAGTATTGCGATTTAATCTAAAAAGGTGAAAACTATAAGTAAGGACTAAGATCTACTACAAAATAAATAAACCTAAGCGTACAAAAACCAATGCCTGTTATCGGCGGACGAGTGGTGTGCTTATTACAGTACATCAGTTTCTAGATCAATCAAGGAGGAAATGTTGGCCGGTGATCAAACATGACATAGCTGTTCTACCAGTTCTCCCAGCTGACCAGCTGATCCTGTCATGCCACAGAGGAGCCCAGCTGTCTGCTGTGGTCTGAACGCCGTAGTCGCATGTGATCGAAATCGAATCTCGACAAGTGCACTTTGGAATGGGCTGAAGGTTAATGTTGAGCCCTCTTTACAGGACATTATAAACACTCGTTAAAACACTTACCAAATTTCCTCAGATACCCACTTATGCCTGTGGCTACAATGGTATCCATTGACCGGGTTTGCTCCAATGCCCCCCTTCCTGGTGCCTATGGCTACAATAGTTTCCACCGATGCCCCCCTGTTGCCTATGGCTACAATGGTATCCACCGAACCCTCCCCTCCCCATTGGTGCCTATGGTTGTTTCCACCGATGCCCCCTGGTGCCTATGGCTACAATGGTATCCACCGAACCCTCCCCTCCCCATTGGTGCCTATGGCTACAATGTTTTCCACCGATGCCCCCTGGTGCCCATGGCTACAATATGGTATCCACCGAACCCTCCTCCTCATTGCCTATGGCTCATGGTTTCCACCGATGCCCCCTGGTGCCTATGGCTACAATGGTATCCACCGAACCCTCCCTCCCCATTGGTGCCTATGGCTACAATAGTTTCCACCGATGCCCCCCCTGGTGCCTATGACTACAATGGTATCCACCGAACCCTCCCTCCCCATTGGTGCAGGACAATAGTTTCCACCGATGCCCCCTGGTGCCTATGACTACAATGGTATCCACCGAACCCTTCCCTCCCCATTGGTGCCTATGGCTACAATAGTTTCCACCGATGCCCCCTGGTGCCTATTGACTACAATGGTATCCACCGAATCCCTCCCCTGGTGCCTATGGCTACAATAGTTTCCACCGATGCCCCCTGGTGCCTATGACTACAATGGTATCCACCGAACCCTCCTCCCCATTGGTGCCTATGGCTACAATAGTTTCCACCGATGCCCCCTGGTGCCTATGACTACAATGGTATCCACCGAACCCTCCCTCCCCATTGGTGCCTATGGCTACAATAGTTTCCACCGATGCCCCCTGGTGCCTATGACTACAATGGTATCCACCGAACCTCTCCCATTGGTGCCTATGGCTACAATAGCTTCCAACGATGCCCCCCTGGTGCCTATGGTTACAATGGTTTCCACCAATGACCCCTTACGGGTGCCTATATTGCCGTCAATGGTTTCTACTACCTGAGTTTCTACTAAGCGCCTCCCCACTTGTTGCTCGTGTGTCTTGGCCCACACCTGATGCACGAGCCCTGTCATTACTGAGGCCGCTAGCCTGCCACAACTTTCCATTTGCAAACCCGTCCTAGGTCAATTTGAATATCACCTCGAGTCATCCCACACAAACACTAGAGCTATTTTTAATTTTTCTTTCTGCTTAACCGAGATTATCTTGCAGGTTGGCAACGAGAAAATGACCACCAATCTGTAATCACAGGATATTATACCAATAATTTTATCATAGTCATAACTAAACTTATACTGGAAATCACTTAAAGAAATAATATCATTTGATTTAAAAACATTCTGCTGTGTATTTAGATTGTAGCTTAGGGTGTATGGGTAGGTGTGTTTATTTTGAGGTGAAGTTGAGACAGTACGGAACAACCCTAACTTTTTCGTCTCGTTAATGAAGACATATTTCTTTTATTAACCTGGATACGTGTATTTTACGTATTTTTTTATTTGAAGCTATGTGAAACCTAATATCGTGATAAGAAGGCATTTGTTATCATTTAGTTTTTGAGGTTAATTAAAAATAATAATTTAAAAGTGTTCGATCAAAATTATAACATTATCTTCAAGTTTTCAGCCTGCTTGGTGTTGGTTCTACCTTATAGATAAGGTCGGTATCTGTATTTTACGGAACATGTTGAGCGGAAAGGATGAAGAGGGATGGGATTTCCGCACACGTTCCTGACAAAACCAAAGTTATTTCGCAAATGTAAAAATTTGATATTGTTAAAGGCAGACGTTTATTATTATAAGTCAAGTTATTCAGCGGTTTGTTTGGAGGGGAAGAAGGGTGGGGTTGGCCTACTGTTTTGTACGAAGAAGAGAGGTACGTAAGGCAAATACACGAGCATTTACCCTAACAGTGCTCTGCCCTTCACCTCACGCTTCTCAGTTATCCTGTTCCGCCTATCTCAAAGTTAAGCAAAGACATTCACAGGTCGTGACTGCTTCAATGGGGATTGGCACTCATTGAGACATGTGTTTAAAACATTATTAAACATAGTGGAAGATTCTACTTATCATAAAAACTTACGCGAACTGTACGGCCAGAATTAAAAATCTAGAAAGATAATTTCAACGCGTTTAGTAAATTTCTTTTAAACTACCAAATACGCCTGATAACAATTCACGCTCCGGAAAATCCGTGTAAACTGTACTTGGACTTGTATTAAACCAGAAATCAAGAGTTGTTTTACAACGTACATTTGATCTAGCACAATTTTATTTCAAGTTTTTTTTTATAAACTAGTTGTTTGTAATATAGACACCGAAGTTGATGTAAAGTAGTTGAGACGGACTGTGCGGGCGGCGAAGCATTGTTATCACGGTAGGAGACCAACATTGGCCCAATCATCATAAACCCTTGTTAAAACATCGCCTGCGTCTGAGTACGTCCCTTTAATTTCGCACAAGACCGTTCCGGTGATAGGATGTCAAGGCTAGAATTCAACGTGTTGACATCACAGAATTTCATTCGTGTATTTATTCATTTAGTACAAATATTGAATCAAGTTGAGATCGTCCCCAATCCCACGAAAGACTAATTTGTACAAAGCGATACTGCGCACAGTTTCTTCATGTTCATTTCTCTAGTTCAATTATTGCTTCATAAAATTCCCTGGAAAATATGCGTAACTTCATAAATATTCAATTACACGTATAGCAGAACTTTAATTAGAAGCTATTAATACAGTATGACGTATCCTAGGTCAGGAGATGGGCTTTCTCTGTGTCTAATCAACTGCAGGTAACACGTTTCCCTTCCTGGAGTTGATCAGCTGAACTGGGCGATGAGCTCATCACCCGCCTTGGCGGGAAAGTGTACCGATTGAAAATATTGTAATTACCAACCTCTACGGTAAGGCGTGGCTGCGTGGGCATGTATTTCATGAGGTGCTGTAACTTCCTATGAAACGCTTCCGCCTTATACAAACACGGGTTTCGGCCGAACATAACGGGACACAGTATACTATTGAACAGATCTCTCTCATAGAGTAATGGCTGTATAGCAATCAACAGTCGTGCCAAACCATTCCGCTGGGTTCAAAACTAAAATAAAACTAAGTTCCGGTTTCAGGACAATTGCAAAGCACGTACAAAAATAAGTGAAGAGAACAAGTTGGAAAATTGCCATGTAATTAACCCAGCCAAGATTAAACTAAGTTATAGTTTCTTGTTATCCGAAATAAATCACTACAAAAGGTGGGGGTTCGTGTTTATTACCGTGAGGAACACGGTACCAGCTACTGATGTGAAGCAAATTGACCCTTCCTTGGGAAGTCAAGATGGCAACTGACTACCTAAAGCTGGCTACTGACTACCATGGCTAGTTGGCTACTACTGACTACCATGGCTAGCTGGCTACTACTGACTAGCATGTCTAGTTGGCTACTGACTACCATGTCAAGCTGGCTACTGACTACCATGTCAAGCAGGCTACTAACATGTCGCTGGCTACTGACTACCATGGCTAGTTGGCTACTACTGACTACCATGTATACCATACTACTGACTACCATGTCAAGCTGGCTACTGACTACCATGTCAAGCTGGTTACTGACTACCATGTCTAGCTGGCTACTGACTACCATGTCAAGCTGGCAATACTGACTACCATGTCAAGCTGGCAATACTGACTACCATGTCAAGCTGGCTACTGACTACCATGTCAAGCAGGCTACTAACATGTCAACCTGGCTACTGACTACCATGTCAAGCTGGTTACTGACTACCATGTCTAGCTGGCTACTGACTACCATGTCAAGCTGGCTACTGACTACCATGTCAAGCTGGCTACTGACTGCCATGTCAAGCTGGCTACTACCATGTCAAGCTGGCTACTGACTACCATGTCATGCTGGCTACTGGCTACCATGTCTAGCTGGCTACTGACTACCATGCGGCCGAGGAAATGGGAGTATGTGGGGATAAAATAAAATTTTTATATTTCTTGTTTATTTGATTTTATTTTATATTCTTTTTATTTTCTCTTTGTCTACACAACTAAAGATGTCTACCATTGTGTAGACGAATTGTTTTGTTATGTATTTTATATAATTAAAATACATATTTCAGGGTTTTGATCCAACAAAGAATTTTTCATGCAATATATAATATAAATATTTTATTAACCTCTTACAAAGGTAGCCTTTGCATGGGCTATAACAAAATACAAAAAAGAACATTAAATAATAGTATAAGTATAAAAACAATATAAAAAAATTATAAATAAAAATATAAAAAACGGATAAAAAAGCAGAAAAGAATAAAAATATAACAATAACAAAACAAATAAATTTAGGCTTCTGAGGTCCAATCTTCTCTCTTCATGTCGTATTCATTAATAGAATAGTAAACTTTTCTTGTCAAAAATAATTTTAAATTTTGTTTGAATTTTCTATAATCTGTTTTGTATTCTTATTATTTTGACGCACCTCCACGAATATGTTAGTAAAGGAATTGTCTATTATCTGAACCTACATTAGTAAACTCTCCTTAGATCAATCCAACCATTTCAACTTGTCCTTCAATCAACCTTTCTTTTACCAGCAGGTTTTTAAAAATGTTCTTTGCCTTTAATTTAAAACTAAACTAAGAGTATTAAATTTGAAACTAAAAGAATGAATTGGCAACACCATACACAAAAATCATACAAAATTAATTTGAAATCCCTTGTCTCTTTTCAGAATTTCTCACTCACATTTAATCGAATTCTAACACATTTTCACTTTAAAAACTAGTACTATAATTTAAATTTGAGGGGTTTAAAACTGTTAAAAACTCAACTTTACCAATCACCACTCTATTTCAATATCCAGGTTTTATAAAATGTGCCCAGCACCTTTCAATAATTTTGCTGTTTGTTTTTTTTATATCAACATATAGAGCCAGAACCTTTTCCTGGTTAGTGGTTAGCATGAAAAAGGATGAGGGATATTTCCAAATGACTAACATTATGCTTTCATTATTCAGTATTATTTATATACTTCAAATACATGTACGTAAAAATGATATTGTACTCCAAAAAATAAAGCCAATACGCAACAGAAATTGAATATACCTGTTAAAAAGTAGCTTTCAAGCTTTATTCACTTTTGAATATTCTGATTTGTTTGATAGTTTTAAAACTAATATTAGTTTCACTAAAACCTCTAACTTTGATTTTATGCAGAACAAAATCATCTTTATTCAGTTGAATGTCAACCTCTAAGTGAGGATGAATGAAGACACACAGGTCGGGTTAACAGTGTCTAGATAAGTTTGATGATCGGGAAGTGGTGATGGGCTGAGAAGTCGAACACAGGCGGAGTAGAGCTCTCCCTCTTGTGACCGGTTGACAGTAACTTCAACACCACAAAGTTCGTCTTGGCAACACGGATCAACTCGTTAATCTGCAACAAGTTCTAAACATTACCACTCAACTATGGTTTGTTCTTATAATTATAAGATCATGTATACAATATATTACAAGCAGGGTTAGCTTGAGGTTTATAAACTTGCCAGGCACATAGCTGCTCATGCCCATATATTTTTGCAGGGGATTTCATGGTACAGAATCTTTGCAGTAATACGAGGGCAATTCTTAAATTAAGTTCTATTCAAAAATAGTAAAATGCACATCTATTCTAGAAACTTTGCATTATATTCATATTAAAGAGCATTCCATCATCTACTTTGACATATTTACTATAAAATTCAGAGCATTTATTATTCCAAGGCACAAGGGTTTCTAAGCTATTGCATGATATGCCGCCCCCAGTGTCCATAATGAAAAACAAACACAATTCACACTTAATCCTGCTTTAGTTTGTGAATCACTGGATTACAACTGCAACTGTTGTGCTCGACTCAAAAGCCGATATGTACAGTGCACCGATACGAATACGGTCTAATAGTGAGTGCCTGATTGCCAGCGCTATTTTGACATTTGATTATATTATTATTTAGTTAAGTATTTATATTATTATTACAGAGCTAATATTTTGTTTTGTGAAAAAAATTAAGTTATACAAACTAGAGGTGGGCTAAATGATTACTCTGCAGTATCTGATACTGCCGGGACTGGTACCGAGAAATACTGATTACTTTGTACTCCCGAGTCCCGTCCCTTCCCCTGCAGAAAGTAGCTGCTACCGCCGTATCGGCCAGATTGTTGTTGTTTGTCCGTCTGTCCTCACGTCACTTGAGTGGCTGTAACGGTGTAACTTAATACTGTAATTCACCTATTACTGCATCGTACACTATTAGTTATTAGCTATTACTATTACAAAATAAGGCAGTACAATCACAGGCAGATAAAACCTCTAATTTATGAATTCAAAGAGAGATTATTGGCAATGGTAAAATTATTTTTTAAAAATACAAAGAGGCCAATAACAGTGATTTATTCACCACTAGCGCTTTCGACAGTCATGCTGCTATCTTTGGTAAAAGTTTTAAAGTTACACAAATTAAAATAATTAACAAGTCAAAAATTTACACAAAGTTGTTGTCAAATAAAAAAAAAATAAAACATGTGATTTAGAAATAAATTAAAATTAGGTTATACACTATACAGTTTTAAAATATTAACAAAATGGGTTTTTAGTTTTAATTTGTAGACTAGTTATAACTAACACAATCGTTTAGCGTGCTTATTCACTAATATTTTGTTTTAAAACAAATAAACTTTATAAGCAACAGTAGTTGGTTAATTGGAGTGTCAGAGTGTAGGTAAGACTCGTAAACAAGTAACAACAGCGACGTCGAGAGCAAAGTTCTAAGTCTAGCCGCTAGCCTAGAGTAAGTGCTAGTGCGCTACCAGTACCAGTATCTGTACTTATCAGCTGTCCCGTCCCGGTCCGTACTGCTCTGTCCAGTCCCAGTACCGGTCTAGCGTTACACAGGTACGCACCCCAGTACGGCAGTACTTGACGCGATGTAAGTGATTACTTTGTAACAGATACGTATTGCTTCACATGCTACATTCATAAAAGATGGGTTCCTAATGTTTTACAGCATACAGGCAATATTTATCCATTACACTACAGTAAGATATTACAGATGTACTCATTTGATGGTAACCAATGTAATAAAAGTTAAGTTGCCAATACATATTACATTGCCACTATATGCACACACTATTTGCCATATTGTGAACTTTAATTTGTGGGATGTTATAATCTTCATTCACTTAAATATTTGTTGGAGTCGGTGCTGCTACTCCTTTAATATTATTGCTTTAGCAGCATCGACTCCAACAATTTTTGTATTATATCCAATTTTTGGTTATTACTTGTATAACCTCCTCGTTTCTCTGAAGTCGGTTAAAAATTGATAATCAGCTTATAATATTGACCCGGCCCGAATTAAAGCCTGTTAAATATATTTATTATATATTTATTAAACCTTTACCAAAAACTTTGTTTCAGGTATAACAACAATTCAAAACTTACACGTTGGAAATAAATGTTTAAATAATCGGCCGGTCCAATAGCGAACCCAGTAGAGCCAACCCAAAAATTTCAGGGCCCCGTGCACCTCTATAATTTACACACAATGATGCATTCGTCTATTTGCTACATAACAACGGAAGTTAATTTCTGAACAGCCCTCGTAAATATAAGCAAAATACCGTATACATTTCCCCTCAGTGTTTTTTGGTGAAATGACGTAACAAGTAGACGGCAGGACCAACGAGGACAGAAACTTAAACCTAAGTTTTAGAATTAACCTCTCTCATTTGAGTCTCTTACACTACATGACTCACCTCGGGGTCAGGGTTGGCAATGGACTCAAGCAGACTACGAGCTTGCTGGAAGTGCTTGACTCCGTGCAAGAAGAGATCTTCACTCGGTCCGTGCTGTAAACTGTGAGTCATGTCCTAAAACAGAACATAGGAAGTATAAGTCTCATGGAAGAACAGCTTTGCCTCCTCTAGAGGCTCCTACAAAGCACATTTGGTGACATTTAGAAATGTTAGCTGAGGATGGACTTGGAGGCCTTGAACTGTCCGTTTGAATTTTCACCCAAGTCCAATAAAAACCTTGTCTGTTTTTGAAAATTATACTTTTAAAACTATGTTTGAATTTTTAACTTTTTGTAACTTTCCGTAACTTTACAACAGTTTTTGTAGAACTACAACATTAAGAAGTACCTTGAACTCTGTGTACTGCACGGGAGGAGGAGTCATCATTCCACTGAAGGGGGCAAAGCGATGCTCGTACCTTACACGCTCACTGTCAAATTCTGGGTGTGGCGTCGGCAGTTTGCTATCCTGCTTGAACCCTATCATGGCCTGAACATAGTACATAAGAAATAAACTTAAAAGTATTGACTGCTAAATTCTAGGCTTCCGGTATCATATTGCGTCAGAGAACTAACACTAGTGTCAGACGTTTCCCCCATTCTGTGATGTGGCATCCTCAGTGACAGCTGAGATTGAGGAGGGAAAACAGAAGTAAAGAAATGTAAGGGCGGGGGGAAACGAAAGTGTCCAGTGCTCCGACAGGTCATCCTTCCCAGAATGGGCGAAGTGTCTGGTGCTAGTGTTAGTTCTCTGACGCAATATGATACCGAAGCCAAGAATTTAGTAATGACTCTAGCCGCACAAGCCTACGTTGACTAGATTAGACTTAGTTGACTAGACTTAAGATTATTGACTACTAACGTTATTGAAAACATTTGAACAAATAAAATGTTGTAAAACAGATTTGGGGTTAGTTACCTCTCAAGTTTGCCTTTCACCAAAATGAACTTGAGTTTAGAAAAGATGCGATATGTGCAGTTGAGAGTTGTCTTACTGTCTGCACTCGTTTTAGTTCTGCAGCTCAGAAAGCTGTGTTATTTTCACTAACAGAAGTAGGCTCATAGCTGGTTCATTTATGAGATTAGAAAAAACAAATGGTACAGTATTTATAATGTAATGTAAACTGGTAACAGTGCATTCAAGAATCGGTTGACCCAACATGAGTGAGATCAACCTGTCCTCACCTTGTAGTAGCCCCACACATGTTCTGAAGGGCCTGGTGGAACACCACCTCCCTGGCGTAAGGTCTGGCCTTCTTCTTCTTGGGTTTGGTGCGTCGCTGAGACTTGCCACTGCCTCCGGCTTGTTCTTGGTCCACGAGGAAGCTGTCAGCTCGAGTCAGCGAGGATATCAGCCAACCGTACAGGAACTCGTACAGATACCTGCCCACACCATAGATTCAAATAACCAGCCTGCCTAAGCACAGATATACTGTATAACATGAACAGAGGTTTTATAGAGCAGTAAGAAATATAATTAAAACGATGTTATTTGAGAGTTAGGTTGGCTAGAGTTTACAGAAGTGTTTTTCCAGGACATAATACAACATAAAACATCCCCAACCTAAAAAATCAATTAATAACATAACATTTTGTCATCAGAAAAAAAGTTAATTTATGAGTGTTAATGCTTGCCATACCAGTTTTTTACAATGATCCTGACTGTGCTTCCAGTGAGTTGTTACATTAAAACCTAGTAACAAATATTGATATTATAAAATACAATTTACAAACATAGATTGTTGACAAGGTCTGCTGCACCTGCCGACCTCCCATGACATGCAAGCTTGAACACAAGTCTGCCAATCGAGTGATTGCTGCAGAGTGCACTTGCAAATGTTTCAACATCAGCAAATTTTAGCACCTGCTATTGAAACTTAACATAATTTTGCAAAGGTTGTTAGGCTAATATGGCATTTGAAAATATAAAATGCTGTTACTGCAAAATAATATTTGCAATATTTACTGGGAGTTTTATTGCTGTGCAAATAAAAATTGAAAATAAAATTGCACTAATAGCAAAAATGATAAAGTACAAGAGCTATTCTTAAATTAGGTTCCGTTCAAACATAGTAAAATACACATCTATTCTAGAAAGTGGAAACGTTTGATTATATTGATATTAAAATTAAAGAGCATTTTTCACCTATACTTTGACATATTCATTATAAAATTCAGAGTACTTTCCATAACAAGGCACAAGGTTTTCTAAGCTGTTGCATGACATTCTGCCTCCAATTTCCATAACGAAAAAGGGACGCAATTCACACTTAAACCTGCTTTAGTTCAGAAATAACTGGATTACTTGCAACCCTTCAAAGTTAAGACAAAATTTTAATATGTTTGGCTAACCAAGGGGTTCAGAAACCCTTCCGTGAAAATTGGCGGGAAGATTACATGTAGTGATCATTTTGTTTTGACATTTAGAGATCATAAAAATGGCAAAACAAAATGTAAAGCAATGATTGGATTCACAATGAGTCAGGCTTTCTTATGACATATAATTTAAACACATTCATTCGTTCGTCTACTTGCTACACAACAACGGAAGTTTATTTCTGAACAGCCCTCCTAGCTGAGGACAGGTCAAGATTACTGGAAGAGCTACAAAGAGAAAGAGAAAAGTGTGTACCAGAAGATGTAGTGGTACTCGTGAGTGCTGTATAACTCCAGCTCGAACCCTGAGAGGAGGAACATGATCATGATGCGTAGACTGTGGTAGAGTACCCAGGTGCCGTAGCAGGCCAGATGAGAGCGAGGCGGGTCACACTTCTGCGCCACCGAGTTCAAGAAAGCATCTACTCGCTCAGCCTGTTTACACCAGTCATGTCACATCTGTTATTCTTGAATTATAAAATATAGATAGTAAAACATAAGCTATATTTTTGTAAACTACTCCAAAATAACATTGTTTACTAGTAGATGCCTTTACCAGTTCAATTGTACTTTCAATTTGAGACATAGTAACTTGTAACTGGTCAGTTATATTTTGGAGTAACTGTAACGGTAATCAGTTACATTGATTTTTGGATAACTTGAGACTGAAATTACAATTTGCCAAACAAATTGTAACTGTACAATCTATTACTCTTTTAAAGTAACTTCCCCAAGTCTGAGACTCTGTCATTAAATAAACGATTGCATGAAGTAGATGAATGAATTATATTTCTTTGTCAATAGGCACACAATTCTGACTCAATCGAATTGGTAAGATAGCTTAGACCGCCACCTTCGGCACAATTGACGTTTCACTGTTCTTATAACCAACAAAATAAAAACAAAATTAAATATTACTCTAGATAGTTCTTGCATGGAAAATCTTAGTTTAGTTTACAGGAAAATTACCTTCCAGCCTGTCTAGAGTCTGCTAGGCAAGTGCTTCAACATGTCCACTGTCAGGCGAATTGATACTTAAAACTATTATACAGAATCAAATTGATTTTCATGTTCTAACATAATTATCGTGAAAGTGCATAAGTTGCTTCCTGCCAACATGACTAAGTGAGATATGTTCTGACCTCGCCTTGAAGGGAAGCAAACTCTTCGAGCAGGTGAGCCAGCTTGTCCCGTTGTCTCGCTCGGTTATTGCCGCAGAGCTGGATGAGACCTGAGAACGGGCGCACACAACGCTCCAAGAATGTGTCGATATACTCTCTAGCCTGCAAAGTGTACACAAACTTCATGTATGCAAGATGGCTACTGCAGTCAATTTGATTCATTTAAATGTTGATACTAACACCGATTGGGCTTACCAGCACGGCTTAAGTTAAAACTTAAAGAAAATAAAACTCAAGTTGTCCTGATGGCAAATCTCGCATTTGAAAATATAAAATGCTGTTACTGCAAAATAATATTTGCAATATTTACTGGGAGTTTTATTGCTGTGCAAATAAAAATTGAAAATAAAATTGCACTAATAGCAAAAATGATAAAGTACGAGAGCTATTCTTAAATTAGGTTCCGTTCAAACATAGTAAATACACATCTATTCTAGAAAGTGGAAACGTTTGATTATATTGATATTAAAATTAAAGAGCATTTTTCACCTATACTTTGACATATTCATTATAAAATTCAGAGTACTTTCCATAACAAGGCACAAGGTTTTCTAAGCTGTTGCATGACATTCTGCTCTTTATAACGAAAAAATGGACCCAATTCACACTTAAACCTGCTTTAGTTCAGAAATAACTGGATTACGCAACCCTTCAAAGTTAAGACAAAATTTTAATATGTTTGGCTAACCAAGGGTTCAGAAACCCTTCATGAAAATTGGCAGGAAGATTACATGTAGTGATCATTTTGTTTTGACATTTAGAGATCATAAAAATGGCAAAACAAAATGTAAAGCAATTATTGGATTCACAATGAGTCAGGCTTTCTTATGACATATAATTTAAACACATTCATTCGTTAGTCTACTTGCTACACAACAACGGAAGTTTATTTCTGAACAGCCCTCCTAGCTGAGGACAGGTCAAGATTACTGGAAGAGCTACAAAGAGAAAAGAAAAGTGTGCCAGAGATGTGGTGGTACTGGAGTGCTGTATAACTCAGCTCGACCCTGAGAGGAGGAACATGATCATGATCGCAGACTGTGGTAGAGTACCCAGGTGCCGTGGCAGGCCAGATGAGAAGCGGTGAGGTCACACTTCTGTGCCACCGAGTTCAAGAAAGCATCTACTGCTCAGCCTGTTTACACCAGTCATGTCACATCTGTTATTCTTAAATTATAAAATATAGATAGTAAAACATAAACTATATTTTTTGTAAACTACTCCAAGAATAACATTGCACTAGTAGATGCCTTTACCAGTTCAATTTATGCTTTCAATTTGAGACAGAGTAACCTGTAACTGGTCAGTTATATTTTGGAGTAACTGTTTGGTAATCAGTTACATTGATTTTTGGATAACTTGTACTGAAATTGCAATTTGCCAAACAAGTTGTTTTGAAAACATTTGGCAAAAGGTAATAGCTTTGTAATCAGTTGCTCTTTTAAAGTAACTTCCCAAGTCTTGAACTCTGTTATTAAATGCTTGATTGCATGTAGTAGATGAATGAATATATAGCAAGAAATCACAAAATTATATTATTGTCAATAGGCACACAATTTTGACTCAATCAGGGGTAGGTAAGATAGCTTAGACATACCTTCGGCACAATTGACGTTTCACTGTTCTTATAATCAACAATGTAAACAAAATTTTAATATTACTCTAGATAGTTCTTGCATGGAAAATCTTAGCCTAGTTCACAGAAAATTAAATTTCCTTCCAGCCTGTCTAGGAGTCTGCTAGGCGACTGCTTAATACGTCCACTGTCTCAGGCAATTGATACTTAAAACTATTACACAGAATCAAATTTGATTATCATGTTTAACATAATATCACAGTGCATAAGTTAAGCTCTTGCTGCCAATGTGACTAAGTGAGATATGTTCTGACCTGCGTCTTGAAGGGAAGCAAACTCAGAGCAGGTGAGCAGCTTGTCCGTTGTCTCGGCTAGGTTATTGCCGAGCTGGATGAGACCTGGGAAGGCGCTACCTTGCGCTCCAAGAATGTCGATATACTCTCTAGCCTGCAAAGTTTACACAACACTTCATGTATGCAAGATGCTACTGCAGTCAATTTGATGCATTAAAATGTTGATACTAACGATTGGGCTTACCAGCATGGCTTAAGTTAAAACTTAAAGAAAATAAAACTCTAGATTACACACTGTTAAATAAAGAAGCACAGATTGATGTTGACTAACACTCAATTGGAATGAACAGGTTACAGCCATTTGTAATAAAGTGTTTGCTAATCAGGGTTTCAATTAAATCTGGGTTTAATAACTTTTTAACTGTGCAGAATAAACAAACCAAATTTTACAGAGCAAACTAAACGAGGCCAAACTTACGGGAGTCTACTGTATAACAATCTTCAGCAGTGGGTTTCCTCTATGCTGTTAGCTTGACAAGTTTGATGAGTAGGCGTCTCTGTACGCCTGTGGTTGTTCAGCTAACACTTAAGTTGAAAAAAACTGGTGATATCTTGAGAAAATTAAATCTAATCGTAATCACTTGAAGAGACTTTCCTCTTTCTTTCCAGGAGCCTGCATAGTGCTCTAGCTCACAGGCCATTCTTTGTGCATCTAACATTGCACCCTGGGCACCAGAATCTGCTCCTTCTTCTAAAGAAGTTCTTCTAATAGTCCAAAACTATTTCTTCTTATAAAAGTTCATTTTGTTAACTAATATCACTAGATAGGATATTAGCGTCCAAATCCATTGTAACAACAATAAACAGAAGTGAAAACAGCAACACTGAGGTGAACAGCAAAACAACTGTCATCTGCTAAACAGTGACACCCACTTTTCTTGGTTGCCGAAATCACAAATTACTGGATTATATTTTGAAGCAGTTGCAGCCCTATAAAACATTTATTTTTAATCAGAACATATGCAAGTCATAAGATGGTCTATTTTGAGTGAAGTTATGTGCGTAATACAAGGTTACTACTTAAAGCCTTTAATGCGATGCTGGCACTCTTAATAACATATTTGTGCAGTTGTCGCCATTTGGTGTCTGGGCACTGTGAAAATTAAAACTGCTCCCTACCTCCATTCTTATCGGCTACACATTTTTCAAATGTGATCAATATTGAAAATTACGCACACCCTCTACTAAATATATTTCACAGCTCTATGCAAATATGTTCCATTATACCTGTGGACGCTGGAGAAGAGGCCGCGCAAGAGCCAGGAGGAGGTGTGGGATATGAATGCTCGGACAGCCGCCTCGGCAATGACTCCACACACAATACTGTTAGACTGGTCTTGTACAGAAGCTGCATCACACCACAGACACGATGCACGGGTTACTACTTTACTCAGCCTTCCTATGAACAGGTCCTGTAAACAATCGTAGGAAATCAAAGTCATGGTTTTGCCTAAGTGATTATGAAACAGAGTCAGGTCTGATTGTTTAGTACCGAGGAGATACAACAT
The DNA here is from genome assembly GCA_018831715.1 of Matsumurasca onukii. Lineage (NCBI taxonomy): Eukaryota > Metazoa > Arthropoda > Insecta > Hemiptera > Cicadellidae > Matsumurasca > Matsumurasca onukii. The sequence goes on along the minus strand of CM032058.1, from coordinate 71,577,427 downwards.
TGTGAGTTTACACTTACAAGAGCGCTTGTGGAAGGAAGTGCAGGCTGACACCTACAGGCTTGGTTTCTTGAGCCGCCGAGGATGAGGTCCTCGAGGTACTGGTGCTTCCCTGGCCTACTCTTGATGTGGGTGTAATCTGGGAACGTGAGGTGGCAGCAGCCGCTGGTTCACTAGGGGCTCTAACCCAAGCATCAGAGCCTCCACAGTAGACATCTTAAGAAAACAAGATTTCAGTGATCAAAGTTTCTTTTTTGTTAAGTCTCTTAGGTGTGTGACGCTACAATATCTGTCGAGCAGCTAAACATAGGCTAATTTGCCTAGTTTAACATAACCTAAATGTAATCACACCTAACTTTAGCTATTTTACTTCTTATTTATGTTTATTTTGATATATAACGATTTCTATTATAAAATAATTATCAACTTACACACACACATATTCCAATCAAGCAACATTAACTCACTCCATAACTAACATAACCTAAACAGTTTGTTTAGAAAAAGTAGCCATCTTGTTAGATAAATTGTTTTTTATTTATGCCATAAGTGAAGTTTAAAGCTTCACAGTTGTTTCAATTCTGGAAATCATTCCTTGGTAAAACATTATTTTACTTCTAAAAAGTTTGGGTTCAAGACTTTACTTAAAAAAATTTGGGTTCGAGACTAGGACACCTGACATAAAGGCTGAAGCTCCTCAAGAGGTAAGAGCCAGAGTTTCTGGTTTAGCTTCTAGCCAATATTGGAAAACTCTCCCCGGGAGTAAGGAATAGCTACTTTGCCAGTCCTTTGTCTATACTGTCAGCTAGCTTTGCACACTGATTTGTTCAGTATTTACTGAAACTCCCCTATAATATTAAGCATAAGAATATTTAGTTTTGCTAGCCCATAGCCATAAACTCTTACCACCTGCAAACTTCTTTGTTATTAAATTAACCTCCATATAATAAAAATTAAATACCTAAATAGAACACAAAGTAAATAAGCCTGTAATTATTATAATAATACAAATTTTATAAGTTAATAATTGTTCATAACTGTTACTGTAATCAGTTACATTGATTTTGATAACTTTGTGACTGAAATTGCAATTTGCCAAAACAAGTTTGTTTTGAAAAACATTTGGCAAAGGTAATTGTAACTGTAATCAGTTACTCTTTAAAGTAACCTCCCAAGTCTTGACTCTGTTATTAAATAAACGATTGCATGTGTAGATGAATGAATATAATACTACAGAAATCACAAAATTATATTATTTGTCAATAGGCACACAATTTTGACTCAATCGAATTGGTAAGATAGCTTAGACCGCCACCTTCGGCACAATTGACGTTTCACTGTTCTTATAATCAACAATGTAAACAAAATTAAATATTACTCTAGATAGTTCTTGCATGGAAAATCTTAGCCTAGTTCACAGGAAAATTAAATTTCCTTCCAGCCTGTCTAGGAGTCTGCTAGTTTACTGCTTAACACGCCCACTGTGTCAGGCTAATTGATACTTAAGACTATTACACAGAATCAAATTTGATTATCATGTTAAACATAATTATCGCAGTGAATATGCTTGCTGCCAATGTGACTAAAGTGTTCTGACCTCGCCTTGAAGGGAAGCAAACTTCGGCAGGTGAGCCAGCTTGTCCCGCTAAGTCAGCCGTTATTGCCGCAGAGCTGATGAGACCGGAGAACGAAGCACAACGCCCAAGAATGTGTCGATATAATTTCTAGCCTGCATAGTGTACACAACACTTCATGTATGCAAGATGCCACAGTCAATTTGATGCATTCAAATGTTGATACTAACACCGATGGGGCTTACCAGCATGGCTTAAGTTAAAACTTAATGAAAATAAAACCAAGTTGTCCTGATGGCAAATCAATCTAGATTACACTGTTAAATAAAACCAGATTGATTATTGAGCTGAACACTCAATTGGAATGAACAGGTTACAAGCCATTTTTGTATAAAAGTTTGCTAATCAGGGTTTCAATTAAATCTGGTTTAATAACTTTTTAACTGTGCAGAATAAACAAATCAAATTTTACAGAGCAAACTAAACGAGGCCAAACTTATGGGAGTCTACTGTATAACAATCTTCAGGAGGGTTTCCATGCTGTTAGCTTGACAACTTGATGGACATGTCTGCACGCCATGGTTGTTCAGATGTGTAAGCACTTTAAGTTGAAAAAAACTGGTGATATCTTGAAAAATTAAATCTAATCGAATCACTTTGAAAGAGACTTTCTTTCATTCTTTTCTGCTTTTACTCCTGACAGCTGCAGCTGGCAATTAGACATTAGTGCTAAGGATGCTCACTGGAATCATTCTAGCTGTTGCATTATAAAAACTATGGCACGAGGGTGGTAGGGTTTTCTTTCTTCAGGGGAAAATTATGGGCGCCTTAGATTCAAGGTGGTCTCAGATAACGGTATTTCTTCTTATAAAGTTCATTGTTCACTAATATCACTAGATAGGATATTAACGTCCAAATCCATTGTTAACAACAATAAACAGAAGTGAAAACAGCAACACTACGAGGTGAACAGCAAAACAACTGTCATCTGCTAAACAAAGTGACACCCACTTTTTCTTGGTTGCTCGTCAAAATCACAAATTACTGGATTATATTTTGAAGCAGTTGCAGCCCTATAAAACATTTATTTTTAATCAGAACACGAAGTCATGAAGATTGGTCTATTTTGAGTGAAGTTATGTGCCGTAATACAAGGTGCTACATAAAGACGCACAATCGCGCTTTGGCACCTTAATAAGAACTATTTGTGCAGTTGTGCGCCATTGTGTGTCTGGGCACTGTGAGATTAAACTGCTCCCTACCTCCATTCTTATGCCACATTTTTTCAAATGTGATCAATATTTGAAAATTACGCACACCCTTACTCAAATATATTTCACAGCTCTATGCAAATATGTTACACATACCTGTGGCACGCTGAGAAGGGGTTGCGTGGAGCCAGGAGGGAGGGATATGAATGCTCGGACAGCCGCCCGCATCGACTCCACACACACACTGTTAGACTTGGTCTTGTACAGAAGCTGCATCACACCTGAGAACGGCGACACAACGCCCAAGAATGTGTCGATATACTCTAGCCTGCAAAGTGTACACAAAACTTCATGTATGCAAGATGCTACTGCAGTCAATTTGATTCATTCAAATGTTGATACTAACACCGATTGGGCTTACCAGCATGGCTTAAGTTAAAACTTAAAGAAAATAAAACTCAAGTTGTCCTGATGGCAAATCTCGACCTAGATTACACACTGTTAAATAAAAAACCTCGGATTGATTATTGAGCTAACACTCAATTGGAATGAAAAGGTTACAGCTAAATGTAATAAAGTGTTTGCTAATCATGGGTTTCCTCTATGCTGTTAGCTTGACAAGTTTGATGAGCGTCTCTGTACGCCTGTGATTGTTCAGATCTAAGCACTTAAGTTGAAAAAAAACTGGTGATATCTTGAGAAAATTAAATCTAATTGGAATCACTTGAAAAGACTTTCCTCTTTCTTTCCCAGGGGCCTGACATAGTGCTCTAGCTCACGGAAGCATTCTTTGTGCACCCCAACGTCGCACCCTGGGCACCCGAATCTGCTCCTTCTTCTAAAAGTTCTTCTAATAGTCCAGAAACTGTTTCTTCTTATAAAAGTTCATTGTTAACTAATATCACTAGATAGGATATTAACGTCCAAATCCATTGTAAACAACAATAAACAGAAGTGAAAACAGCAACACTAATGAGGTGAACAGCAAAACAACTGTCATCTGCTAAACAAAGTGACACCCAATTTTTCTTGGTTGCCTAAATCACAAATTACTGGATTATATTTTGAAGCAGTTGCAGCCCTATAAAACATTTATTTTTTAATCTGAACACGCAAAAGTCATGAAGATTGGTCCATTTTGAGTGAAGTTATGTGCCGTAATACAAGGTGCTACATAAAGACGCACAATCGTGCGCTTGGCACTCTTAATAAGAACTATTTGTGCAGTTGTGCGCCATTGTGTGTCTGGGCACTGTGAGAATTAAAACTGCTCCCTACCTCCATTCTTATCGGCTACACATTTTTTCAAATGTGATCAATATTTGAAAATTACGCACACCCTCTACTCAAATATATTTCACAGCTCTATGCAAATATGTTCCACATACCTGTGGCACGTTGAGAAGAGGGTTGCGTGGAGCTAGGAGGGTGGGGATATGAATGCTCGGACAGCGTCTCGCAACGACTCCACACACACACTGTTAGACTTGGTCTTGTACAGAAGCTGCATCACACTACGAGACACGATGCACGGGTTACTACGACTCAGCTCTATGAACAGGTCCTGTAAACAATCGTAGAAATCAAAGTCATGGTTTTGCTGTAAGTGATTATGAAACAGAGTCAGGTCTGATTGTTTAGTACCGAGTGAGATACAACATTGTGAGGTTACACTTACAAGAGCGCTGTGGAAGGAAGTGCAGGCTGACACTCTACACGCTTGCTTGAGCCGCGAGATGAGGTCCTCGAGGTACTGGTAAGCCTCTGGCCTACTCTTGATGTGGGTGTAACGGGGGAACGTAGGTGGCAGCAGCCGCTGATTCACTAGGGGCTCAAACCCAAGCATCGTAGAGCCTCCACAGTGAGGATCATCTTAAGAAAACAAGATTTCAGGGATAAAAGTTTTCTTTTGTTAAGTCTCTTAGGTTTAAATAGGCCTACATTTTGAAAAAAAACCTTCCTACCGTGGAGCAGCTTTCTACAACTACCTGCCACATGAATTGAAGATGCTGCCGGAAGAAAGCCTTAAGAAGACTTTGGAGGACTGGCTTATGGAGAGACCCTTCTACTCTATTCAAGCTGGTCTCAGAATTAAACAAAGAAGACAACAACTTTTTTATTGTAATTTTAAATTGCTGCAATACTGTACTAGCGATTATTTGTAATTGTAAAACCATCCACTTTTGATTTATTCAAATCAACTGCGTAATAAATTTTAACTGTACATTTTCTTTCCCTTCAAATACTTTGGGATGAGAAGTACTCACTTGATGGCACCGGCTGGACACCCTTGTCGATGGTTTTCAGCAGAGTTGGGATGCCCTCAGCACAAGAACTCAGCAGTTTGCTGCAGTCAGTGGCATTGGTCTGCTTGCTGAGAGAGGAGAGTGCCTGGTAGAGCGCTCGAGTGAAGCGTAGCCGCGCCAGCAACGCAAGTACCTCTTCGTGCTAAGACACAAACAAAGATTACACCAAACATACCTGATAGGTAAAGCTCAAAAACTTGGTAGAGTAGCACCATTGCCTTAGGTGAAATGGTATTTCAAAGTCGTGATTTCAACGCGGGCGTTAGTAGGAGCCAAGAGATTGCTTCAGAACGGTATTAGTCGGATTCCAACGCTAACAGGTGCCAAGAGATCACCTGGAACGGTATCAAAGTCATGATTTTTGACATTTTTTCAGAACCCTGTACAAAAAACATTTTATATTTGAGCAAAAGCATGTGAAATTATAACATAAGCGGTTTTGTATTTCTGTAGTTTAAATTTATTGGCACAACCTGCAAAGAAATTTCCTTCTATATCAAAAGATCTGCAGGGCATACTTACTGTAAATAACAAGGTAACAGATTTAATGTTGAAATTAGGGAACCTTTTTTCATTAATCTAATGCTCCATATGGCCACACACCACCTCACAGATAAATAAAGTTACATTTTACTAGATCTAGTATTAAGTTAAAACAAAAAACTAAACACCATTGCCTGTTGTCAGCGTTATTGTACTAACTTAACTTGATTGTATGTGTGTGTATTTTTGTGTGTGCAGGATTAGTTGAGCATGTCTATATTTCAATCCAACCCAGCTGCTTAGTCCACTTAGTTTTAAAAAGTACATTAACAAATAGCACGATTTCTTACTTCTGGCGTATCAGGAGCTCGTATTTTGCGATTAAGTTCGTCTTCAGTTTCCCTGAGAAGTGCTACGACTCTTTGCTCATTGACATCGGGACACAGGGTGTAGCCGTACACAGAAGGCTGGAAGTCCCCCTCCTCAAACACCAATCCTCTACAACAACGATAACCAGTCACTTCTGTCTATCTAAGGAAGTCTATCACTTCTTTTGGTAAGTGGATTTTACAGACACAAGATAGCTTCTCTTAACTATGAGGGGGTACCCTAAAGTATCGGAAATCGCCGATGGTGGGGAGCGATAGTTCACATTTTCCGATGATAGGATGAAAGCCAACTCTTCCTGAGTTTAGTACACTGTGTGGCCAGTCTGAGAGGCTGTGAAGAGGAGCTGTGTGCTTTTTTGTAAAAATTAGTTTTGTTCTGCCTTGTTTTGTTTTAAAGGTTTAATTAAATAGACAAAGTTCACCAGGTTAGAGGTTTTGCTTTTTTCTTGGTAAGAGCACAGAAACGGTTGCAATTATTAAAAGCTTACAAAGATGATGGTTTGAGCAAAACCAGAATGAAACGAGTATTTTTCCCAAATTCAAGATGGCGCCATGTCAATTGAAGACAAGCCTCGTCCCAGATGACCTTCAAATTCTCGGACTGGTGTAATTTTTCAGGAAAACCGTCAATATTGCAAGAAGACCGCCGATAATGCTTTTTTTGCAGCTAATTCTGGAGTGTGTTGAAATTCAGTTTAGCTAATTTCAACACACTCCAGACCTAAGTTTTGGCGATATGGAGAGTGGTTCTTTCATCATGACAATGCACTTGCCCACGTAGCCATCTCAGTGCGCTAGTTTTTGGCCAATACCAACATGACCACCCTACCCCACGACCCATACTCACCAAATCTTGCCCCACCCGACTTTTTTATGTTCCCTATAGTAAAAAATTAGATAAAAGATCATCACTATGACGAAAATGAAGGAATGGATAGGAAGGAAAAAACGAGGATGAAGCGTGCAGCCATTCAGATTAAGGGGTATGAGGAATGCTTTAAACCATGGGAGCATCGAATGAACAAATGCATTACACTAAATGGGAAGTATACTGAAGGTATACATGTAAATTAGTAAAAAATAATAAAATATGGTTATCATAATGAAATTCCTATTATTTTTGGTTACCCACTCGCACTACAAAATTTACTCCCATGAGAATCCTCAGTTGCGTTATCAGATACAAGATTAATTTTAACAACAATCTCAAAACTTAAGTTCACATTCAAAAGTAACTTTTAATTTAAAAATGTGTTTGTGTCAAATCAAAGTAATTGCTTGGCTTACGCAGGGTACCAAAAAAAGGATTAACAATAGTTGGGTAAAATCTAGGCTTCCTTCGCCTTCTCAACTATAGATCTGCCCTGTCGGCACCTACAACTATTGATCAACACTATACCGGTACCTGCTAACAATAGAAAGTCTATTAACCTCACTTTAAATCAGCTAAATATTGACCTAGAAGACAACCTAGCTTTGTACTGAACTGACCTGTTGACAAAATCTTTGATGATGAATACTATCTTGAAGATGGCGAAGCAGAACGCCTTGAGGGGTTTGTCTCGGATGGTGTGGGGTTTGTGGAGGTAGAGATTAGTGAACACAGTCTGGGCTAGAGAGTGGCCCTCAAGCCACGAGACCAGACAAGCGAAGCTGCTGTCCATCACCCCGATCTGCTCCGAGTATGACAGTCCACCAAGACGCAGCTTGCCACACTGCAACCGCACAAACGAATAACTTATTTAATTCAGAAGAATCAGAGCTACTATTATCCAGTGATTAGTTTCCATTCTTTTCTAACAAAGATATAATTGGAACATTGTACATTTTTTATTAGCTTGAAGCACTTTCTATGAGCACATTTTCAATGTTTTTCCCTTGTCGTTCAACTGTGTTTAATTGGGGTGAACAAACAACAGCTGCATTTCATCAAGACATGATGTACAACTTGTAACATTCAGATTAGTCAAATCTTACCTTTACAATGATTTAAACAAAACTTTAACTCACTTACCTCGACAGCTTGCTCAAAAGTGAGAGCAACCTTGTTTCCCCGGTTACAAAGCATCCCAGCATCCATCTTTGGATCCATCATCTCTATGGCGGACATTGCTTCAAACAGTCCAAACAGATCATCGTGCAGCAGCTCACCGAGATCCAGAACTGAACACAGACAATATTGATCAGTACAGTAATTAGTTATACTGATTTTGCACTATAAACAACCTAGGTTAATACTTGAGACTTCCCTTTCACTTCCGATCAAAATATGCCGGTAATGATGTACCCTAATGCCTACACAATGAGATTTAGAACTTTATTTATTCCTAATGTTCATAACTTTTTACTCTCGCTACGCTCACAGCCTTGCTTCAGCCTAAAACTTCAGCTTTGCTTCCTGTACGATCAGAACAGAGTGAGGCTGCCAGAGTTAAGAGGCTCTAGAAACCTCCCTTCGGTCTTTGCTCCAGCTTTTCGTGTTCTATTAGGAAAGAGACTACGGAGCTGTTCGCTACACTCACAGCCTTGCTTAGGCTTTGGTCTCAGCATTACATGTTCTTTTACTCAAAGTTTTAACAAATATCATTGAGGGAAACCTCATTTCAAATTTCATTACAATCTGATTACTCATTCAGCTATTATAGCAAATAATCAGTTTTTTGGCTGCAATTTTGAAATGACCTCACACATTTTTAAATTTTTGTACATTAACGGGTAACATTCAAACACATATTTATTTCAAAACATCATCAACATTCAATGAAATGTACTATTTTTAGGTGTACTAATTGAAAACCGCTTTTTGATGAAAACTCCCCCACCCCTCTCCAAAAGGGAACTTTTAGTTTACAAATTTGACCTAGATATTCACAAAAACAAACTTGTACCACTTTTAAAAAAAATTGTTTAAACTCGTAGAGAGCATGTATAGTTATATACGTCCCAGAACATATTTTGAGAATTTTTTAAAAACTAACTTATATATTCGGTACATGTGTGTACACAATATACATACTTGCTCAATATGTGTTCTGGGAGTCAGAATTGGTGCTCATCTCGACAGCCTGGGTCTAAGTCTAACCATGCTGACGGTATGAATAGCTTGTTATTCCTAAGGAAACTCGCTTAAAAGTTAAGTTACCTTTGATTGCTGCAAAAAACTCATTTGTTACTTCCACCCAGTTGTGATTGTTGTCTGGGATTATGACTGGACTCATCATTGGGCTGTGACCACTTGAGTTCCTAAACAATGAAAATCATCAATCAACCTGTAAACCTTTACCCTCACGTTTTATTGTAGAGTATGTGTTCCTTGAAATAAAAAAAAGTCTCATCTTTGGACGCTACAAAATATTTGATCATTGCCAATAATTGATAATAGACCAATTAAATATTTAACTCTAATTGGCTGTACACCATCTCTCTCAATAAAAATAAAACTATTTTTAATTTGAAATTATATTTTGGTGTTAAACAGAAACCCTCTTCAGATTAAAATATAATAATATCGTTACATTGTCATATTTCAATCTGAAGAGTGTTTCTGTTTGAGACCGAAATATGATTTCAGATTAAAAATAGTTTTATTTATAAAGAAAGAGTGTGTGCAGCCAATTACAGTACAGTCTCTATAATCCGGCCGTTAGCCACTCAGACACGCCCAGTAATCAGGCGGCTGGCGACAACTGCCATCTGCTTTCAAGTCTCTACTTGTCTGTAAAGCACGTGACGTATGTCGTCTGTTTCGATTACTTCAGTTCACTGCAGACAGCAGAGAAAAGTGTGATGTTTATTGCCAAAATGTGCTTCTGCTCAGTACGGGCCGTGAGTTGTTGCAAAAACGTAAACATAGTACTTTGGCAATAGTTAAAAAGTACATAATTTGTTTAAAAGATTAGAAAGTGGCGATAAGTTAGGAATCCAAGGCTATCCAAGGAATTTAACATCAGCAGATCATAAACTCACAGACATAAAAAAGAAAATAAATGACATTGAATAATATTTTAAGAGAAGTGAATCATCTTTCAATGTAAGACAGATTATTCCTGGCAAATTGAGTCTTTTTAAGTGAACCTCCACTAATCCCGCATTTTGCTAATCCAACACTTCCGATCCCAATATAGAGCCGGATTAGTGAGATCGCATGTACTTAGCGTTCAATAATAACGATAATACCATAAAAAAATCATATATTGTAATTACACTACTTTGAAGGAAATCAAATAAATGAGACGCTAATAGTTCAATTTTAAAAGTGGTTTTTAAGGGGTTAAAATAGACCATGTACACCTTTACTATTCAACTGCTAGCGCCTATACTAGGGATCCAATTTTTAATATAGTAAAGAAACATGTTAGTGTGGCATCAAATAATACATGCTTTTTATTTCAAATATTTGTTTGTATATTTCATAGTTTTCAAGCAATTGAGCAAAGCGTAAAATAACAGCCTGACAATTACTTATGTATGTTGTTCAAAAAAGTGAGCAACAATGCTTTCCAGTGAACTGAAATGTTTCAAGTACTTGACCTAGCCCTGTACTAGGTTTGGTTCAAGAGCTAACGAAAGCCAAAAGGTTGATTTGCTTACACGGTAGGAAACTGAGAAATCACCCGAGGTGAGATGTTGCGGACAAAAAGGTTTGTGTCTGGACAGTTTTAAAACTGGACCTTTAGTCTAGGCTACATCTAAATTTTGAAGCTGAACTATTGAGCTAAATTCCAGCTTTTTGAAGGTTACAGTGTTTATCTTCTTTACTATTGCTGAGGCCATGTGTAGTTTCCTTGTTGTAAAGCCTATACTTGTGTATCTAAATCTATTATTAAAATTTAATTTTTTATCATTGATAAATTTTTAATATTACCTAACAATATAAAATTGTATTGGTACATTACATTAACAAGAGAATCAAATTATATAAGTCACTAGCCTTATAATACTAATAATTTTAAAACTTAATTTAATATATAATATATTTATGAAAATTGTCCAGACTTTTAAGTAGTAAGCGAGTGCTCTAAGAACTCTTCTATACTATACAAAGTGTTGGATACAAGATAGTTTTTAACTTTGTTTTAAATAATTTTGAATGTTGAAGAATTTTTTTAATATAGAGGTAGCTTTTGAAACAACAATATCCCTGCTTGTGATAGTAACCTTTTAAATAATTCCAGTCTATGGTATTCAACTCTGTAGTTGTCTACCGACCGCGTACCATGATTATGAATTTCATTGCCTCGTACAAGGCGGTATTTATTGAGACAAAACATGATAGTTTCGTAAATGTAAATTGATGGGAAGGCAAAAATGTTTAGTCGTTTGAACGAATTTTGGCACGAATCTCTTAGATTAAGATTGTCTAAGATTCGGATGGCATATTTCTGTAAAACAAAAATCCGAGTTATTTTTGTTTTAGCACACATTCCCCATAAACATGTTCCACATTTTAGATGCAAATAAACAATACCATGATATGCCGTTTTCAAAATTTCTCTGGAACAATAATCTGCGAGGTTTCTGAGCATAAAGATTCCTGGAAATAATTAACCAGGACATGGAAAGTTTTTTAAACCTGCAGATTTGACGTTAAAACAAATTCAGTTAGGGCAGCTCAAGAATGTACTCACTGGTACACAACTTTTCAAACTTCACATCCTTGATTTCTGGTATCACCGAATCTCAAAAACTTAAACTCTTGGTCAACTTCTTGTCATCTTCAGTTTATGAACACATAAGAAATTGTAACAAATTTGAAGATTTAACTCATAAAACCAGTCAATGACGAAGTACCGTAAAATGGGGTGAATTGATACAGTTTCGATTATGAAAATCTTTTACCAGTTTAATGTAAATATATATTACACTTGACACACTTTATATTTACTGGTATTTGCTTTATTTTCAGTTTCAATCATCAAATATCTAAATAAAAAATTATTTATGGTGTTAAAAAACATTTGTATCAGTTCACTCCAGCTAAGTGGGTGAACTGATACATGAATCAAAAACTATTGTTTATCAACTTTGAAAGCAGTTGGGGTGAACTGAGTTTATATTACTATACAAAACATTACAGTTTTTATTGTTGAAAACATATTTACACCTTTTTGATCATTAACTGACAGCTCAAAATAGGTTTTTGGGAAACTGGTATCGCCCGCCCGCAGCTCTTTTGGTTGTTTTAGTTGGCACCTAATTTCATGAGGGAAAACAATGCTCTTTTCTTCAATCTCTGGAAAAACAAATGTGTCCCTGTGGTCCTGTATTGTTTCAAGAAAGTTACCGGTATACGCTAGTCACAAATTTGCAAATCGGACTCAACTGCAAGGAGAGACAATCGATCAGTTTTTACTTTGATACTTTGAAAGGTTTGAAGATATTGAGTAACGAATGTACAGTAGTTTCAAAGCAGTAACTGCTGATGTCTCGTACAAAGATGAATCCGCACGAGGCGCTTTCATAAGTGGATTAAACTCACCTTACATCAGGCAGAGACTTTTGGAAAAATCTTCACTATCTCTTCAAGAAGCTTTTGAACTAGGTCGATCCCTAGAGCTCGCTATCCGTCAATCTAAGGACTACATATCTCCTAATTCTGCAGTAAGTACTTTAAAAGTATCACACCGAGAGTCTCCAGGTTTAAACGTCTCTCAAATCGATCGATATTTCGTCAACACTCCATCCAGACTTACCAGAATCTCTGACAGCTTCCGCATCAAAGAAGTGTTTTTTGCAACGGTTGGTATATACAGTACGCTGCAAATGCCCCGTTTAAAACGTAACTTGCAATAACTGTGGAAAAATGGCCATTTTGGCAAAGTATGCAAATCATCTGCTACATTTAAGTCTAACAAAACCAATCAAACCGCATCCATTGCAGCCACTCTTCCTAGCGCTATATCAGGTTCTGTCTCGCTATCTAACGCTACTGTACAAATTCGTGTTAACGATAACGAAACTTCAGCTCATCGACACAGGGAACACAACTAGTTTTATTTGTGATCGTTTGGTTGATGAATTCAAACTAAATGTAGAGTCAACTGCTTGCCTAGTAAAACTGTCATTTCATATCAATCAACTAAAATATCATAGGATTTTGCAGAGTTAAATTTGAGTTACTTGGCCACTCGTACAACAACATTCAGCTGTTTGTACCTAATCTTTGTTCTAATGTAGTTATTGGTCATGATTTACTCGCACAACACTCCAGCCTTAAAGTAAATTTCGGTGGTTCCAAAAAAATCGGTGAATTTCGGTGGTGCACCTCTAAATATCTGTGCGTTATCTTTACAAAGCTGTTGTAAGGTTCTAGCTTCTAAGTCTGTGTTATTAAACTAATTATTTCTTTTAAAGACCAAAGGTATGTTGGTTCACCACACCACTCGACTCCCTAGTTGGAATATGACTATAGATATTTGCCAGTTCAGATAACGTGTGATATAATTACGTGCGTAAGAGGATAAGGGTCCAAAGCTGAACGCTTAGCATCTTTAGCTGTGTGAAACTTCCACCCTTAGAATAATGTGGAGCAACCCTACGGTTGCTATTGTTGCTCCACATCCCCCCCCTAAAGACCTGTTTTAGAGTAATCTGTAATACAATTGAGTCTCAGCAGATCATGAGCTATGCTCTAGTACTCTTAGTATATGGAATTGTTATAAGGAAAAATCAGTTTTCTCAAAGAGACCAAAAGGGGTTGCAAACCAATAAGTAAACAAACCAAAGGAAAATATAAACTCACAAAAAATGAACACATTAGTTTATTTGTACTCTTAACATAGGTCCTGGAAAAAGGTCCATTTTATCCGTGGACGTAAGCGTAAGGGTACCCATAGTACCAAGGGTGCGCGTAAGGGTGTGCATACGGGTAGGCGTGGGGGTAAGCGTAGTAAGGGTAGTAGGCTGACTCAGAGCCCTGTAGGTCCTTGGGGTCTGCAGGGGCGGCAATGGGGGCCACTTTGGGGCGGACGAGGGCCAGCGGGGCGGCAATGGGGGTCAGTGAGTGGGCTTCCCTTCCTCTGCAGAGGCGAGCACAGCCACAGCTGCTGACACAGCTAGCACCAACTGCAACACACGAAATAATCATAATAAAAAGTGTATTTATTCAACGTTTAAAACTAAGTAAAAACAGTTACTTTATAAAGACACATTTTGCCCTAAGCGTAAATTTTTCCACTTCCTCAAAGTCAAATAAAAATCCTGACTTGAGTTAGATATCAGGTAATTTATTGAACAACTCAAAGAACTAAAACCAGACCTACACGCAGCCAAGCGCTAAAGCACCCCTGGCATGAGTGAATCGAATCTCTTTTACAATTTGTACGTCTAATTCGCTCTGTTGGCACTCGGCCGTTCTATTGCTACGGGTGCTACGAGGCTGTTTGCTACGCTTACAGCCTTCGGCCTCAGGCTCATGGGGCATTTTACTGCAAGTTTTATTAATGCATCTTGAAGCGATATCAAATTTAACATTTTTATTTGGGTAATTTTACAATATTTGAATTGTGTTGACACTTCATTCATTACAGCTAATTTTTATACATACTAACTTTTAAAATGATAAAATCCCCCGTACCGGGTTTGGTCAAACGATAGGTGAAAAAAATTATATTCATCTAGTAAAACTTATAGGCCTATTTAGCCTTATCTTGAAAATGAATATTCAATTTTAACTATCAATGAACTCACCCACACCATATTCTTTGAAATAGGACTAATCCTCCACTGTTATAGCGGAAAATCAATTTTTTGGCCGCCATTTTTGAAACGATTCCATTGATTTGTATAATTTTTGGTATATTGATGGATACTGTCAAAATACATGTACTGCTCCCCATATAAGTCATTAAAACCCCCTTTCTTAAAATAAAAAATCACCCCCTAAAAGAGGACTTTGGTGGTCCGATTTTTCTAGCAAACGAACATGACCGAGATTTTAAAAGAAACATTTGTACCAAATTTCATGAAAATTGGACAAAAATGCGACCTGTAGAGAATACACACATGTATACATATGTATATAAAGTGTTGAAAAATGCTCAAAACGTGTTCTGTGGGTCAGGATTGGTGCTCATTTCATGGTCACAGTGTACAGTGGCCTAAGCTATGCGCAATATGTGTCCTTGTACACACGTACAACACTTCCTATGTAAATAGGCCTAGTATTGTACTCCTTAACTGTTCACTTGGTTACTATATGTCAGTCTGTGTTTGTATTGTATGTAAAGAAATACGTGGAGTTCCACAGGCCTAGGTAAAGGTTGATTCAACTGATCCGATGTTTCCGTATGTTAATGGCCATATGAAATTGAACAAACAGTACTCACAGCCAGATCATGAAAGGAAAACAAATTTTGAATTTTAATAAAATCGGACTACTCATTCCGCCGATTTAGCGAAAAGTCTTTTTTGCCGCAGTTTCATTATTTTTAGGTATATTGATGTATAGTAACAAAATTCATATTTATTTTAAATTTCATCAAAATTGGACCAAATTAACTGTCTTTAGATCATTAAAACCCCTTTGAAGAAAAGTCCTTCCCAAAAAAGAGGTTC
This sequence comes from Matsumurasca onukii, assembly GCA_018831715.1. Lineage (NCBI taxonomy): Eukaryota > Metazoa > Arthropoda > Insecta > Hemiptera > Cicadellidae > Matsumurasca > Matsumurasca onukii. The sequence goes on along the minus strand of CM032058.1, from coordinate 71,561,912 downwards.
CTGTAGTCCAATTTGGCTGGTTAACGAACGTGTTCTGAGGGTCAGGATCGGTGCTCATTTCATTGTCTCGGGCCTGGGTCTTACCATGATGACGGCTTGAATATCTCATTTTTTAAAAAGAAAATTCGATAAGAAGTCTAACAGAAGTTTGTCTTGACCTCAACTCTTATGAAAGCAAAAGGTTATCATAAGAATAAATACTGACTCATTTAAATGTACAAAATATTATGAATCTTAAGCCTAACGAAACATTTTCATATACGGTTTATGAGATATTTCCAAAATTCTCAAATGTTCCAAGTGCTTTAGACATTTTAAATGAATCCCTCATAAAGGGAGAAATCATCTTCATTTTTCTTAACATTGTTCCATACAGGCTAAATAATTATTTTAAGATAGTCAAAAAGTACTCACAGCTAGTTTCATGCTGATTGCTGGCAGTAGTCTCTCGCTAGTGACACTCCAGGAGACTCCAGTAGGTCGTGTTTATATACTGGAGCACTGGAGACAGGAGAATGTATGGTGGGTGTGTACACTGCATGGGGGAATCCGTACAACTTAGTTATTGCACAGTACAAAGTATCAACTGTTGTTGTATCCCAGTACAGTGTGTAATATAGTAAAACCCCTGCTTACAAACATAAGGGAATATCCATATTTGGCGATAAGCTTCCTATCGAAGCCGGGCTGAAAATTATTACAATAAATTACCTGACAATAAATGTTGCGGTGTAGGTACAAAAAAATAACCTAAGAATATGACCAAAATTGTTTTATAGCTAAAAGAATTTTTGATAGTTAGTTGAAAATTATTTAAATTATACTTTCCCTTCCAAGGTCTTCACATGGTCGTAGAATTTTGTTGTTATCATTGTTTTAATTTTGTTGTTTCTTTTTAACTTTCTTTTTTTATTTTGTCTTGTCATAGAAACAATTTATTTTGTAAAAAATGTGACAATAAACATATTATTGGTTATAAGGCAATTTGGTGAAACCAGGCCGACACGCGGCTAAGCGCTTAAACGCCACTGGATTGATGAATTGAATTTCCTGCAATTTGTTACTCTTATTCGCTCCGTTCACAGCCTCGCTTTGGCTTTCGGCCGTTTTATTACCAAGCCATTTTAAAATGACTCGATGATTTTAATTATATTTAGTATATTGATGGACATTATACGGACAATTAAAGTACATAATTATTATCGAATTTCCTTTGGAAAGATAAGATATTCATGCCGTCAGCATAGTAAGACCTAGGACGGGACCATGAAATCCTGACCCCCAGAACACGTTTTGAGAATTTGTTCAACACTTTATATACATATATATATATCCCATTCATATACAGTATGTGCGTACTCTCTACAGGTCACATTTTGTGTTCGATTTTCATGTGTATCATTAATTCTCGATCAAGTTCGTTAGCCAACAAAATCGGCTACCAGAAATCTCTTATTGTGGAGTTAAAGGTTTTGCAAAAAATGGTTTTATGATCTAAAAAAAAGTAAATTTCATCCAATTTTGATAATTTTGAAATGAATTTATATTTTGATAATATCTACGATTAATGCTCTAAAAACTATGAAAATCCATTTAGTAATTTGAAAATGGCGGCCAAAAAGGGGCATTTTGCTACAACAACGTTATAAATAGTCCGATTTTAATAAAATTTGAAAACAATTTTCCCTTAGAGATATATAATAAAACCTACAGTAAAAGAACACGTACGTTTGAGGCTGAAAGCCGAAGTGAGTCTGTGAGCCATTGGTAGTGCCTCGGGTACATCCTCGTAGTGCCAGTGGTCACACAGGAGACCAAGCTGAGGCTGTGAACCGAACGAATAATAGTAACTAATTGCAAAGGAAATTCAATTCACTTATGCTAGCGGCGCTTTAGCGCTTGGATGCGTTTCGACCTGTTTTTAAATTTCATCAAAGTCAAATAAAATTTACTGTTTTAAAGCATTAAAACCCTTAGAAAACTGCCCCACCTCCAAAGGAGGTTTGAGGTGGTCCAGTTTTTTCTGGTTAGTGAACTTGACCTAGATATTACCTAGATAGGAACATTTACGTATGAAATTACATGAAAACTGGACAAAAATGCGACTCTTGTACTCACGTATGTACATAATTTTATGTATATAAAGTGTTGAAAAATTGTTCAAAACCTATTTTGGGAGGTCAGGTTCGGTGCTCATTTCATGGTTCAGAGTCTGGGTCTTACCATGCTGACGGCATAAATATCTTCTTTCCAAAGGAAATTTGCATTTTCTTTTTCGCAAATTAGCATTTGTTCAAAGGAAATTTGATAGTTACGCAATAAACCTGCAGTTAAAATAACGTGTGTTTTTAAGAATAATGTAAGGCCATAACTCGAAGACAAATTAAAGGCCCTAAAACTAAACAATAGGGAAGGCTCTCACCTAGTGGGTCTGGGTAGTATGAACAAAACAGGTACTCTAGATGAGGCTTACTTCAGTAACCATTTGGAAAACATAACCCCTTATCGAAAGTTTTTAATAAGAAATTCAGTGGAATAAAGTTTTACCAAATTTCTGTATTCTGTACCCAAATCTTCTCAAAAAACAGTAAAAGGTTATTTACAATGATGTTGGTTTTGTGTTTTTAGTTCAAAAAAATACATATTGTATGTATGAACATAAAACCTATTGTAAGCATTTGAATATAGCAACATCATTTCTGGGAGGTTTGCATACAGTGAAAAATAAACTAACTAATGTCTGTAATAAACCGTCATCAGCCGAGATACATGCTGACATGTTTCACGAGCACCACTGTCTCAGTGTACCGAATCCATATGGCAACTCTAAGACCAACGGTTAAGCAGTTTTGGTTGTTCCCAAGTTGATTAATGCAGCTTTTATTGTTTTTCTGCATGATGAATGCGTGTTTTTTTTTTTTTTCACTGCTCACACTTGTTTATTAGCAACAAACTCTATTGCTTCTATTTTTAATTGGCTAAATACTGGCTTTATGCATACTAAACTAAAGGGTCCATATTTGCACCTTATAAAACTCCGGCTCAAGGAACATTTGTGTTTCTTTTATACCAGGTGTCCAAAAATCCTGAGAAAGGGTTTGTTCTAAGGGTTAACTGAAGTACATTTGGTATATTTTGGAAGTTAGCCCCCACCCCAAAAGGGGTAAAATGGGGGCGACCCTTTTTAATATACATTTTACCCCTATATGCACCTCATTTGAAAGAGTGTAACAACACAAATTCATTGCTACCATAAGAATAATTTATTATGACTCTGTTTAAAATGGTGGGCCAAAATGTGATTCTGTGCAGATAAATGGACGTTTTGGATACCCGGTTCCACTAAATCTCTTGGCTTAGCTACGACTCTGTGTAAACTATATTTCTAAAGCGGTAGAACCCTACAAACTGGATCTCATCATGCACTTCTCGACCCGAAACTTGAAGGCTTTCTTCCTAATGCAATTCAGATACAATCACGTGACACTTTTCTTTTTTTTCGAAATCCATTTAATCTCAGTGGTGGGTGTGGTATTCTGCGACCTCGCTATTCCTTGTCCAAGGTTATGCGCATCTGTCCCCCCACCCACGATAGAATCAGGTGTTACTGCTGTTCTGCTTACTATAACATCTGTTATTTTATTCATTCCTAAGTGTTGGAATCTTACAGCAGGATGTCGTTAGAACATTCTTCGCTTTGTTTATTGTTGAAGTGTCGCCTTCTCTCAATTGCTTATTTATCCTGAACCTTGTGACGATCACTGTCTTTCAATAAAGGCTTGTCGGGATGGTAAAATACGATGTTGGCTTTTTATGAAAAGTCTGACACGTTTGTTTAGAAGACCATTAAATTCGATTTGCTAATCCACAATTTAAATTAGATCCTTTATATAACAACTTTTGGCATTGGAAATTAAGCAACTGCAGTCAGATAATAGGACCTGTGAATTTTTAGTTGGAATGCAAGGCATGTTTGCTCGGTTTTGCTGTTGGGCGCCTCTTGTTTAATTTTTCTCAGGGGTTATTGTAACAAATCAAATATAGAGCACCGCATTCAAACAATATTTGAAAAGCTTTAATTGTTTTTGTTGACAATAAACATTGCCATCCATTCAAATATTAAATAATTTGAAGTTTAAAATACGATTTAAAATGTCGATATGAACTTACAGCAAAGGAACGTTTGTAGCGACATTATAGTAAACATTTAAATAAAACCGTGGATTTCTCTACGTTATCACACGAGTAAATTCCACCACTATTTCCATACAAAACAGGTAAACTAACACCAGCTGATTCACATTGTGCCCGTGGACCACCGATGGGAGTATCTAAGGTTATATATTGATAAAGTAGTGTGGCCTTACACATTTTGTTTTTTGTTACGAGATAAATAGTGTTGGATAATATCAATAATGTAAACGGCTGATTATTGAAGACCATGCTATCAAGTATCCGGCTGTCAAGGTCACTTTGCCGCTGTTTTGAAACTTACACCACCCACTTTAGTAGAACACACATTGGTATTCAAATATTCCAGTACACAACACGTCACAGGTGGGCACAGTGAGTAGCTAAGATACAATATATGAGTTATTCAGAACGATCGAAAAGTCGCGCACATCATAATTGTAATCAGGACAAGTACACAACAATGATCTAAATTCAATATTTTATTTCATGATCGTTTTTTAACTTTACAAGCTCATATGATATGTGAGATTGTGTTGATAATCATCTTAAGCTTTTTGAAGGTGAATGAAGCATCGCATTTGTAAACTCGAAAGTTTAAACTCAAAAGACCGGTCTTCCAGTTCTCCTTCTGACAACAACTGATCCAGTTTTATGGAAATGTATTAATCTAGACACAGTCATAATAATTTATATTCGTCATTTACATCAATTTACATTGATTGTGATTTGTCATAAAGATTTACAATTATGAATAAAAGTCTTTGTTTGAAGTTTTTGTTGGTGACAATGATTGAGGTTGAAATATTATTACGGAAATTTTCCGTCTTTTGAGTGAAGAAAAAGAACACGACGTTTTGGGATCTAGAATTTTTCTTTTAAACTTATTTGATTTGATGAAAACTAGCCTAGTCAACAATACAAAAGCGTTTAAAAATTAAAAGACAAATAGAGAAATCAAGCACGTCCACGGTCAGTGACAGCAGGTGCACACTGACTGCCTCGTCAGCCACCAAAGAGCCATATTGGCTGGCTTTGAGCAGTGGACGACCAATCTTAGCCGTGAATCCAACTGTTAACAGTTGAAGGGTTTTAGGTACTGACTTCTAGAGGATGTAAACCTACAATTACTTTTAAAGCTCGTTTTTGAATGGTGTACAAGAAGTCGCTGCAGCAATCTGCATATAGCTTCCTGCTTTGGGGAATTTCGTCAAAGCCCAATGTTTTATACGAAATTCTTCAAAGCAGGATGCTATATTTAAGTATAGATTTAAATAACGCGTGATAGGCCACTTTTAGTCCTTTATCTGTGCCTGTTGTAGCTAGTTTAATTCGTTTAAGATCATTTCTTGCAGATGAAGTCCGCTTAAGAGCTCCAAGAATAGTTGTCATCAATCATAAGTTTTAAATATTTGTTTAAATTTACTAAGAGGAAATGGTATCCTTGCGTTTTCCGAATGAAATTTGTGTCGTTTCTAGGAAAACATTTCTAAACTGTCTGCTTTTATGTTAGTTATAAGTAAAATTTCTATATGTGAGCAGTCTCCGATGACTACATGGTATGTTTGTGACTTACAGCCCTAACAGACTCAGGACAGAGAGGATGATCACTGGTCACACAGCGCATGTGTAATGAGTGTATAAAAGCCTGTTGATCGAAGCGCGCACGCTCACACCTCCACCATGCTCAGTGCACAGGTAAGTACTTAATGGTCTACGTACACACCATACGCGTGCCTACCAGCCATGTATACGCATTGTCCATCGGTTCTATTGGTTATTTCATACTAGTTAAACACGGATTACGTTCTACAGTTAATTAAAGAGTGTCCCAAAAGTAACTTTACCCAGTTCAACAAACAAAGTAAGAACGTCTGTACAATATTATTTAAACCATTGATTTGGTATACATTATTTCGAGTTTTACAACTAAAGTATCTGTTTTAGATGCGTATTGTCTACTTCCATAAACTTTTACAGATATTTGTTGACACTGAGAAATAAACTAAAATTTGTTCAAAGATTATTAATATTTAAAACTTCAAATTCATTTAAAATTGCTGTTCTCAACTGTCTATTATTTGATAGCTTTCGCAAAACACATTAGTTTTCACAGTTGCCCAAAATAAAAAGTCTAATGGAGTGAGTTCACACGATCTGGAGGCTATGTAATAAAGTATTGTTCAATAAATGACTTTTGGGACACCCTGTATATTTTTAGCAATTAAATATTTCTGTTTCTCTGAAATTTTACGTCTGAAGCTTTTCTACCAAAAACCCTCCGGTTATATACACATATTATTCTAATAGCCTCATGAGTACTCCTTACATTTGGGGTTAGTTTGTGCAAATCAAAACCAAAACTAACTGGGTTCATCGGAACTTTGCATTGACAGCTGCAAACAAAATCATCGACACAAAAAGAACAAAGGCTAAATAAAAATTAAGTAAATTGGTTCTGTAGTTTTCAATTAAAGACCCCTTAAGAAGGTTCACACATTATTTAATATAGCGAAAAACCTGGATTTTAATTCAGTTTTACTGGCAAACAGTAAAATCTGTCATAAAAGGGAGAGAAGATGAAGATCGCTCCAAACCTCAGGTTCACAGTCGCATCTCTCCTTCTTCCCTTAGGTAAAGATAAACGTTCCAATGTTAATAACAGTTGTGAGTTGTTAGCGGTCTTAAATCTACACGAATTTGTTGTACAGTGTATTCTAAGTTGTATTAAAAGCTTTTCAGAATGCCATGGCTATCATGAAAACAACCTGACTCCTTTTTGTTTGCATGTTTAAAAATAACGAGAAGTTGAATTCATTATTATCACAGTTAGTACAGGATGTTCAGGGCTTACCCAAATTAAGTACAACTCAGTTTAATTCATTTATTTATCATACAGGCTTTCATATGACATTTTGTATAGTTAACCTATAATATGCTATAGAATAGAGTTTAGGGTACTTATTCAAAAAGAATGCCCTACTTACATGTTTCTGTAACTTTTTAGTATAAGTGCTTCATGAATAATTTACATATGGTTGAACAGAAGAAGCTCAAAAGTGTTGTTTACATACATTGAGAGGTCATTTAAGTTGTAAATTATCAGCAAAATGGCTGCCTTTCAACACAAGATATTTCTTGTTCTAAATTTTCAAAAAAGGCAGTCAGTTCAGTTCAGCGAGAGTTTTGTCATAGATTCGTGATGTCGTCGTGAATTTTGTGGGGGTTATGTTAAAAGACAACTTATGTACCCCTTCTCTCAAGGAATGTAGTTGACCATATCAGAGCTGCAGTCAATATCATACATTATTATTTGCTTCGTGGTGTGTGAGAAGAGTTCGATTATCTGCTAGATTTTTGCTGAGCAGTCAAGGGAGGATATAATGAGCATTTTTAGAAGTGTATCAAGGGGAACAAACTTTGAAATTTGCACTTTTTACTAGTATTTAGTTTATGTAAATCTATTTGTAAAAATTAATGAAATAGTACTTTATGAAAGTAACACATTCTTTTTTAATAACCCTGTACTTAAAGCTACACTATTTTCTAAATTATAGTCTTATATTTACAATAACTAGTTAAATGCACACAAAAGCTTTACATAAAGACTACTTCGGTCATATAGATTAGGTACTGTATGCGTTGTATGTACCAGCTGCAAGATGCGTTACGGTGACTCACACGCACGGTTAAGATGATGTCTCGTTCTAAATCATCAGCTTCTGTATTTCATCTGTTTCAAGACTAATTTTGGATGTCCCCTTCAAGTTAACATAATTTCGTTTATCAGAAAATGTCTGTTTAGTAGACCAGCTTTTTATTTGGTTCACATTTTAGTTCATTAGCAAATTACGAGGGCTGTTCAGAAATTAACTTCCGTTTAAAACACTAAAACGCACACCAGTTGTAGACACGTGTTATTATATATAAAAGAGCATTATTTCAAAACTATTCTTTGACAATTCACGATGAAGATCGGAGCAATTATCAAACCAAGGCATACAGTTTTCTACGCCATTGCATGACATTCCGCCGCCAGTGTCCATAACAAGTAGTGGACGCAGTTCACTCTTTAACGTGTTTTTTTCAACACGCTCCATCACAGGCAAACTTATCTTTAAGTCAGTTAGACTATTTTTTAACTTGCGCTATTTTTAAAGTAGGGATAACGTTGTTTCAACGTTTAAAGAACATAAAATGGCAAAAAATTCAACCATACTGTCAGATTCACATGAGTCAGGCTGTCCAACGACGTATAAAATGCGCATATGGTTTCATTCTTCTACGAGCCGTACAAGAAAGGAAGTTAATTTCTGAACTGCCTTCGTAATATACATTAGTTTTAATATTTAATTCTTATGATTTTTATGGTTAGAACTGTTCTTTGTCTATAATTGCTGTTCTAAGGCGCACACAAAAACCATTTAATGTTTTGCATTATTATTTGTTAACTACTGAATACTCGTGTGTTGGTTATTACTTTGTTTTGAAATGCCATGGATACATTAATGTCTTGTTAGTTTTGGATAGCTTTTTGTAGAGTTGTCTCACGTTTCTTTTAGTTTATTTTGAGAATACTTAGTCTAGTCATGTTTATATACATTCAACCACAGTTAATAGAAAACCTAACACCAGTTTTCTCCTATGTTCTTAGAAGACACTACTAGTCTCGGCACTCCTGCTGACGAGCTGCCTGATGGTGACCTCGGCGCCGGCGGACCGGGAGTTGGAAGACCTCTCAACCCCCGAACAGACCCCAGGCGACCTCAAGACCTCGGCTAGTGCTTACTATCCTTACTACGGGTACGGGTACGGTTACCCCTGGTACGGCTACAGCTACCCGTACTACTCATACCCAGTGCACTACCCACTCTATTCTTATCCTGTTGTCTATGGACGCTGAGCACCTACCCACCTTCACTACCATGCTGCCACGCACGCCTGCCAACCTTCCAACGAGTAAATTTAGTTTTTTATTTGGTGAATAAAACAGTTATAGAAATTCATTTTATGAACATTTTTATTACTCCTACCATCATAAGTGTATACTGTATACCCAATGCCGGTGCAGTGGCTGAGCCAACAGCTGTTGGTACTTCGTAGCTAAGGTACACAAGCTGCATAAGCTTAGTAACTTGCGGATTATTTAACTCACAGCCAAGTTGTAAGAAATAAATAATTGTATATGCCTGGACTGATAAAAATATACATTTAAGTTAAACATTGTTATATTAACCAATAAAAATACAGAAAGTATCTAAGTTTCAGCCAATCAGTGACTGAGGAAGGTACTCCAAGGCGAGACCGAAATGTTTCAAGCAAATAATTATGATGTTTCGACGTGGTGTGAACCGGAAGAACTAGATTATACTGCTGTAATATTGATGGTTGATGATACTAGTCAGTACAAGGTAGGGTCCGTCATGCTCTGCTTCGCTAAGCGTTCAATTTTGGAGACACTTGTAAGGCTAAAACCTGTAATTACCAGAAAATCAAAGACATTATTCAATGGGAACTTGCGTATGTATAAATGAATGGACAATGTTTGTTGGTTTAAAATGTCTGCTATACACTGTGGAAATGAGAATGTGGTAAATTAAATTTAAGAAGTCAAAATGGTAAGTGATGTTAAGGTATTAAATGGAAAACAATCTGTAACAAAAACCCCTGGCACAAATATTTTGTATTTCAAGTATTTCAGTTACAGTTAGAGCTAAACAAGGTTCTTTGCAATATACAGTACTATATAAAATACATATATTCACTATTCAGAAATATAACAAAACATAGACATTTATAATATTCTATATGCAGGATTTATAAACAAGTATAATTCAACTTGTGTTAAGGCAGGTTTAACATCATATAGATATTAGACAAACATGATTGTTTTAAATTCAACTTAGTTAAACATTGCCTGATAATGATCTGGTCGCATTAGGGCAGCTAACTTTCACGTTGAAAAACGAGACCTGTCACAGATTATTTCTGAATAATATTACACTACCACAAGAACTACCGCAAGTTCTAAGTGTAAAGTACTGGTTTACTTGTAGTTAAAGTTGTTTTGAAACCTATCAATTGTCAAAAACCTTCAGTATATAAAATATCTTCATAGAACAAATATTCTAATATAAATGTTTAGGACAAATCCCTCGAGCACCATGATTCTAATGAAATAAACTAATTGATGAAAACCTTAAAATGTCTTAGGTTTATGAAGAAACCATACATTCTACATTCAACCTCAAATTAATTAAAGAAATTGGACTCTTATCCTGACCATCTGCCAATCAACCTACTGGATATAATCAAAGCTATCTGGACTTGAACGTGTCACTATATTTCAATACACTTTAATTTCAAGAGATCATTATTTTGATATTTTTGAGTAATATTGTTATCCTATTTATAGAAGCATAACAGATTGTTAAATAAAGTGTTGTAAAAAGAAAGAAAATGGAACAATTTTTATGAAGGATATTATGTTTTTATTAGTTATCAATACAACAATTTTAATGTTACAAAAGTAAGCCTTATTTAAATTTTCAGCTGAGCGTGACCTTTTATTAATTTAAAGCCAAAATTGTCTTACTAACTTTCTTTATAATTTGTTGTTGTTAAATAATTCCTTGAACAACAGCTAGACTGAACAGGAGCTTGTTGTAGAATTTTTTATTCTTTGTGAAGTGTTGTAGCTTGCCAAATAAAAATAAGCAAATTTATAACAAATTAAATGATAAAACATGGTGCTTTGAAGCATAAAACATAAATAAAAACACGGTGATCGCTTGAAGACAGTTAAAGTGGCATTCCCAAATTAAAGACATGATAACAAATTAAGCTTTTTGAAACATAAGAACCCCGACAGTTTAAACTATTGACAGTCTTCAATTCAGTTCATATTTATTTACGGAATTCGCCATTTTTAAGCAATATTTAAATACATTCAAGACATACATTATTCCATGAGAGATAATTGAAAATTGGATCGTAGTCCACTCTAGGTTAGGTTCATAGAGGACTTTCCAAACACGAGGGTCGGTAAACTGCTTGAGTAACATATTGTGTACGTCACAAATAATAATACAGTTTTATTTAGTAATCATGTTTCTGGATGCATATCTCAATCGTCATACCTTCTTGTCTAAACGTTGCATTCTTATACTCACACATCCACTTGCATCATTCTCTCAATCGTGTGGCAAACACTCTTCTCAACTATAAAATGCGTCTGCAACCAAAGTTATTTTACATGAACTTCAAATGCATTCAGTAAATAAAATGCGTTATGTTTCTATAGTCTCAGGGAAAGAAACGATGGACTGGCCTGAGGTTATGAATATTTTCGGTGCTCTAGTTATGTACGCTTCAAATGGAAATAAACACTTTATTGTCTTCAATACTCTGTTCCGTTTGTCTAATCAACATACTGGTACTAACCTGTCCGCAGTTCACACGCTGCCAATTACAGCTACTGTTAGTACAAATACTATTGATCAAGAGTTAGTTTCCTCGCTTGTGTAACGTGGCGATTAATTATACAGTATTCAAGGTTGAGAATCGTCGTTTACATGTTCGTTTTGTAATTTAGCTTTAGATTGTGAAGTGATACTGCGGAAAAGATACGTAGTAAGCAGATAATGATAGTCATAGCTTAAGTTTTACACTAGTCGCATATCATATATGTAGGCAAATATGAGGCTAAAGTTTGGTGTCAGTATTTTTTCAGTTGTTAGTACACATATCCGTTGGGTAATTAATTAATAACCGAATCTGGGGAACGGTGGGCCCTAGTTTGTAACAAGACTACATCTCAACATCCATCAAAACACTCATCACACTCACCATTCATTCCATACTCACCTTAAAATACTCAAAGAGTGGTCGGTGTCTCAGAGGCAAAGTATAAAGTATTACGTAAAGAATTCGTTAATACCTCTGTTGTAATGGTTGCAAATACAGCTTTTACTATGAGAAACGTTCATCCTTATCACTTATAATTTGGTGTTTAACCTTTTTCTTTACCTTTTACAGTTTTTTGAGTTATGAGCGGTCACGCGCGCAACTTCTTTCTCCTGTAACGCGACATCACAGAGATTTCTCATCTCCTGAGAACCCCAACAAAATCCAAACCCAAACTGAGTTTGAAATTAGGTGAAATTAATGATACCCATGGTAACAATGTTGGGTTTGGTCGAGTTGTTATTCAGTCTGTGCGACATTGCAAGGTCACAGTATTGCATTGTGCAAGGAGAAGCACGAGGCGCATTGTAACAATACACCTTCCACACGCTGCACGCTACATGCTGCATGCTGCATGCTGCATGCAGTTAGCAATAGATACAATCACTCACAGGGTTAATCACAAGTGGCATCTTCTTCGTAATTCTGTCTTTGAAATTTGTTGTTGACAATGGGGAATTTCAGAGCTCGACGTTATAATGGAGACGTTTTCTATAGTTTTTAAAATGGAAGATCACGAAGAATGAGCTGGTTTAAAGTAATCACCGTAAACTGCCCAGACATACAAAACCACATCACTGTGTGTGTTTCGTTTTTAATTTAGCTAAATTGACTACATTATAAAACACAGCCCGTAACACAAAACCACTTGTTTTTATATTTGTGTTGCTTAAAAGTTACTTAAAAGTTGCTTGGTAAGTTAGTGCAAAGAGATGTTGTTAAGTTTATAAGAATATTACCAACTTTGTATATACTGTCTTATGCCTATGTACATATGTATCTTTTGGCAATAAACGATTTGATTGATTGATTGAAAAAAGAACGCTCATACCCAAGGTTGGTATCCTTGGCTCACACCCACATATTGTTTGATTGTGTTTAACTAAATTGATCTCCGCCACTATTATGAATTTTAAATCTAGCAAGTCAATAAGTCTTTTATTTGGCCGTTAGATACAATCAGTACAATAGGCTAAGTCAATATAATTATACAACACAAAATAGAAATCCAAGCCATGCATAAATATTGTGAAACAAAATTTGAACCATGCAAAAGTTAAGTTAATATAAAATATGTACAACAGTTTAAAGGTAAGCCTAAGCTACAGAACAACACAGCGTGCAACATGCCCATGCTTAGTCAATAAGTACCTTGTACACAACCTTAAATCTGGGCATTTGGTAGCATTTGAAGCATGGTGCAATGGTTGGCTTGCAAAAATCTGATTCGGAATAGCAGGGATTTTGGAGCCACATTTTTACGGTGGTGGAAAATCTTGCTGGAGGGAGGTTGCGGACAGGATATGGCAGAGGGTTGAAATACCTGATACCTGTAACAGGAAAACAATTATTAGTTTTTGAAAGTCTATTTCAGGGATAAAGATATCTCTGTGTCTCGTGAAGTGATTGTGGACATCATTATTTTATTTATTTACACACGGCATACGCCAATTACAATATAGTGTTACAATATTGAGCAATGTAATTGTACATAAATTATTTAACAATGACTTGTGCGCACTAGAGAATTATAATATATGAATAGTATACATGCAATAATAATAATACAATATAACAATAACATGCTAATAGAATATACAAGACTGACATTGTTTGTTGTGATAAAGATGATGATATGATGAGATAACAATACTTTTAAGTAACATTGGTATAACAATGATTTGATACAATAAATAGATAACAAGAAATAACAATAACATAATTTATGAGTATAACTTGACGAGTTTAACATAAATTTGAGTAACAATGATAAAAAATATGAACAATATAACAACTAATAAAAATGCAATAAGATTTAGTAACAAGAAATAAATATTTGAAGGTGTAACGACAATATAATTTGTACAATTAATCGGAGTAGGTGGACCCCAACCTGCAACAGAAAACTTCATTAAATTTGAATACTGTATGATTAACGGTGGGAAAGATGGAGCTGGATAGATAGTAAGGACCTAGATAGTAAAGCTCCTGCCTTGACTTTATGACATTTAAGCACTGATTTATTCATTCACAACACTTAAAACTGAATGTTGAATAAACAAAGGCTTGCAGTGCTCAAGGAATTGAGCACTGGAGATGATTCTTTGTGCTTTCTTTTGTAATATGAGGACTTTGTACACCAGCTGAGCGTCCCCACAGTCTTGTACCATAAGCTAAAATTGAATGAAAAATGCCAAAATAGGCCTGTTTCAACACATCCCTAGGGAGATCACAGGTTAAACGTCTCAAAAAGTACACCACTCTACTAAGTTTAGTACATAAACTATCAATGTGTTCATTTCAGGATAACTTATGGTCTAGAATCAAACCCAACAGTTTCACAGAATCGTCATTTGGGCACATGGTTGATAAACTAAGTGTTATTTCTTGTGTTTTGGTCTCGTTTAAAGATAGTTTATTTAGAATAAACCATTGCTGTGCAGAGATGAGCCGTCCATGAGCAACTGATTGTGCCAGAACCATGAGAGGAAAACAGAGTGGTGTTATCGGCAAAAATGACAGCAATACCTGCTACACTATAGTATAGATCATTTATCGCTATCAAGAATAGCAAAGGCCCCATATTTGACCCTTGTGGGACTCCATGCTTGATCTTTATTTGTTCTGAATTCTCTTTCCAATTAACAATCTGAAATCTGTCAAACAAATATGACTCAATTAGCCTAAGAGCACAATCTCTTAGTCCATACCGCTTTAGCTTAACCAAAAGTACGTGATGGGAATGCAGTCAAAAGCGCGAGAAAGATCGCAAAGAATTGCATGTGTAGACTGCTTTAGTTCAAAAGACTTCATAATCTCATCTACCAGAGATTCAACGGCTAAAATAGTTGATTTCTTCTTTCTGAACCCGAATTGAGACGGTACAAAGAGATTGTGCTCCTCAAAGTAACAATACAATTGTAAGAACACCACAGCTTAAATATCTTGGCAAACACAGGTATCAATGATACCGGTCTATAGCTATACATTTTCACGAGGCCCTTTTTATAAATTGGGACGGTCCTGGAAACTTTAAGCACATCTGGGAAGATACCATGCTGAAAACAAGAATTAATCATGTTTACCAGAACAGGTGCGATAATATCAATACATTGTTTTAACAAGTTGGGTGTCAGGTCATAGACATCTTTACTACTGGATACTTTAAAATTACCAACTGTTCTAACTAAATCGTCCACAGTTACTGGGCTCCATGAAAATCCACAGGCTACAACAGGTATGTTAGTAGTGTCGGGAGCTGCAAGATCAGGTATATTACCAACCATTTCATGCACAGATTGAATGAAATAGTTGTTGAACTCGTCAGCTGACATACCCAAATCTACCTCAGAATCGGTTCTGGGTCTATTTCGGTTTATGAGAGTCCATGCCGCTTTACATGGGTTCGAGGATTCACAGATGAATGCAGCATTTGCAGAAAGTTTAGCATTCCTTATATCAAGACGATAATCTCTCCGTAATTGTCTCAGTAAGGGAAGCAGGTCTGGTCTATCTTTGGAGTAATAAAACTATATAAAGTAATAAAACTCTTCAAACGAGAAAGCTCGGATGTGTACCAGTTAGATTTAATAGAGTTTGTCATCTGTTTATCCTTTGGAGCATTTTGAACTGAAATGACTTTTTCCTTCCTTGGAAAAACACGGTTAAAGACATCACAGAACTTGGAGAAAACATTCTAAAACTCTCAACAGGGTTGAATAGTTCTGTAAGTAGTACAAACAAGGCTACAGCTGACTCATGAAAAGATCCAAGTGTATTATTTTATTTATAAAAGGTAACTTATTAATGTATGTAACGTTTATGTATAATGTAACGTATTAATGTATGTAACTTATTAATCTATAAAATTAACTTCCATAAATACATGCTTGTGATCAGCTACGAGTTTTGATCTTCGCTTATACTTATTGAAAAACTAATATTGTCCATATCAGTAAATCTAGTGCAGCTTTTCCTCTAGTAGCTTCTGGTGCAGTACTGTATAGATTAAAACTTCTGAGCACATTTTCAAAGTCTTTGGCATCAGTTGGGGAATATATTGGGTTCACATTATGGTCAGTCTCAACCACAACAAACATGCCCAAGGTAAGAATATAACCAGGCAAAGCTCAAACAGTTCAAAAATTTATTCATTTTTCCGCATGGAGCTCGATTAACTAGTTAACTAGTCAACTAGTAACTAGTTTAACTAGTTAGTTTACGCTTATTACTTTAGACTAGTAGCACTTTTTTAATGCATTATGTTTTTTTTTAATGCATTAATGACTTCGTAATCATTGAAATGTTGCGTTGCGCCTGAGTTAAATTCAACGCTTCTTTGTTACGTACAAACAAACAATAAGTATCCTCTTATTAGAAGGCCCTATCAATTTGAAAGTACCACACTATAAGAGGTGGATTGGCGAAATTGACCTTTCTTACCTACAAATATCAATACTTGTTGATTTGTTTATCAAGCACGTTGTAAATGTGAAAAGGTGTATGCCGTTATAAAAATAAATAAATGTGTACGCCTCATCAGTGTTTACTTTCACGTAATTAACATGGAAGTAATTTACGAAATAACGCATCTTGTTTATGTTGTCTAGTGCATCGTCATGTAGTTTAGTTAGACGTATTAGCCTTTCCTCGAGTGTTTGTATTTATTACTTTGGTAATGTATTATTTATTAATTTTTTTCACGACGAACGATACAAAGCAATACATTTTGATTTGGAGTGAATAACTTTTATACTGGCTCATGTTAAATCGATTGTAACTCAAATAATTATCGTTAACAAAAAACCGACGAAAATGTCTACATATTATTGTTTTAAAACTTACATAACGAAAAATCTACCGATGTTTAAATTAATAATCAATTTACTTTAATATAGTAACACCAGCATTATGAAATTTCATCAATTTTAAATACTCTTTTGAACTCAAGGCATGTCGGAAATTCTATGAAACCATTTATCAGGGCAGCAACTGTTTTGATAAGTTTGTTTTCATACTTACACTGACTGTTGGAGTAGAATTAAACCAATGTGACATTACGATATCGTTCATTACTCATTCTAAAAATGTATTTTTGACCCCCACTCATTTAATGACCTCGGTGTAATACTTTAACTTATAAGAAGCTTAACTTGAAGCTTAATGAAACGAGTTTAAAGTTACACCGAGGTCATTAAATGAGTGGGGGTCAAAAATACACTTTTGGAATGAGTAATGAACGATATCGTAATGTTACATTGGTTTAATTTGCGAGTTTGCCTATTTGATGAGGTGTGAACCGGAAGAACTAGATTATATGGTACTTACTCGTATTTTAAATACTACGCAGTTGGTTACGGATTATACGAGACAGCTACAAATACGCGGTTATAAATGCCACACAAAATATAAGTTTCTATTTAAATCAATACGTTTGCAAAGCTATCAAGATACACGCTATATAAATGGTATACATACTCGTATATATAAAAAAACGAAAAGAAGACTTCCTTACATTTACATACGAAGGTCAACAATATTGGTCATGTTTACTCACAAAGAAGAAGATACCTCGGTTATTGTTCTTGTAATCTTACATTAATTTTTCTTTTGGTCTGTCCATTACATTTACAGTCACATCCATCACAAAGTAGTTCTTATATTCCCTTGAAGTATCGATGTCATAAACTATTTCTGACATCGATACTTTAAGGCATATAGTTGCAACTTCCCATAATATCTTTGGGGTCATAATTGTTTGGAAATAAGGTTGATCTTGAATTTCCAATCCGCCTCTGTTTTCTTCTTTATTATATTATCAATAATTACAATATTATACCCATTAAATTTTGCAATAGCTTTGATAAAGGGGTGTTAACCAATTGGTGGACTAAAGAGCAGCATATAAATGTATTTTATTATAAGAACAAATGGGTTTTGATGTGTTTCATATAAGTACAACAGCACGTTTAGTTTTGTTAGGAAAGGTTTATTTGTAGATGACGAACGTCTGTACAACATATTTATTTACACTTACAAGATCAACTTTCAACGACTAAGTAATTTACATTGTTCAATGCAATCGCTTGTTGGAAATACATTAAATTCGTACTTTTTTTCGTTACATTTACATTTCCTTCAGACTAGCAGTGAAGATCAGCCTCCGAAGCCCGGTCTTCCACCGAATCCACCGTTGAACCCTCCAGAGCCTCCGAAGTTGTTGCTTCCGAATGCACTGCCGGGTCGACCCCCGAACCCTCCTTGACTCGGTCTACCGAAGGATGAGGATCCGAAGCCTCCTTGGCCCGGTCTGTTCAAGGATGAGGATCCAAATCCTCCAAAGCCGCCTTGATTTGGTCTGTTACCGGAGTAGCCTCCTTGCCCGGGGTATGAACCTCCGAAACCTCCTCCAAAGTTGCTGCCTCCGAAACCTCCAAACTGAGCCACCACACTGCTTAACAAGGCCGCTAGCACGAGCAGAACCATCTGAAAGGATTATAAGCCTATGTAGTATAAGCTTTAAATATATGCATTTTGATGGAAGAATTGAATAAACAGTCCCTTAATGCTGTTTTTAATTAAAAATAAATTTATTTTCTTATTCTCTATGGATGTAAGAATAAGATGTAACAGTAATAAGGCCTCAAAAGTAATAACATTACAAAGAGAAAACTACAATGTTTTATGGATGTTGTCCTTTAGGGTAATCTGTTTGACAACAAAAATTTATACGATGTGAAAACCAAAAATGTCAAATGTTTGTCTAATTTCTATTTTAGAAAATTCAGCGTCCTGTATCAAACAATGAATGCTTCAATAATAGCACACTATAATTCTTGATGATTTGATATCGTTTGGAAAAATTATACTTAAATTTCCATTTGTTTGGAAATAATTGATTTCTACTTTTTAACTGGTTAGCTCATTTTGAATGCTTCAAAATAAAATGTGTAAAATGGGTTGCCCGATATTCGTAAACCAAACGTTCCGCTTAGGCATTTAATACGTTTTTGTCATTCTGCTCTGAAAACAGCTGCTTTAGACACATGTATTGACAGTGTTTAAAAAGTGTCACTTTTACACCCAGGTAAATAAAGAATTGTTTTGATGATCTTTTTCTCCCTAGGGAGCTGGCGGGGAGCTGGTTTAACGAGTTTGTTTTGAAATTTAACATTGACGTATAGTAAATCAGTGTAACAGCTGTTTCTTCAAAACAACATAATTCAAACTGCTGAGCTCAAAACAATGTTTACTTAATTAATTGTTTATAATATTAAAACATTTATTTCTCATTATTATTTGCATCATGACAAAAAATATCGTTCATACTCGGCCCGAAAGTGTCTTTTGACCCTCGGTCATTTAACGTGCTCGGCTGCGCCTCGGACGTTAACTTGACCTCATGTCAAAAAGTGTCACTTTAGGACATAGTGATGAAATGTACTATTTTGTGATTCACCGTGTAAGGAGTTGTCTACAGCTTTCTTTGTTAGAACTGGGAGTTCTCGAGTGGGCAAAGGTGGGACGTACATCTTATCTTTATTCAGTCCCCAAGATACAAATCATACGGCGTTACATTTGGTGGCTCTAACACTTAAAAATAACATACAACTCTTAAACATAACAGAACATCTCTTGAGAAGTCGTCACTTTCTAAGGACATGAGTGTTATGAAAATAAGCATCCTACATGGGATCAGCTGATACATAATGAAACTTCCTTCTTTGCTAGCTCTATTCGAAGAGATAAAAATCTTTATTGACTTATAAATAGTTTCTATCTTATGTGTATAGAAAATCTGCTCTTTCATTTTGAAACGACCTGTACTTTTAGACAGTGTTGAGATAAGTACTTACCTTGAGTACCGCAGCCATGACTGTGTATGTTGACGACACTACGAACTGTACACCACTGTATGCTACCAGGGGCTTATATCCTTGCCACTCGCCAGTGTCATGGCTGAAGAGTTTGGGAATATCCACTCCAGACAAGTATGTACTTAGGTGACTCTACTTCACACATGTACTGAGAAACCAGCTGATTTGAATATTAGACAATGATGACGTGTACGACACGTAGTCTCTAGTAGAAGTGTGAATTTTTGCACTTTTACTGCCGTGCTGTCGACCGCTTTAAGCCAGTCAGTAGCATCTGCTGTTTAGATCACCAATAATAAGATTTAATTGTTTCAAATTTTTTGGCATTTTCGGTTATTAAAACTAACGATACGTAAGTATGAATTGTGTATCTACACCATTCTGATAAGTTTGGTGGGCTATTAACAATTTCTATCACCTTGAACGTACAACGGCGTAGGTAGAAAGCTTTTGGTTATAGATTGTGAAATTTATTTAAAACAAAAAACACATTTGGGAGCTTTTCAACTTTTCAAAACAAATCTTTATCTTCAAACCAAGTTGCCACCTACTAGTATTGGGCTTTTAAATAGCTTTGAAGATTTCAGCCCATCCAGCCTTGAGCTATGTTTATCCCGCGGTTAGCCAATGGCAGGACATGCCGGTCACTGTCACACTCTGAGCCTGGTATATAACAAGTAGCTAGTCAGTAGTCTAGTAAACATGTAGTCCACAAGCCATCCTGAGCTATGGTTGTCCCATCTGGTGCTTACTTAGAAGTTAAGACTTTGTACAGGAAGAAACAATTATCTCCCGAGCTCAGATTGTGGATTGGGACTCAAGGACGAGGCGACCACAAAGCTGAGCATTTCCAACACCAGAAGACGTGCATTCGGTAATGAGTAAGAAACTAACGTCACTATCTTTCATTACACGTGCTTTCAGCTTTTTGCAAAACCAATGTAAAAAATTTAATTGAAAAGGTTCTTTAAAAACACAAGACATCATCGTCAGGCTTGCTGCATAAATATAAACAAAAGTAAATACAACGAATATAAATATTTAAAATGACAAAATATAAATAGTAAATTATTTAAATTCAACGTGCAAAACTTTAGATAGTGTCCTGTTTATTACTATTAAATTTAATAATATTGAGTTTATAATTTAGCCATCTTCATTATTAAACGGAATATCATTGAAGTAGAGAGCTTGAGCCTCAGCATTGAAATAAATTTATAATTAATTAAAAATAAAAACCAAAGCCAATACTTTGAAGAGTTAGCTTGCGAGGCCTTTCAGTATCATTGTCATAATTATGATCGCAACATTCCCCTCCAAAACACTAAATTATTCAAACCTGTTTCTTCCTCAAAAGCAATAAATGCATGGAAAACATACTTCATACATAAATCAGACATCTAAATTAAGAATGACCCGGGACCTATTCAAAATTCATCATTACTTTCAAAAGCGTTCAAAAAAAATCTAAACATAATCATTACATTTTATATTATACAACAATTTGATCCTTCAACTAATTTTAGATTACTACATATTTTCTGTATACCACATGTAAGTAAAAATATTGTCTGATGTGTGTATGGAAACCAATTACCTTTAAATTTGTGTTGCTCGTAGATGTTAAGCACCTTGCTAGCTAAAGGCCTCTCAAGTAAATTCTTCCAAGTATTGGTCTTTGGATTTCATTTGACTTAATTATAAGAATACCATTGGTATTATTAACGAACCGTGACTCCCAGACATTTAAGTACTTAGGCTTTACTATCTGTTTCAAGTGTTACAATTGTTGTAATGAAAACAGTGTTTTAAATCACTTGCTTTTTTAAAGTTGTAACACAAACCTTTAAGAAGACTTATTAGCGCAATCGTCAACACTCTGATTATGTTTTATTACTTTTAGCTACGCGTATAATTTTGATTGCAGCTATCTATAAAATGATCATTTGAAAATAACATACTTGAAAATCTCGGGTATTGACTGAGAAAAGATCACTTGCAAGTTTTGAATTAGGTTTATTGCAAATACAAAAGTGTCTATGTGACAGAAAAACGAATACCAAGCTTAGTAAATATTAAAATTTCATATAGGCTAAAATCAACCTAAATTGAAGCTGAAGCCGTCATAGCCTCTGTTATTGCCCCCATAACCTTGGTCGTAGTCCCCGTAGCCTCCGTAGCCGTTGTTGTATCCACCGTAGCCGTTGTCGTAGCCTCCGTAGCCGTTGTCATAGCCTCGGTAGCCGTTGTTACGCCGGCGGTTGCCTCTGCGATTGTTGCCGTAGCCGTTGTTTCCATAACCATTGTTCCCGTAACCGTTGTTGTAGCCATAGCCGTCATTGCCGTAACCATTGTACCATCCTTGACCACTTACGATCTGTGAAACCACTAGCAGAACAAGCAACGCCACTAGAGCCTGAAAGCAAACCCATTTATAAGCTATTAAAATAATTAATGATAGCTATCAAGGAGTCATTTAACGAAGGTTTCCTCACAATATGCGTTTAACATAATTATATCTAGTAAAAGTATATTATCATGGCCTCATCGTATGTATTACGCACGACCATTGGGCCATTGCCATATTTGCTAACTGCTCGGTTTTAGCTGCGTTAATTATTTTATAAGAGGTCAATGACCAATGGCTCAACGTAACTTACGAGCCACGGGGAGTGGCAATCATGAACATTATTATTGCGGAATCTAAACCGGACCTATACCTGTCAGCCTGTATGAAAAACTTTATAAAACCACTAAATGACTAATTTTTCAACTGAACTTTAAACGTTTGTAATCATAATAAATATAAAAGCTTCTATAGAATGGTAAAATAAAACTATCAAATAACCAGAAGGGATGACTTTCAGAAAAATCCCATAAAACGGTCCCCACCAATAAACGAAAATAATAAAAGATAAATAATAAAAATAAGATTAACTTTAAAGAAAATTTAACTTAGAGTTTAGGTTGACAAACAAGTTTACACATTTCAGCTGAACCAGCCAAACCCTTAGTGAGTTACAGAACGTGTGAACAAACATGTATCTCAGAGGTCTTGGTTAACGCTAATCCAGTTAGGCGTAGAAACTCTATACAATGTCTTTGTCATAAAAGTCTAAAATAGCTTACCTTAAAAGCATCATCCGCGCTGAAAGGAACACACTCTCTATCGGTTGAGGACAACGTTTCCCACACTTTTCCTTATATACCACAGAAGCTGAAATAATGACTTTGATAATGACATGCGCGTATAATGGCTTAGTGTGGTTTTCAGCGGAAAACTTTAATTTACAAAGTGGAGATTCAGCAGTTTTCCGATCTTACCAGGAGTAGGCCTAAATGTATTAGAGAAAAATTACGTCTCTTCGTCAGGGTGATTGGTAAGTTCCCGAATATTCCAACCAAAAATACGCAGAGCAAAACTGAAACAAGCTGTAGTTTATCATTGCCTTATACAGAGCGTCCCATACGTAAAGTCCCAAACCTTAGGAAACGTTTCCATGGGACTAAATAAAGACAAATTCAAGAACAACTTTTTTCCCAAAAACGTATTGTTTACCAAATATTTGCCATTTGTATTTTTACAAAATAATTTTTATCTCCAACGTTCTTAACCGATTTTTATTAAACTCAGTATATATGCTAAAACAGATGTCATCTATTAAAGAAAAACTTGGACCAATTCGAAATTTCAAAATGGTGTCCAGTGTTAATGTTTAAAAAAAACGACAAAATAAATAAAAAGTATTAAGAAAAACTTTTTTTCTAAATATTTTGTCCATCCATTAAACAAAAATAACATTAAAATCGGACTAAAAATAACAGATTTATTGAAAACATGATCAGTGACAACATGGATTTAAATGGGTAAACAAATTAAATACAACATAAAACCTTCATTGTTGTAATTGACAACTTTTAACAAACTTGTGTAAAGCTTTTATTCGGTTTTATGTTGTATTTAATTTGTTTACCCATTTTAATCCATGTTGTCACTGATCATGTTTTCAATAAATCTGTGTTATTTTTAGTCCGATTTTAACTTTTTTGATGGGTGGAAAAATTATTTAGAAAACATTTTTTCTTTACACATTTTTAATTTATTTTATCGTTTTTCCGTCATTTAACTTAAAGCATTTAAACTGGACACCATTTTAAAATTTCGAATTGGACCAAGTTTTTTTCTTTGATAGATTATTAATTTTAACATTTATACTGAGTTTAATAAAAATCGGTCAAGAAATGTTGGAGATAAAAATTATTTTGTAATTTTGGTACAATACAAAATGGTAGATATCTAAACAATGCATTTTGGAAAAAAGTTATTCTTGAATTTGTTTTTATTTAGACCCAAAGAAACGTTTCCCAATGTTTGGCACTTTACTTATGGGAAACTCTGTATATTTACTTCCTATATTAGTTCATACATTTATAATCTCTACTTTATTTGGTAAAAATGTTGCTAAGATTTAATACAATCTTTATTTTAATTTGGTTGCGTTCATTTAAATCATACTGCATAATACTAGACGTTAGTCTTGTATCTAACTCTCACCTTGTTCGATAAGGTAAGTGAGATAACCAAATGAACAGCAATGTGCCGCACAGAATGCGGCGCAGAGATGAACGAATGAAATGACTGAATCATCAGTACCAAGGTTACTGCGTCATAACATAGACTCAGTACACAACTTGTGAATGTTGGCAAAGTGTGTACCTAGCAGCTTAGCATCATCACAGTGTTTATTACAAAATAATAAAAAGAGAATAAGCACACGTTTTATAAAAGAATTGTGCATTTCGACTATCTGTAAAACTGTAACGCGTCAAACCTAAAAACCACAAATGGTACCACTGCGTCCGGGAACTCGAAGAGTTTTGTTTAAACTTACAGCAGTGTTCATTGTTAACCTCATTGTTTTGAAAACACCGAAGTGTTGCGTTTTCAATTTTAACATGTTTTCAGATCAAGAAAAGGCAAAGTGTGTGGTGTGGTACAGTAAATTAAAGTCAGTGAATTTAGTGCAGTGAAGATTTAGGACGACTTTGTACAAAGCTGCGCTGATAAAAACACATTATTCGTTGGTATAGACAGTTTTTGATAGTTGATCAGCAAAAAGTGCCATAGTACCAGCCTCGAATGAAACAACAGTTGACAACGCCAAGCAATCTTGCCTTAGAAGCCTTAAAAGTCTATCCTGTCTATAACAACTAATAATGTTTTTCCATTAGGACAGCTTTGTTCAAAGTCGTCCTAAAGCTTGGCTGCACTAAAATAATTGACTTTAGATCACTTCACCACACTTTGCATTACTTGATTTGAAAACGCGTGAACATTGATAACCTGTCAACAACATTCAAGTTTCTTCAAAACAATGAGGTTATCAATGGGAACAATGTTTTCTGGTAATTTGTTACTAAGGTTATAGGGAAATCTATGTTATAGTTTTATATATTATAATGCCCACAATATTATTATTTTTGATGTTATAATAAACTATACATATAACAGTTTTGAAGAAAAATGCTAAACACAAAACTTCTTTTTTTGAAAAATGGTCCTTTTACTACGGAATTACTATCTTGTTTAAGTGCTGGCCTGAGAGAGGCTTAACGGACAGGCTATTGAGTAGGCTGTGAAAGATCTGTGTATTAAAAATGGTTTTTATTAGGTCAACGAGTTTATATCATATTTTAAGTAATTATTGTGTTTGTATTGGTTTTGTATTAAGATTCTTGTAATTGTGTTTAATAATCATAACTTTTTAATTTCAAGGTAAATATGTTAATAATTTTAAGAGTTAGTGTAAGACACTTTGTATTTTTCAGACCAGCTTTTACTGAACCTACTATAAACTACATGTGAGGAAGTCTAATAAGTGTACTGAGGATAGTACTTATACGTGATAAAGTTCAACGAAGAAGACATCATTGACCTTAATTCAGAAGCTGGCTACCAGTCCTGAAGAAGTATTTTCGATAGTTTCACAGCTAATGAGAGCATTGACAGTTGGCATCCCTGCTCCAATGGACGGTTGGCAGCCCTGCCACCAATATGACAGCAGACAGCAAGTAGCTCAGATTTAGCCAATCAGTGACTGAAGATGGTACTCCACAGCGATACTGAAATATCTCAAGCGTATTATGATGTTTTGACGAGGTTTGAATCAAAAAGTAGATTATAGCTGTACCAGGAATGTTGCTTTGGAAATTAATAAAATCCGTTAAAAAGTGATTTCTTTACTAAAAAACTACATATTATTCAGTCGAGTGTGCTAGAAGCCTCCATTAGCCTGGAAGCCTTGTTGGCCGTAGCCTCCCTGAGCCTGAGGCCCGAAGCCGGTGTTGACGCCTTGTTGTCCACCGTAGCTGCCTTGCTGTCCGCTGTAGCTGCCTTGTTGTCCACCGTAGCTGGCTTGTGCCGAGGGCTGAGGGTACTGGAACTGGACACCAAACTGTGCTCTGGCCAAGCCCAGTAGCACTAGCAGACACACCAACAGCATACACACCTGTAGAGGACACAACGCATCTTTAAAATATAGCCCAAGCTTTATCGGGAATACTAGCGAATTTCTTGTATTGGAGTAAGAATAAAATCTGTATTTCATGAACCGATTTCATTACAACTTGGTTTAAACACGTAATAGCTTACCCAAAATGTACGACGAAAGATCGTATACCAAAGATAAACAAAATCTGTTCAGCCATACCAGGATGGCGTCTGAAAATGGTTATTGACGCAGCAGATTCCTTTTTGACGCGTCTGAATCGTCGTATTTTGTTGGTTTTTAGTAACCACGATACGTACCGTGCTATAAATTTGTCTAAAATTTTAATCGAAATCAGATTATTTAACATTTATTGAGGTCATTGTACAATGGATTGTGTTGACACTTCATAATAATTATAGCTAATTTTGACACATACTAAATTTTATAATGATAAAATCATCGGTACCGGGTTTGGCCAAATTATAGTTGTAAAAATTATATTTATCTAGTAAAAGTTGTCTTGAAAGTATTGAAGTCTTATCTTGATAATGAATATTCAATATGAACTACCATACTATAATATGATTTGTTCAGTAAGTATTGTTTAAGCTTTCTTTTAAACATCTTTAAATAAGTTTCTGATTTAATATTTAGAGGTAATTTAATGTACAGTCTAACTCCAGCTACACAAGGAAGTTGATCATATATGTGATGCTATGATAGCTGTTTCTTAGTTGATTGGCGTGCCTAGTATTGTGGGTATGGAGATTCGCTCCTGTCTCTAAATTATATTTTGTTAAACAAATAATAATTGACTCCAAAATGTACATACAAGGTAGGGTCCAAAATTTTAAGGGGTTTGAAAGTAAAAAATATCCTTTTTGGGGAGAAACTCCTTCCCACAAATAGGCCACTTCTAGTTGGCCGATTTTGCTGGTTTTCGAACTTTACCTTAAGATTTGCTAAAGGCACAATTATTGTACCAAGTTTCGTGAAATTTGGACAAAAATGTGGCCTGTAGAGTGGTCACACAATTTTACACACACATATAAAGTTATAAAGTATATTAAATACAGTTTTTTCATTTGACTCAGGGGTGTTGGAAAGATCAAAATTGCAAACAGTTTTGTTCTACAACGTGTCCTTCTGTTTGGCGAGAGAAATGAATAGCTCTGTTTCCAAGGAAAATCCACTAACAAGTATATATATGAAAAGTCATAATGACCAGACTTTGAGCGCAGAGTACAAAAACAAAGCTATTCGTGATCCGAGCACTGCATTATAATGGTTAACAGTTCAGTATGATCTATGGTTTCAAATAAATAACAGTTCAATTGGTAATAGGGCATTTATTGTTTATACATTTAGTTATACAACTGATGATGATGATAATGAGATTTTCTGGGATTTATTTAATAATTCATGACTGTATTAAACGTAACAAGAAATGCCCAAATCATATTTTACTTTGTTTTGCCCGGGTTGTAAACTTTATGTCTTCTGAACATACGCAGTACATGAACGAAACCATTATAGCTTTATAGATAATTCAACAGATTTATACAGAGCGACCAAAATCAGTTGTACAATAATATGAAATAACATTTTGTAGTCTGAACTGCTAAAACTGACAAATTAAAACGTAAACACTTTTCAACACTTGTCCAAAGGTGTAACTTTATTAAATCTCACAAAGAGCCAGTCTGAGACGTTTAGTAGTCCAATTATGATTGCAAGGCGGTTACAAAGCTTATTCTTCAACCTATTTTTCAAGCTATTTTATCATGTTTAGTGACGTTCAATTCAAAGTTCAATAGTTAAAATAGCATATTGATACTTACTCTGGCAGTTTTTAATAAACTGGTCTTAGTAATGTAAACATAAAGCTTAGAGACCAAAAAGCTTTGGCCAATAGATGAATATTGATTGATATTTTATAATTAAACATCTTTTCTTAACACCTTGAGCGCATTAGGTCAAGACACTCATTCACATACATATCAAGTATGTAAATATTTTACAATATATTCAAAATTGTTATTGTTTCAAAATTAGAATTTTAACAGAACGTTTGTATTGATGAAAACCAATGGGTTTTTTGATAAATAAAGTATAGAATTCGACTAGTTTAAACCACCAAGATCCTCAAAATAAAAAACAAATATGCAAACTAACCTTAATACTGGGAGCCATTGTTGAGTGAAGACTGTGTTGATACTGACCCTCTCTGCCAGAAACTTGCTTATAAAACGTTGCCTCAATTATATCCAAACATGACATAAGTGGGATCGGGCTGTAATTTGGAGCCTGCCGCGGCGCGATCGCAAACTGAAATTGCTATGCGAAACCAGGAACCCATCCCACGTTGATTGCTCTTGTGATACGCACTCGGGTCCGCTAATACCTTGAACACGTTCAAGTTCAAGGTCGGGGCGAGGAACTAATAAACAAAGCAACAACGCTGGGCTTCAGCTGTTCTAGAAGTATAACATTTACAACTTAAGACGTACGAAACTCTAAACATACATACAGTTGAAGAGAAAAAGTGTCGCAAAAACTGCAAGAAAGTAATATTAACAACATCAATGATACAAAACAACTACTCGTACTTTAACGGTCTTTTAGGCCTGCAGTTTATTCTACCATCGAAAAATCTAATTTTCAGTAATTGCCTTTTGCGTTCGGAAGTTCTTTTTGGAAGTCTTAGGTATGATGACCGTCACCACAGGATTAGGTGTGCTTACTATTTAACAACTTGTAATCAAGATTAAGAAACACTATAGAGGTCATGTATGACCGAGAACTTGTACCTCTGCAGAAGGTGCTGAAGGCTACAACTCAGAAGGAGATACACAATAGAGCTCGTGTGTGGCCAAGAACTTGTACCTCTGCAGAAGGTGCTGAAGGCTACAACTCAGAAGGAGATGCACAATAGAGCTCGTGTGTGGCCAAGAACTTGTACCTCTGCAGAAGGTGCTGAAGGCTACAACTCAGAAGGAGATGCATATAGAGCTCGTGTGTGGCCAAGAACTTGTACCTCTGCAGAAGGTGCTGAAGGCTACAACTCAGAAGGAGTTGCACTATAGAGCTCGTGTGGCCAAGAACTTGCTCTGCAGAAGGTGCTGAAGGCTACAACTCAGAAGGAGATGCACTATAGAGCTCGTGTGTGGCCAAGAACTTGTACCTCTGCAGAAGGTGCTGAAGGCTACAACTCAGAAGGAGATGCACAATATAGAGCTCGTGTGTGGCCAAGAACTTGTACCTCTGCAGAGGTTGCTGAAGGCTACAACTCAGAAGGAGTTGCACTATAGAGCTCGTGTGTGGCCAAGAACTTGTACCTCTGCAGAAGGTGCTGAAGGCTACAACTGAAGGAGATGCACTATAGAGCTCGTGTGTGGCCAAGAACTTGTACCTCTGCAGAAGGTGCTGAAGGCTACAACTCAGAAGGAGATGCACTATAGAGCTCGTGTGTGGCCAAGAACTTGTACCTCTGCAGAAGGTGCTGAAGGCTACAACTCAGAAGGAGTTGCACTATAGAGCTCGTGTGTGGCCAAGAACTTGTACCTCTGCAGAAGGTGCTGAAGGCTACAACTCAGAAGGAGTTGCACTATAGAGCTCGTGTGTGGCCAAGAACTTGTACCTCTGCAGAAGGTGCTGAAGGCTACAACTCAGAAGGAGATGCACTATAGAGCTCGTGTGTGGCCAAGAACTTGCCTCTGCAGAAGGTGCTGAAGGCTACAACTCAGATGGAGTTGCACTATAGAGCTCGTGTATGGCCAAGAACTTGTACCTCTGCAGAAGATGCTGAAGGCTGCGGTGTTTGCCAGGTGAAGGCTGCAATCCATCTCTAGATTGCTCTCGGGTCACATTTCCTCAATGAATAATCACACATTTCTGGGTTCTCCTCAATTGTGGGTATATAAGCACAATGACACTCCCTCCCCAGGTCAATCCATCTTCAGCTGCTCATCATGGCTTCTTCGTGCACGGTGAGTAGCTTAGCCTGAGTTCAGCTGTCTGAGCAAACTAACTATTCTATGCTATCGTACTGTACAATGCTACTTTATAATTTGGTAGCCTAAAATAGTTGGGTATTTTTGTTTTTGCAAATTCTAAAGCACAGCACGTAACTTTAAAGGTAACCGTAGCTCTAAGTTAGTAACCTGAAACTGAATCCATGATTAGGTTTTTATATCTTAAAAGTGTAAACAATTGGCAGACGTTTAATGTAGGAAATCATACAGAACATCGGAAAAAAATCAAGGACATCATTTATAGTTGTGTATGCGAAAGCTCTTCGCAAGTATTAGCCGCACAACGGGGTTTACTCGTACATTTTAGGCTTCTATAGAACCTTTAAACCCCTTACTCAAGATGGGGGAGGGGCGAAAAACTGTAAACATTTTAAAACTTTTTAGACTACCCCTACAAACATTTTGAGATTTGAGTGGTGGGTGGAAGGATTACGTGGTCTCACAGAGTTACATTTATTCATTATTCAATTAATTTTAAAGTCTAAAGGTTTCTTTGGTCCTTAAACTTAACAAATGTCCTTAATCAAGGTTTTTTAGAAGCGGTTGTATGTTGTACGAGTAAAACAGCACACCGCAGAACTCTACGTTTTATACACAATAAATTAAGTTAATGTGTTTTGAACGATGAATTGTTAGTAAGAACTATAAGAGTGATATTTTGTTCAAACTATCCATGGATACTTAGAATATTGATTTATTTGCGAGTAAGGAGTTTCACGCGCCGAAGGTTTCTTTCTATCCGAACAAGTAAACCAGCAAACTGTCACTTAGCAACACTTGAATTTCAAAACCAGTTATTTTACATACTTATGACTGAACCGTCTTTCTTAAGCTAGTCGTTAATATCTAAGAACACAATCCAAATGTAATATTCAAGCAATTAAAATTGTATTTTAATAATATTTTCACGACAACTTAAATGTTTGATGGCAACTCAACGGTTTGTGATGCAGTTTATATAATTGTGTCAGCGACCCAGCGTTATCTTATTCAAGACCAAATATGACGACTATAATTCTTTCCTAAAAGGCACGACTATTATTTATCATAACCATAAGAATTAATGTTGTATAAGAGCCTCGTGCCTAAGTAGGGCACTTCTAGTCATTCAAAAGTTGATAAATGTTACGGTCTATAATGCCTGCTACTTATGCCGTATACAAGGTGAATAAAGGTGATAAAGATAAATAAAAGCATTCATAAATTACCAGAATGTTGTGGTAACGGGGACGAGAAAGTTAATGTTTGTTGGGTCATGGCTACACTTTGACAAATTATATTGAGCAACCCTGTAACAGAGAGTCAAAATAAAACCAAAATCAATCATCAATCAATCCATTTGAAATATTTGTTCCTAACCTGATAATATACATTCCCTGTCCATGGAACCTTGACCGGTTTTATTTTTGATTGTTTTCGTACATTTAATTTAGCGTAAAACTATTTCAGTAGTTCTGTTTCAAAAGAACATTTGAGTAACTATTTATATATTTTTCGTCATTACACTTCAAATGTGTCGTTGCTTATGTTCCTATGCTTGAAAACTGTTGATAATAAATACAAATTAAAATTCAATTTTCTAGGCTTGGCGTTTTCTTATTTTTAAGCTTTATCTGTAAGAATATACATTACAGAAGGGCGACTCAAATGGGTCTCTTGTTCGTCATGTTCTACTTGTACTCTTTCATCACCAATCCTACAGGCTAAGTGTCTTAATATTTTGTGATTGAACAAATATATCAATGATGGCCAGCTGTAAACAATAATCAGATGCCACACATGTAGGCATCAAGACCAATCCAAGTTAAAAGTAACAGAAGTTGGTAACAAAACATTAGCATTAACATGACAAATTTTACAGGAGAGCGCGTTTAAGGTCTAAATCTTCAATACAACTTAACTATGTTATATGTATGTACACTAAAAAAAGTATGTGAAAACATTCCATAGCACATATTAGTTTTGCACTATATGAAGTTGTAAAAGAAATGTAAGATTAGTCCTTCTTCCAAAACGTGTATTTCAAAGTTATGAATACAACACAGGATATCATAGAACAGGCTCAGTCTATGGACTTACCTCTTTGGATTGAGCCTGTTGCTTCTATATCAGATGGACTGAGTTTTATCCGGCTGCCTCTTAATGTTGACTACTGTTTGTTTTAGATCTCCCTGCTCTATGCAGTGTTGGCGTGTCTACTAGTTTCCACTTGGGCCGCTCCTAGACCACAGTTCAGCATAGGGTTCCCAGGAGGTGGTGTCACCTTCGGGGGTGGTCAGGGTGGTTACTACAACCAACCCCAGCAACGTCCCCCCTACAACAACGGCTACAACAATGGTTACAATAACGGATACGGAAACAACGGTTACAACAATGGTTACGGAAACAATGGCTACAATAACGGTTACGGGAACAACGGCTACAATAACGGTTACGGGAACGGCTATGATTACTACGGATGACCACACAGTTGAATAGATAGCAAAGAGCTTGTAACTTAAGGTACAATACATTCAGTATTCAGCCAAAAATAAGCTGTTCAAAAAATATTGTTTGGCTGCTATACAAAGTGTTTACTGACATAATTGTGTCAATACTTTACCTGTACAATACAGTTTTTTATTTAGTTTGCATTTTGTTATTCCCTTTCGTTGGATAATTTTGTTAACATTCAGATTTTAATACACTTACTTGTAAATTTGAAGATATAGGTTGAATAGGTGGGCAGG
Organism: Matsumurasca onukii; assembly: GCA_018831715.1. Taxonomy (NCBI): domain Eukaryota; kingdom Metazoa; phylum Arthropoda; class Insecta; order Hemiptera; family Cicadellidae; genus Matsumurasca; species Matsumurasca onukii. The sequence continues at coordinate 71,528,625 of CM032058.1, read as the reverse complement.
ATGATGTAATGAATGCCATACTTATCCTGCAAGTGAGAGATCGGTCATGTGTCCCGGTTCTTCAAATTTAGTTTAGGAATAAAGCTATGTAGCATTATGCAAAATTAGATCTATATAAATATATGTATACATCTTTACCATTTGACACCTGAGTTGTTGGGAAGGCTAACTGCAAACAGTTTCGTTCTCCTTGGCGAGAGAAATGCATAGCGTAATGTAAACATATAATAAGCATGATAACATTTTAACTTATTAGCAAAATGTTAAAATCTCCGGTAGTCATTAAAAACACTTGTTTTAAACGAATTTTGCAATCTTGGGATTTTAAAGTGATTAAGTTCTTCGACCGAAATCCTTTTTCGTTTGCGTTTTCAAACTACCTCTGGCTCCCGCCATTCGGCTAGGCGACGGGACAGACCGTCCGCTAGGCCACACTGCATCTCGTTCACCTCTCAGTACACACACTCACTGTTCGTCCAACCGCACAGTATGCTTATGCTATACTGTAGATTAGCTAAAGATAAGCCAACTCTTACCCTTGTCTGTACTGTAGCTAAATGTGTTGTGTGACACAATGTTACACTGAGCACAGAACAGAACAATTGTCTACTTACGTACTAGACTGTATCAATGAGTATTGCATTGTACTACTCATACATGCTCTTGCTAGTGCTCATTCATACATACAGACAATGCACCTTCTACATCCGTATAGTGGCATGCTGCACTTTAATGCGTCACTATATAAAACTAGGTTTGATTTTCATATTTCTTAATTATACAGTTAATTACTTAGATTATAAATACAATAAGATTTATACATTTTAGAAAGAAGATTAGAATTATGTTTAGGAATGGTATTCCTCAAACAGTTATATTTATAACACATATATTACGTTTGTTATGCCTGTGTTCCATCGGTACCCTCTTAGCTTCCGTTTCAGGGCATCTTTAAATTAAAAGAAAAGGATTATATATTTTAGTATGACCCATAATTTGGATTCGGTTACAAAACCCACAAATACGTTCGTCAGTAAACCCTCACTACATGAGTTGAAACTCATTGTAGTCCAAACGTGTACAGTGTTGGGTTATGTCCACTTCATGTCCCCAACTATGAGAAAGGATCCCTCCGAGTCAATGGAAATGCACCGGCACTTCCAAATGTTTTTCTATAAAGACTATGTGCTTCTTCAGGCGCCTAAACACCGGAAGGTTTGTTGATTTACTGGTGAAGAAGAAGTGTGATGCAGTGAACAATTATAGATTACACGGCAGAGGACCAGCGATAATCTGCCTGGTACAGTCCAGGTCACATGGAGTCTCCAAGGTCTGTGCCCTGCTGGACCAACTCTGCTTCCGAGACTTAGTGGATAGAAGATTCAGATCAACTTTATAACTTTTAAATGTCACCAAATGAAACTCCAAACTTGTCACATTGTTACAAGCCTACGTCCATGGCTCAATGGATAGCGTTGCAGTGAGCGATCGCAGGTTTAATTCCCGGCGCAGACACATAGGTTTGGACTTTCCGCTAGTTAAAAATGTCATTTCCGTAGGCAGAAAAAATTATGTATCGTCATTTTCGACACTTTTAAGGCTGTATTACTTACTTTATTATAAAAGCAGGCTTTTGTTTAGTAAATTAAGGGCATGATTAATTTAGTTCCAACTTGTTGTATTTTCATTTATTTGTGATTAAATTAACGGTAAGCAATCCTTACGCCTTAGAGTATTGAAACACAATATTCACAAAAAACCTGAGGTCTGACGACCAGGACGAATACGGATTTTCTATTGAAACAGCTTAATACAATACACTAAATCACTATTTGAGATGCCGACCACTCTAATGAGCGTATTTTAAGGCAAATATGTGGTGAAGGATGAGTGTGATGCGTGGTAGTAATGAGTTATGAGTTGTAGTCTTGTTACAAACTAAGGCCGACTCTTCCTTAGAATGGTTAATTAATTAATAGCCCAATGACCAATGGAAATACAAGACCCAACGGCTTAACGTGACTTCCGAACCACGCAGGCGATGGTCTGGTATGTCTAAACGATGGTGGGAGTTGATGCGGGTATCATCAGATAATCACTGAAACTATCTGAGGCGCTTTAGGCTTATATCGTTCTAAAAAAATGATGTTGAATGCACATTTGTGAGTGTAAGACTACAGATGACTAACCACGTGGCAAATGGCGTGACGAATCACCGAATTTCCTTGGCAAATTAAACTGAAGAATGAGTTGAATCCGATGGCCACATATCAAGGTCTTACGTCATTAGAAGCACCGTGCCAAAACGTGTTAACCTTTGCTTATCAACCCATGTAATTGCCGGTAAAGGTGGTAGCCAGGCCTGTTTCATACAAGGTGACAAATATCGCATGATATGACCTTTAACTCTTATAATTTTAAGAACTATTTAATGTATACAATACCACTTTGCCATATTTTATAAGTTATTCGTTAAATATTTCACCTTTTTGCTGGTTTAATTAAAATAACTATTAATATCTAAGGCTACCGGTTTACACCGCGTCACAGTTGAAATACAAATACTGCTAAACGTTTCGACCTCAGTCTCAGCCAGTCAACCAGCTACTGAGGATGACTCCACAGCGGAATCGAAACGTTTAGCAGTACAGTATTAATATTTCAACTGGGAAGCGGTGTAAACCGGAAGCCTTAGATATTAATGATGACACCGGCCGTGGAAGCTTAAGAATTGAGAAAATAACTATTGTTGTTTGTGTGTGTACACTATCCAAGACGCAATACATAATACAGGATAGTACTCTGGAGTTAATGACGAGTGTATTACAACTGTCTTCTTCTACCTTAATTTTAGACTCAAATAAAAATGGTGAGGAATATTAATTTTGTTGTAATATTGAAATAAATACAACAACTCTTTCTTAGATGTACCATTCATTGTCAGTGCAATAAATAACATGCTACGTTACTTATTGTTGACAGAGTTTACGTTTTCAATAGCAACATATTATGGTCCGGTTAAATAACCGTCCTGAAAAGTGTGAAACGATCCTGTGACGTGATTAGTGACATCCTTGATATTCGTGCAAATGTTACCAGAGCAGTCAGCTGCAAGTGGGGTTGCGAAACCAGCTGATTTATTGTAACGCATAAATAAACACAAGACTAACCACAGATGGAACTTGGGAAAACTAGAATATTATGTTCAGTTTGTATGTCTGTTCAGGATGGTTATGCAGATGATATTGCCCACGTTGTGGAAATAGTGCCAATGAATCTTGATCTTGGAAGTATTTTTAAAGTTCAAGGAAAATAGATGAAACAGATCCGGTAGTTTTATAACTTTATGTTCAAGAATTATTACGCAATCTTCACTATATGTTAAACCTTCATATAAGTTCGACATTTTGATTGGGTGTATTAAAAAAGATGTGTCTTGATGTTTCTAAAGGAACTTTTCTACTCTGAAAATTTAACCTTTGACAACAAAATGATTTAAAACCGAGAAGTGAATACTGATTTAATATCACGAGTGTACCATTTTACACGTGTTCCACGTTCATCAGTTTTATGTTCGAATGCCTCAAAACTGATTAAACATCACAAATTATTGGAATATGGTGTTTCCATTTGTTTTGTTTACCGTTTGAAGCGACTACTATGTATTTTAGTTAGGCTTAGTAGTTTCATACAGTTTCAAATTAATACTGAGTTATTATATTCACATTTCAAATAACCTCAAAAAAAATTCTTTATTACATTTTTTAAAAAGGTGCTTAAAATTTTAGTCGACGGGTGAGAAGGACATGGAACAAGGTAAGGAAGGGAATGGGTCTGCTAGCATCATGCTTGGGAGACTGATTCGCCCTTCAAGTAGGATGGTGGGGTTGGCTTTTTATCCTTAGTCTCCTAAACCAGTCGTCTCAAAACTGCTGGTTTGGAGGTCTTCTAGGTCCAAACCGGAGGCAACCAAAAATGTCTACTCTCTCTTCAGCCAATTGACTCTAAGGGGAAACTTCTTTAGCGTACCTCCAGCTAGTCTCTCTCTTGACCCATAGAAAGGAAATGTACTGATTAAACAAAAACATACCCAGCTGTAGACATAACCATCCCTCTTCGGTGTGCCCCGGTATCAGGTTATCTACACAGGTAAACATATCAGTCAGATTCCCACTGGGGACCATGTGGATGGTCATGAGTAATGATGAAATGCACTCAGAGGTGGACCGTGACACTGACGAGAGGTCACTCACACACTCTCTCTCTCTCACACATACACACAGAACTAACAATGGAGGTAGCAGAGAGATGTTGATGGTGTGGCTGATCTAGTTTTTAGACCGTGCGGCACTACTCGTGCTGAGGGGCCTTACATCTCAACAGAGATATGTCTTGAAAGCGTTTATATTACAAAAAGAGAACTTTTCGAATAATTACAAAATTGAACGGAAGAATCTCGTATAAAACTATGTTTGAACGTTTGAAATATTAACATTGCCTTCAATAATTTATATTTATGAGTTATCAGTATTTTGAACATTTAAATCCACAGCCTTATTGTCGTCAGCCCAATTGTCCACAGCCCTATTCAATCGTCAAGTAGCTACATACTCGTAACAGCAGAAGTTAATTTTTTAAAGCCCTCGTGATATTATATGTTTTTTATTATTTTGGTTGCTAAACAATCTTTAATATTTGTAATGCAATTGATTGTTTTTCCTTTAAAACCCAAACAACATTTTAAACTAGCTAAACCTTTGGTTATTGCATTAATCTCGTTTGGTATTTTTATGATATGGTTTCTTCGAAGTTCTGCTGGATATTATTTAGTGCAGCCATCCATATACCCACTATTGAACTAATGATTATATAATGTTAAGAAATTAATTTCATTTTGAGGCCATTTCGGACAACCTTTAATAACATAGTCTCTTCAAGTTGTATTTGAGAACTCGTTTGAAAGCGTTAGGCAATCATTACTTCATAAACTGTACTTTTTAGTATACATACTTAAATAGGATCTAACCTAAGCATAATTTCAAATGTTTTGTCAATGATTTACTTAAGTTCAGCAAAATGAATGGAAAACATTGCTCAACCTTTGACTAAACGAAGCCCGCCTGTGATCGGTATCGGTTCTACGTCGCAGACTTAGTCAACTCTTGTCATAGGAAGTGTGATAACAAACTGACCTTCGTAAGTTCAATTGTTCTCCCCCGCTCAACTACACTTTTCCATTTCCTTCCATCCGTCATGTGACGTAACAAATACACTGCTTTTCTTCCTAGTTATAAATATCATAAAACACTCACAGTCGTAATTAAAAAAATATTTCAAAAGGATAAGGAATAAATTTCTTAAACATTTCATAAATCATTCACCACCAACAGGTGTTGGTTAGTATATGGAAATCTCCTTTCCAAAACCCCAGTGTTACATTTGTTCCCCATAACCTTTAATCAAAAGCTGTTAAATAGAACTTGCACAGCAAAACACAAATTTATTTTTCAAAATATAATTTTGAAAATCCATTGTGTGTTGTTATCCACTGTATACTCGTATTTTTGATGTTATAGATGATTTCTTTCATCGTTTATTGATCATTGCCACTATTACATGTACGAGTATTGTCGTCATTTCATTGTACTGTACATTTAAACCACACTTTGTCACATCGCCTATGTTCAACTATATCTAACACAATGTAAACTGTTGTTTCCATTTGTTTTGTTTACCGTTTAAGCGACTACTATGTATTTTTAGTTAGACTTAGTAGTTTCATACAGTTTCAAATTAATACTGAGTTATTATATTCACATTTCAAATAACCTCAAAAAAGAGGCGTTCTTTATTACATTTTTTTAAAAGGTGCTTAAAATTTTAAGTCGACGGAGTGAGAAGGACATGGAACAAGGTAAGGAAGGGAATGGGTCTGCTAGCATCATGCTTGGGAGACTGATTCGCCCTTCAAGTAGGATGGTGGGGTTGGCTTTTTTATCCTTAGTCTCCTAAACCAGTCGTCCAAAACTGCTGGTTTGGAGGTCTTCTAGGTCCAAACCGGAGGCAACCAAAAATGTCTACTCTTCAGCCAAATTGACTCTTAAGGAAACTTCTTTAGCGTACCTCCAGCTAGTCTCTCTCTTGACCCATAGAAAGTACTGATTAAACAAAACATACCCAGCTGTAGACATAACCATCCCTCTTCGGTGTGCCCCGGTATCAGGTTATCTACACAGGTAAACATATCAGTCAGATTCCCACTGGGGATGTGGATGGTCATGAGTAATGATGAAATGCACTCAGAGGTGGACCGTGACACTGACGAGAGGTCACTCACACACTCTCTCTCTCTCACACACATACACACAGAACTAACAATGGAGGTAGCAGAGATGTTGATGGTGTGGCTGATCTAGTTTTTAGACCTTGCTGCACTACTCGTGCTGAGGGACCTTACATCTCAACAGAGATATGTCTTGAGAGCGTTTATATTACAAAAAGAAGTTTTCGAATAATTGCAAAATTGAACGGAAGAGTCTCATATAAAACTATGTTTGAAGTTTGAAATATTAACATTGCCTTCAATAATTTATATTTATGAGTTATCAACACATCTACAATCAAAATCTATATTAATTCTACAGCCTGTGTAACTGGTATATATACATAATTATGAAATTAGGCATAGATTTCAACACAGAAAACGTTTTACATAGATTATTATAGCTCACCTCTTCGCTTCCACAAAACATTAATCCTAAATTGTATTATAAAAAAAAACAAAGTTCAAGAAACAGCCATTTATTTATTGTTTTTGTAAAACATAAATATTTTATTGCCAGAAAAAAACATAATTTGTGTTGACAAAAAAGACATAACAGAAAATAGCAAAAAGGGAAATTGAATTACCGAAAGAAAACCATTGTTAACAAATAAAATTTCAAAAGTACACACGTGTATATTGCTTTAGTTCGCAAACCCCTGGATTACGTGGAACCATGTAAAGTTAAAGACAACATTCCAATATAGTATACATTTTTTATTATTTTGGTTGTTAAACAATCTTTAATATTTGTAATGCAATTGATTTTTTTTCCTTTAAAACCCAAACAACATTTTAAACTAGCTAAACCTTTGGTTATTGCATTAATCTCGTGGTTTTTACATTTATGATATGGTTTCTTCTTTGAAGTTCTGCTGGTATTATTTAGTGCAGCCATCCATAAACCCACTATTGAACTTATGATTAATGTTAAGAAATTAATTTCATTTTGAGGCCATTTCGGACAACCTTTAATAACATACTCTTCAAGTTGTATTTGAGAAACTCGTTTGAAAGCGTTAGGCAATCATTATTTCATAAACTGTACTTTTTAGTATACATACTTAAATAGGATCTAACCTAATCGTAATTTCAAATATTTTGTCAATGATTTACTTAAGTTCAGCAAAATGAATGGAAAACATTGCTCAACCTTTGACTAAACGAAGCCCGCCTGTGATCGGTATCGGTTCTACGTCGCAGACTTAGTCAACTCTTGTCATAGGAAGTGTGATAACAAACTGACCTTCGTAAGTTCAATTGTTCTCCCCGCTCAACTACACTTTTCCATTTCCTTCCATCCGTCATGTGACGTAACAAATACACTGCTTTTCTTCCTAGTTATAAATATCATAAAACACTTACAGTCGCAATAAAAATATTTCAAAAGGATAAGTAATACATTTTTTAAACATTTAATAAATCATTCACCACCAACAGGTGTTGGTTAGTATATAAATCTCCTTTCAAAACCCCCAGTGTTACGTTTCCCCATAACCTTTATTCAAAAGCTGTTTAAATAGAACTTGCACAGCAAAACACAAATTTTTTTCAAAAAATTTTTGAAAATCCATTATGTGTTGTTATCCACTGTATATACTCGTATTTTTATGTTATAGATGATTTCTTTCATCGTTTATTGATCATTGCCACTATTACATGTACAGTATTGTCGTCATTTCATTGTACTGTACATTTAAACCACTTTGTCACATCGCCTATGTTCAACTATATCTAATACAATTTGTAAACTGTTGTTTTCAACCATGTTATTCAACTTGTAAACTGATGTATGCCGTTGGAAGTGAATAAACGTATGCGCATAGACAAGTTTACATAACTTCAGCAAAATGAATGGAAAACATTGCTCAACCTTTGACTAAACGAAGCCCGCCTGTGATCGGTATCGGTTCTACGTCGCAGACTTAGTCAACTCTTGTCATAGGAAGTGTGATAACAAACTGACCTTCGTAAGTTCAATTGTTCTCCCCCGCTCAACTACACTTTTCCATTTCCTTCCATCCGTCATGTGACGTAACAAATACACTGCTTTTCTTCCTAGTTATAAATATCATAAAACACTCACAGTCGTAATTAAAAAATACTTCAAAAGGATAAGGAATAAATTTCTTAAACATTTCATAAATCATTCACCACCAACAGGTGTTGGTTAGTATATGGAAATCTCCTTTCCAAAACCCCCAGTGTTACATTCCGTTTCCCCATAACCTTTAATCAAAAGCTGTTTAAATAAAACTTGCACAGCAAAACACAAATTTATTTTTCAAAATATAATTTTGTGTTGTTGTTATCCACTGTATACTCGTATTTTTGATGTTATAGATGATTTCTTTCATCGTTTATTGATCATTGCCACTATTACATGTACGAGTATTGTCGTCATTTCATTGTACTGTACATTTAAACCACACTTTGTCACATCGCCTATGTTCAACTATATCTAATACAATTTGTAAACTGTTGTTTTCAACCATGTTATTCAACTTGTAAACTGATGTATGCCGTTGGAAGTGAATAAACGTATGCGCATAGACAAGTTTACATAACTTACGCAGCTTAAGCTAGGACGCTAGGAATACAATGCAACAAAAAACAACGCACGCAAAACACTACCCTTTATGAACCCTTTAACAAAATCTTGTCTTGTATTAATTGAATCCAATTCAAGGCTATCCACTCACGTTTAATAGGCCCGAGCTACGAGTTTCTTCTTATTGTGTATTACTTCAAGGATGTTCTCTTTCATTGTTTTATTTATGGTACCGTTTCCCTTCTGCGTCTTGTAGCAGTGTTCAGATTCGGTAACTACATCCGGTCAATGTAATTAAACTTATCAAATTTATGATAAGGGAAAGTGGGTTCTGAGAAGGTTATTGTTAGGCAAGGCTAGAGTTAACCTGCTGTTCAGGTGTAGTTAAAGTACTTAGTTATTGTGTATGTTACCATCGCTCATATCGACACTGAATTAAACACGTCTTAAAACCGTTGTTAAAAGGTTATAAACTCAATATATTTGAACTTAGTCTTTCAAACGGTTCCACTTTTTCGAGTACGCGTATTATGACCGTTTCCCACTTATTTGAAAAAAAAACTCATGTAAAAGATGATTAGCTAGCTCCGTTTGAAAATAATTCACAAGGTAAAGAGTTAGTAGACATAAACCTGTTTACATCTACCGCATTTAAAACTGCATTTAACCGCATTTAAAACCGCATTTAAAAGTTGAATACAAGCATGGAAAAATAGATTTAACTCTTAGGCTTTCGTGGCCGGTGTTATAACTATAATCTAGTCCTTCCGGTTTACACTGCGTCACAACATCATTATAAATAGATGTTGAAATATTTCGGTCTCACCGTAGAGTACCATCTTCAGTCACCGATTGGCTGAAACTGAGATACTTGCTGTCTGCTATCCTATTCCTATTACTGCTATCCTATTTACTACCCTATTGGTAGTCCTATTGGTGATCAAAAGGATAGCAGACAGCAAGATAGTACTCCACAGCGATACCGAAACATTTTAAGCAAATTATAATTATGTTTTGAACCGTTGTGAACCGGAAGAACTATATTATAGTCATGGAAAAATAATTTAAATCCAACTTAGCGTTTTAGTGCTGTTTAAAATAAGCGGCGACAAGCTGCCCTTGCACGTCCTACCAAAAACACCTCGTCGCATGATGTACGAAACACGTTCGCCAACTAGGCCATCACCAGTGCATTAACAAGCACTTTACCACTGCTCTTCGGTCCATCAAGCCCTAATGACTCCGATGTCTACTTGTGCTAAGGTCATCTACTTGTACTGATAACAGGTGAGTGTTATCAGGAGATTTACTTGACCTTACACGTACTTCGCGCTCACGTTAGGGCTTTCAAAACAGCTCCTGTTTGAGGCGAGTCAGGCATAACATATTGAGACAGGTTTCAGTGATGAACATGGTGTCTATTTGCAGGATAGTATTTTATGTTTTCAAACCCATTGTCGGTTGCATATTTGTATGTATCTGGGTGCTGTTTAGATGGGGCGTATATCTAAACAGTATGTATATATGCAAAAACTAACCTAAAAAAAACGTGCCCCAAACGTAAATAACCGCACAGCAGAGAAATTCATTTCGTCTACGGCTGGTGACAGCTCACTGAATACATACAAACTCATACCATAATAGTTTCAACTCAAATATGCACCCAAATACACAAACTATACTTTTCAAACATGCCACTGTAATCAAAAACTCTGCGCCAAAACCATCAGAAACAAACTTAGTAAACCACCAATTATTACGTACGGTCACAGTTGTCACCACGCAGCCTGGACTGACATGCGCAGTCGAGACCTTGATCTGACACGCGTGGACGCCAGGTCCAAGGACGTGAGTGCGTGCGTGCTGCGTGTGTATGCGTGCATGGGAATCCCCAGGTGTGAGCACACCTTGAATCCAGGGGCTGAGAATTCGAGATGTCCGATACTGGTTAGTAGGAAGGTGACCAAACTGTCCTGTTCTGCAACAAAGTTGGTTGTTGTGAATAGTGTTGTAACTTTGACCAGACACTCAACATGCTGACATTCTTCATGTGCTTGAACTGTCAAGTGCACTGTGACCAAGTGGATACTCTAGTCTTTAACCGCTTAAAGAGCTCTTTTTTATTTGACATTATAATTAGTTGGTATTCATAGATTTAGTTTTTAAATCTGAAATTTCAAAGCTTGATTTAAATGGATAATCTTATTTGTTTTCTCAAAATGATGCATACATAGTGAGAGAAAATTGGTACGAAAATGTCAAACAATTCAATAATATGAAAAAATCTGGAATAGATATAACAATGGCTGGTATACAACCATCAGCGTTCTGGTTTTTCTAAAATATCGCCTGCAAAAGAGAGCAGTTAGAATTATGGCAGGGGCATTTACACAAACTTCATGTAAACCATATTTCCGATCATTACAAATTTTGACTCTCTCTTCATTGTACATTTAAGAACTCCTTATGTATTACAAATTTAAATATGACTCCATCCGAACCGGAAATGAAGTTCATGAATACAATACAAGAGCCCAAGAACAGCACAGGCAGACTCCGCATGGATTACAACTTACTGCCGCGCTACCCCAAAACCTAGGACCAAAATTATTCAATACATTACCAAGAAATATTAAATTTGAAAATAGGCCAAACAAGTTCAAAATTTTAATGAAAGAATATCTTTTAGAAAGAGCGTGTTACTCTGTTGATGAGTTTTTGTCACAAGAGTAAACATTGTAAATAACGTACAATAATATATTATTTATAAAAAAAGAAGAACTTTAGGCAGAAAGAAACTTTTGTCATATTATGTTTTTAGTTAAACCGTTTTATTTAACTGTAATTCACAATGTCAAACAAAATATGTATAATTACATATCTAGGTTAAGTGCATGACATCTGTAATACAATTATTGTAAATTGTCAATTTACAGAATAAAGAATTTGAATTTAAATATGGCGTTCGTAGCCAAACTGTTATAACAAATAACCACTCTATTACGGCCGTAAGCGATGGCTCTTTTTTCCTAACGTACAGTTGCTAAAGAGGAACAGATTTCTTTCGCCTAAAGGACCATATTTGTTACCGAATCACCTTACCTGATTTCGATTCGAATTTGATTGAATGTGTTATTGTTTTTGGCTAAGTGATTCTCTATATTCCATAATATCTAAGGAACAAAAAAGCTATTACACTATTTGCGATTTATTCTGTCGAATAGGTACTAACGTCGAAGCAATCAACGCAGACGGATTCTAACAAGGATATTAAAATAAACGTTACACCCTTGACTCGCTGAACAAACACTGCAGGATTGATCGTTGCACTGACTAACTGATCGTGGCCGGAGGCCGAGTGATCGTGGAGTGCAAGTGATCGTGGAGCGGTCTGCTCCCAAGGTTGCAGATATCGATGACCTAAACACTCTTGCAAAGTTCAGCCCCGTCATATTTCTCCCACCTGCCGAGACCTGATCAGTTGTTATTAACTCTTTAATGTAATTTTCTCTGTGTAATCTAGTTCTTCCGGTTCACATTATAAGCTTGAAATATTTCGGTCTCGCTGATGAGAACCATCTTCAGTCACTAAGTGACTTCACACTATTCTCAAATAAAGTTAGTAAACAAGTTAACGGTAAAAAGTAGCGCGGGCTTTACTGGCACTGTCTCAGACTGGCACCAGGTCTTTGCTAGTAGCAGGCAGTGCATTGCTTACATCTTGCAAGTAATGGTTTCCCTCTATCTGGCCAACTCAATTTGCACACGTCTTATGTGCTACTTGTAAATCCCACTTGTACATACACAACTTTCCATATTAAACCATAGTAAAATAATTCAGCTTTGAATGATTTTATTTAATATATGGTGTAAATAAATGTGTCATGTATTCAACACTTTATTTAGGGTTAAGATATTAGTTTTAACGTTATTTAGATATGGAGTTATAATTTAGCATGTAGCAGTGTAATACAGTGGCACTTTTGATGACGGTAGAATTGAGGGATTTAAAATCGACCTTTACACTAGGCTGTTTCGTAGATTTATACGGAATCAGGCATGAATTTATTTGAACACCACGAACCCTTCGGGAAGAGAAGGTCAAAAAGCCCGTGTCGGACGTAGTTGTGTCTGCACCTTCTCAGTGCCTGTGTAGGCGGAGGCATGTCAGGGCTGCCCATGGCCTTCCAATGCTCTTGGAGTAGCATTGGAACCCTCGGCACTAATATACTCGTTGCCATAAGTATTTATGGGTTTCACGTTTTGCAAGACGCTTCTTCAAGCCCCCTTTCTCACACTCCCTCGGTCAATGACAGCCAGTCACCGCGTCAAAACATCATTTTGTATTATCTTAAAATATTTCAGTCTCGCTGTGGAGTGCCACCTTCAGTCACTGATTGGCCGAAACAGAGATACTTGCAGTCTGCTATCTTATTGGTCACAGGGCTGCCAACCTATAAGTCCTATTGCTCAAATGGTCGGTTGGCAGCCCTGAGACCAATAAGATAACAGACAACAAGTATCTCAGTTTCGGTCAATCAGTGACAGAAGATGATACTCTACAGCGAGACCGAAATATTTCAAGATAATTGTAATAATGTTTTGGCGCGTTGTGAACCGGAAAAACTAGATTCGTATGATAGAACTCGTTTAAACGACCTGTAGGCTATGTAAAATTGTATTATTTTCAAACATAAACGTTACTAAATTTTACATAGCGTACTTCTGTGTCTTCGTAACCTAACTCAACAAGCGGTCTCGCTCCAGATCCCAAATGAAACTGCAGATATTCTCAACATTGAAAGTACAAGTAAAGATTTTCACTTATCTAATTACTAGATCTAGAGATGGTGGAGAATATAGATGTTATCAGTGTCATCATATCTAGAGCAGAACCTCTGATAAAAGGAAAGGTTAGTAGATAAGTCATATTAACTGTAGTTAGGTTGAGATAAATATCCTGGAAATTGCAAAGTTTGTCCATGATTTATAGTTGAAAGTGACTTAAAATTCTACCTACATTTTTGCAATTGTGTTTGGAAATACAATCATAATATCGCGTTAATATTTATGCTAAAAACCGTAGCATGTTACTCGATTAGTAGTTTGTGTTCGTTTCTTAAGGAATTTGGTATATGTTTTCCTTAGGTTTTCATTATTTGGTTTTCACTAAAACTATAGTATTATTATTGGGTGAAGGCGAACAACAGGAAAGGCTTTCAGTGTTGAGCATATTTCTTGTAAGTTGTAGCATATAAGTGTGTGCGAAATTACAAGGTAATACGTGGTGTCGTCTTTGAATTAAAATATAAAGCATAAACCTATAAAAATAATGGCTGTACAAACATCGAGTCGTGATGAATATGATTTCCTGACATCGATTATTCTTTGTTATATGTCAAAATATTTCATAAAAATTTAAAATACTCTGAATAATTTTTTGTTTGTACCATCCACACTTTTACATGTTTTGCAAACATACTACCAACACGAATACTGAACATCATGCCCAAGACCAGAAGGAGTATATTACATTTAAGTTTTCCTCATAACAAAGTGAGGGTACTTATTTTGTTTCCTTGTGCAATGACCTAAGATCCGGTTCGTGTCCAGTTCGTACCTTGACCCGATACGGTTCGGCGAGTCCCGCCGTCATCCGTCCGGCCGGCGGAGTGCAGGAAAGGGCAATATTGACGGACAGACAGCTGTACCTCATGACAGTGTTGAAACCTATCGTGGCTATGTAAACAAAGCTATCTTGATGATGACATCAACTGAGGTACGTAAACGAAACTACGTCTTTTACCCTCGTATTTTCGAAAGAGGGTAGAAAGGTCGAAAATACGGTCGAGTCTAGACTCTACAACTAGTTTTCAACAGCAACTCGATCGTATTTTCGAAAGAGGGTAGAAAGATCGAAAACTCGTATTAAAACGTTCAATAAATATTAATATTTATATAAAGTGGACGAATAAAATACAACGTTACAATTCAAAACTCTCTTTCAAACAATTCAGAAACAATGATACATTGGACAAAGGCTAGTTCCTGTCCACAATTGATACGTTAGGTACCCATCTTTCGTTTTTAGTTAAAAACTAACTTTTCACCTTAACGGTCCGGTCCACGAGTAGGTTGTGACTTCAAGAAAGGTGATATGACTATGACAAAATAATTCAACATTTTAAAGGTGCATTGTCACTGGTGCGGCTGGAACGTCTATCGTTCAACGTCAGTCGTTGGACGGTTATCGATCGGAAATTATCGTTGTAGTGGTTGTTGTCACTGATGCGATTTTCACGGTAGTCGGTAGCTCAGTTAATTCTTGACTGTCGGTAAGTGAACTGTTCATGATGAATTAAAACAATCTTTTAAGTTATTTGTTGATTAAGATATAAAAGATGAAGAAACTTTAGAAATGATAAACAGCTATACACCACGGCTTAGCATGCATAATATATTTAAAACAAGAAGAGAAGAAAGTATACTACAAAATATTAATAAATAATCATTTGAAAGCTGGTGGGAATGTTTTCTGAGTTCTTCAGACTTTCTAAACTACAGTTAAGTTTGTGTCTAGTTTGATCAATGAGGACCTGAAGAGAAAATCTACAAACTACATCCCGTATCCAATTACAGGAGATGAAAAGTTCACTTTACTTATTAAGTTTACTCATTGAATGTAGCTTAATATATAGTTTAGAACCTGCAATATAGGAGGTGCTAGCTAGTAAGATAAACAAAATTCATAAATGACATAACTGTAATTGACAATTATGTAAATTTGGTAGACATCGCAAAAACACTGCGCACTTTCAAAACTTCATGTGTATACACCTCACAAATCGTGCAACGACTCCGACTATGACTGCTCCAGAGCAGACCCCTACGACAGACGTCAACGACTCTAGCGGCGGCCGTGTGAGTGACAACGGCGCCATAAGAAACAATACAAAGCAGGCGCTCTACGTCTGACGTCCAACGACTGACGTTGAACGTTAAACAGTTCCAGCCGTACGGTGACAATGCTTAAGAAAGGAATACAACATACGTTTAATAGAATACGCAAGATCTGTTCATACCTTTAGCTGGGAAATGTGAATTATGAAAATAGAAGGTAAAGTTTGTCCTGTTTAACGAGGTGAAGTTAGAACTACGAAGTCCTCTCTACCACTCAATCTCGACCTTTACCTAGCGTATATTCACTTTACAAATTATAACTGGTGACCGTGGATAAATAAATACGTAAACAGTTTATTGCGAAAACATGTGACATGTTATGCAATCGTCAATTCTATTTTTGAAGCTAAAATTTTCCACACATTCAAACATTAAAATCCCGTTCATACGTACATTTTTGACATTCACTCTCTCTCATTCATTCGAATTGAACCACTCTAGTCCCGTAATTAGACAGTGTGTTCCGCGATTTCCCAGTCATGTGGTCATGTGCCATGAACTCGTCTGTATTATAAAATGCGTCTGCGGCCAAAACCTTTTTCAGACGAGTTTTAAAGCCTTGAGCTCCGTGCACGTTTGATTGAATTTGGCAACATGTTGACGATTTGAACTCCTACCTGATTAGGTAAACGTTCATGAACTGCCGTTCTATGTCTCTCAGTTCGGTAGCTTTCACATATAAGTAATAAGTACGATAGTAATAAGTACTTATTACACCATGGGTTTCCCTGCCTCTAGTTTCATAAGAGTGAATGTCACTTCCTCATAGGAGACCGAATTTTGATTTGAAAAAAAAAAAGTTTCTAAAATATAGAGGCAGGTTTGAACGCTGGCCTACACGAATCTCTTCATTGCAGTTTTGCAATGATTCGGACTGCTTTTTTTGGATAATGAAAACTCTGGCAAAACTTGATTTTGAGCATCCGCCCCACAAAGCCAATACGTAGGATTACTCCGTAATACGCCGTCAATAGTACCTGAATTGGGCAGTATTCGGACAGTTGCCTCAAAACATAAATGCCTGAGGCTATAGTTTTGAATTAACACGGTCTACATGGCATTCCCAGGTCAACCCTCGACCGAGGTGTATTCCCAAAATTTTGTTGAGTAGACCTCTTCGATCTCAGCATCGTCAACATATCTCCCCGGTAAAATCGAACCCGTGCCACCGGAGAGATGAGCTCCGGAGTTGCGTGCGATATCAATCTGCCACGGATCCGCTACTACGTTTTATGAAGAGTGATAAGGTTGCCTTTTTATAAGCGATTCTTTAACCATTATTTTTTAAATATACTCCAATGAAAGGAATAACTTCTGAAAATGAGCATTTCATTCTCTAAGCTCGGTCCTGCGTTATATTCTCAACAATAGGCAAAGGTGGAGATTGCTTTTTCGATACTTCAATATATGAAACACATTGCACTTGTAGGCATTTTTCAGACTAAGTCTATTAATCAAAACATTACAAATAATGATCATCCGTCTCTACAAACCTTCAAGTTTCAACATTGCATCTGTTTGGTATTAGCCAGTGCACATAAAATGTGAAATACTACTTTACTTTGAAAAGTTTAACGTGAAGTACGAGTAAGTTATGGTTACAGACCACATGGACGAGTCAGTTCTGCCAGAATATGTGCGACTAGTTCATCTTGACCTTTAGGCGCATGTTATCAGTTATCATACTGACTTGTTTGGCGAACTACCAGAACCTTGTTAGAAGGATGGGTCCGCAATTTCAGACACGCGACCGTAAAAAACTGGACCAGGAAAGGCTCTCAAGGTTCTTCAGGATGTTATGATTTTTATTGTTAGCCTAGGGCTGTTAAAATTGTAAATTCACAATTGCTTACATCCTATACCGTTGTTAGTTTTACATACAAAAATAAAAATTAGGTTTACAAAAAGAATCAGGTTGTCATTATTTTTATGCATTCACGATACCAGGCTCTTTTGACAAGTTGCATAAACGGTTTAGTAACTGTACCGATGACGAACCAGACAATAATTAATATAGCCCACAAAGCTAATTAACCTTAATTGAAAATACTTAAACCCCGATTGCACTAAAGCAATCAATGGCCTTGCCCTCGACCTTGAAAGAGTTGTGTTGAAAAGTAGAATCTCCGAGTCTTAGTCAGAGGTTCCACTTCAACAAATGTGATAATTGTCCTTCAGCTGTCTTGTCATCACAGTCCTAGCTAATACCTACTACCTACTATCTAGTACCCGTGATGACAAGACAACTACCAATATACTGTCGCGTATAAAATAGTCAACTATACTCGTACTTACTCATCACCACGGGTGAAGTACCAAACAACACTCTTTAAGTCTTGGATCAGTTTTGAACATTTGAATTGTAAACTTTCTGAACTTAGGTTATAACTATAAATTTCCATCCCGCCATACAACGCTTAGCTAGTTGTTTTCAACAGTTTCAAAGCTTTATCTGGTAATGATATAATTAAAATACATAATTTTAATACATTATCTGTCTTTTAAGTAAAGTGAGAGGGGAGTAGAAACTAGTTTTCATCGATCAAAAGTTATACATCGTTATCGCTTTATACATATTTTTAAGTACAATTACTGTTGTTCATGGTTCTTATTGGACACAATATAAGGTCACAGCAACTGGCTGGCTATTCGCTCTGTTAAAAGAATTGGTTATAATGTTATGAGTGTTTATAGAGCTCGGACATTGACATTGACTCTTGCTGTGATGTGTAAAACCCCGAATGTATGACAGTCCCAGTCACACACATGACAAAGGCGTGACGTTTTGTTCATTGTTACCATAGTTACTCACTTCTGCTGGAATAACCCATCAACACTTTCACGCTAGTTGAGCATTCGTAGTGGAACATGATGTTACAGTAAATAAACACAATTACACGTGGTTATTTATAGCCGGTCTGCTTTTATTGCGCAATATATTTATCGTGAATTGAACGTTTGACATTGCTCTGTAAGGGTGTTTTATTTGTCTGAATAGTTACACTTCATCTTAAAATATGGGCCTAACTTTGTTTTATTCGCACAGGCTATCGTTTTCTTTTCAACACTTAAAACTTTGAAACGACACACAACTAATGAAAACGAGACGTTTGCTTGACTCAACCTTTGCTTTAAAAAAAAGGTTATTTAAAATTATGAGTCCTACATAATGAAACAAAGCCGACGTAACATAGACACAAGCGCTACGTAAATCCTAGTGGTGGCTTATAAGTAAACATCACTTGACAAACAAGAATTCCTTTACTAAGCACAATTTATTTGTGAGTCTGTGCGGACATTTTATTACAAGACACTGACACACACGCAAATAAATGAATTTTAAGTATAAGTTTAAGGTATCTCCAACATCTTAAACCTACACGCTTTCAAACCATGAGACTAAAACTGTCTCCGCCCTGTCCATTTTATAATAATAACTTTTTTTTTAAGTTACCCACTGTCACCATGGTCCTATACGGCCTGTGTGGTGTTCCAACGACGAATTAAATATCGACGTTCTGATAGGGCTCAAACCTGCAAACTTCTGATCCACAGTCTCGCATACCAACTCAGCCACTACGTAGGCAACAATGTTGTCACAATGTTTTGTTACTACTAGATTTCCAAGGGTTTCAAGAAAGACCTGTTAAAAACCAAATGTTACGCGCACCATACAATATTTGTTACGCAACATAAGTTATTTTATTTAGAACCTAATAGAACTTCTAATCATATTTTTAAACCCAGATGTTCCGTTTCAACCTGTTTTTTATTTTCTGCATAAAACACGAAAATGATACCAACAGCCAATCCCACACTCCTCAAACCCGTAAGTGAGACTACACGATCTGTGAACTATACACAAATAAATCACCCACACTAATCCTTCAAGCAATTATCGTTATTCTGAACCTTGAGGTTGGTAGTACTTGATCCGGTTTGCACTGCGCACGCGCCGAGAGCTCAGCACGATCAGCTGATGATGAGCAGATGAATGTTATATGATAATCAGCTGGAATAGACTTGTTAAAGGTTAATATCGGTGTGAAACGTCTATAGCTCGGCCTCTTTCAGTTGGTGCTCAGGCAGTTTGGAAACAGAATAGAATTAATAACCAAGGGACTTTTCAGGGTTGAAATTATGTATAAAGTACCCCTGTAAGTTTGGAAGAATACCGATGAAATATTCGCTGGACTTAAGTGTTAAGCCCATCAGTGGCTTTATTTATTTAGTTTGGATTTAGGCCTATTAGATAGATTTTATAGTACAAGCATATTCTGGATAAGTTTGGCTCAGTTAAGCCAACGACTGCTTGGTTATTTTATAGCACTATTAGTTACAATGCAACATGTTTAGCCCTGTCAAATACAGATTTTGTTACAATTTAATACAATTTAGTCTGAGACAAAACAACTTCAAAGTACAGTATGTGAAGAAGTACATGGACTGGCAGAAAACGGAAGTTCTCGAAGAATAGACATAATTTCATGAAAAATTCGATTGGAACCATTTGAAATCTGACAATAGATTTGAAGCTGGCCAAATTAAACCTTTCAAAATAAATCAAAACCTATTAAAATATTGCTTTTTCAGTTTGTATTTTATTATATTGCATAGCTTGTTTGTTACACTTGAAAACCCGTATTTACCAAACTGTTGTTTATTTATTACTAGCCTACAAAGGCTCAGTCAGCTGACACCTAGTAGAGTTGACCAACTTTCAACGTGCGCACTCTAGTCATTCATCACCACGATACATGATCTATAACCCTAACCTATCATTGCATTGGTTCACGGTACAAACATTCATTATACACATCAGCTGACAGGTTTAACAACTTTGTACTTGAATTGTCTGCATACTACGTGGTGCTACGTGATCAATGAATCATTTATACAGTATAAACATACAACAACTCATCAAGGAAAGTCAATGTTAAGAGGTAGATTCATGGAACGGGAATGCGGGCTTGAACAACCCCAAATCGTTCAAAGGTTAAACTAAAATCAAACAATTTGACGATAAAACTCGTATTCCAAATTTAAAAGTATAATGTAGTTTTGAGGTATAAGCTCGAATATTGATTATAGAAATAAATTTTAAATAAATAAATATTTAACATTTAATAAATGAATGAGCAAATTTTCAAATAATCAAAATCAAAACGTTTGAAAAATGTTTAACTTTAACATTTGAATTTTGAGGTTATCGAAGACAGCTTTGCTGATCAGAAATCATGTATTAAAAATTCAAAATTGTCTGTTTGATTAAAATATACCTTATTATTTATTATTATATACATTAAGGAAATGAGCCATCATAATACTGTAGAGTTTGTGTTGTCTTGTAACTTATTTTAAAAGAAAACTGCTGCTTCGATTTCACCATATCACACGTTAACAGCGTGGCTCAGAAAGAAAATTGTCATTGATTATTAACCTGATTTTCTAGCTAGTTATACAAAACTACAATGGGAAATTGTAGCCTTTAAGTATGGTATGGTAAATCTTTCTTCCAAAACGCTCAAAAACGTCTTTCATGGATTAGATTTATTTCATTTTTCCTCCTCTCGCCTCTTCCTGGAAATACCCCACAGTCCACGCGCTATGTTACCCCCTCCTCTGAACGTACCCTATGGGCGCCCTTGTTAGCCGAGGGAGAGGGGGGCTGAGTCAGTGAGTGCCAAGGTCCCCCCGGACCAGTGCCCCCCCGGACCAGTGCCTGTATATATACACCACTGGGCTGGACACACCTCCACAGTGCTCACACAGTGCATCTAGACATGGCTAGACATTTACTGGTAAGCAAGCTCACTACAATATAGATTCAATATTTCAAACTAATGTCAATTGCTAAAGTTGAACTATAAAAATAAATTAATACTTTAAAATATTAATGTTTTTTGTTTGGAAATTATTTATAGACGAACACAAACTGGTGATAAATGACGATTTCAACACTTAACGTATTCAATATTTTATCTTTGAATAAAAACTGCTTGTATTTAAAACTACCCAGACATTATTTGAGCTGATTTGATGTCACTAATCTCAAATTAGAAAATATTACTGGCAATATTATGCTTTAGTATTGGAATGAGTTTTTCCATTTTGTATTAACAATTTACTGTGCAGATATTAGTTTAGACAAAAGCCCATTGCTCCAGAAGTGGCTGATTATTAGTGCTTTCTCTTTGTCAATTTTATCCTTCTGAATAATATTGTTGTTCGATTCAATGACTCATAGCGTGCTCTATGTTGCACTTTTGACCCAATTTCCTACTTTAAACTAAAAACATTGCCCGAATACAATGTTAAAAGGTTAATTAAACATCACAACTTTGTTTAATAATGCATAGGAAAAAAGAATCGATGTAGACATTGTTGTTCTATCTCGTTTTAAAAACAAAATCATGTCAACGTCGTCATTTAGCGTTTCAAAAATCAAATTGCAGTCAAATTGTTCATTATTCCTGCCTTATAATTTATTGTGCTTCAGCGAAGAAGTTTTACAAATATTAAAACTTTAGGAAACTAAAAATATCTGCTGACAGGGTATTTAAAGAACTTTAGCTTTACAGACTATATTTTATGTATTTATTCTTACAAACAATCTTCTGTCGACGAGTACCACTGGCGAGACAATGCACACGTCTAGGTGTGCTTTAAAAGTACAAGTTTAAATTTATTATTTTAATCAACTATAAATTAATACTCATGAACTCTCCAAAGAGTAAAATAGATTGTTAATAAAGCAATTTGTTTGACTTTAAGTTAATCAATGTCACTGTATGATCGTATATCTATTAGGTTACCTAAATACCTTGAAGACAGCTGTCATCGGCCATTAAAATAGAATGGGCCTTTCAGTGAAAACTTACAAAAAACAATCACAAAAATACTTCTTAACTCCATGACGCAATTGAGTATGGTACAAAATGTCAGACCCCTACACTTCTTACTGTTATAAAGTACTTAATTTAGACTAAACTTCAATAAATTAATTTACTTTATCGTAACTTCACAAATTAGTTTTATTAACAGTATAAAAACAGTACAGAGATCATTTCGTTAAGATGTATCCCTTTATACATACGTTTAAAGTGTTATGATTAGCATTTCGTTATTAATTTTCATTGAAAAAATATTATTGAAATAAGGCACTTTTAACGTTCCAAATCAAAGTAAACATACCACATAAAAATGTGGACTTGCCTGACCGCAACCTCCATTAAAATAATACGGGCTTCTATGAGTCAAGGAAAGTTAGTTATGCTGGTAGTTGTGTCATAGCCTGACACCACATTCACAGTTACACACCCATAGTCTATGGTTTAATGGTTTATGGTTTTACAACGAAAATACAATCAATACAATCTATTAGTATGGATAACTTTGGTTTGGATATACGCTCGTTTTGATAATGCAGAGGCTTTCCTATTTAGTTCATATTATATTTGACGTTGAAGATTAATTGGAAGAGTTTATAACTTTTATTTGAAACGTCACTGTTACGTCTCAGTTTTAAATATATATTTGAAATAGTTAAATATATTTGTTAAAACTATGTGTGTGTAATGATCAATACGATATTATTTGTAACAATATTATTAAAATACATAACACAAGTGATTTGAGAACCTTCTGACCTCTTCAAGAGCTGCAAACTCTTCAGTTGCACATTTAAACAAAGTTTTCCGGTGACGTATTATTGATAACAGCGTACGTTAATAGCATCGTTTTGTTAATAGGAAATGATGAACACATCCGGTAGAGTTCTTATTCTATGAAAAAGAAAACACATAGGTTCGGTCATTTGCAACAATTAATTATATGAATCACAAAAATGATTTGAATTTTCAGCTGTAAATAGGTTTACTTAAAAAATTCAATTATACAGTGGAATAATAAAGAAGTCATTCGAATCGGGAAGGATATATTTATCCGTAGCCATATTCTATCTGTTGCCTATGATCACGTGACAATGGTGCATCATCAGGGTCCCTTACTTCTCACCTGTACATCAGAGCTCTATCCAAACAGTCAAGGACGACTTCTTCACCTGCCCCGGTTGATGACCCACTGTTAGGATTCTCCAAAACCTGTTGTGGTGTTTTGTTATGACGCTGGTAAAGCGTGCCTTCACCACTCTCTTTGTAATAACATTCCATTCGAAGTGTGCAGCCCTCCTACTTGCAGTACTTTGGCATTTAAGTCTTATAGTTTAGGATTATCAGCCGTCACCTTTTCGAAAAATCCTTTTCTTACTAAGTGGTGTTTTTAACAATATTAGTAAAATTGATATTACTTTTGTAAGGATGTACAAAATGCGTTGCAATTGTACATTGAACACTTTTAAATTTAAACTTTACCATTTTAAAATTCTTTTGAAAAGTCAGCATCTTGAACGAGAACCTAGGAATCAGACATCTGATGTTAAATAATATTTCGAAATATTTGATGGATTACATACTTCAAGTGGTTTGTTTTAGAAGGCTGAACTTTTAACATTATTTTCTTGATAGCTATCTTACTAAATGTTATTAGTATTAAACGCTTACATTCCTTGTGAAAGAGTGTATTATTTTAAAGTTCTAAACAACGTGTTGGTGTGTTTCAGCTCGCTCTCCTCCTGGCAGCCGTGGTGGCGGTGTGTCTGTCAGCGGCCGTGCCTGAGGACAAGAAGGAAGCAGAGGACCTCCAGAGGTCTGAGACTACATGGGGAGGCTACGGAGGCTTGGGTAGAGGATGGGGTAGCGGCGGATATGGCGGCTATGGCGGATATGGTGGCTACGGTGGATATGGCAGCGGGTATGGCGGCTGGGGTAACGGCTACGGAGGATGGGGCGGAGGACGCGGCTGGGGCAGTAGCGGATATGGCGGTTATGGTGGATGGGGCAACGGAGGCTACGGAGGATATGGTGGATATGGAGGCTATGGAAGCGGATGGGGCCGCCGTGGATGGGGAGGATATGGAAGCTCCTGGTAACTCTACTAAGCTCCTATCTTGTCAAAATCAAGCTGCCAACTATTCTCAATAAATAGACAAACAATGTGATATTTCAACTAAAACGAATCGTACTTTCATGTAATGTGCAATATCTTCAGTGTTTTTTATGAATTTGTAAAATAAATCTGTAAACAATCAAGTTGTATTAAATCCCTATCAATAATCCTGAGGCATATATCCTAAGTACACGTAGATGCAACGAGCTGATACGATGACCTGGTGACGTAGTCATTGGCCTAATACGAGAGCCCTATCAATCTCTTTATTAACACGAAACTTCACTAACAGTAACTATTTTGAAGTTATTATATTAATGTAAGCAATGACTTGAGATCACAATAGAGCGAAGACAAATATAGTTATCGTGAGACAGACCTCAACCCGGCCTCCGGCCTGCACTCTGACTAAAGGATCGAATATTACTTATCTTGTGTATAAAAATAGAAAATGTTTATTAAACAAAAACATATTGTTCTGGGTCCCTGCTCCTTACTCAATAACTATGCTTTATGGTTGGTTTATTCAACAAATGAGCTACTTTAAACTCAGTTCAAACAAACAATCTATTCCTAGAGTGTTTCCTAAAAAGATAATCGTCCAACTTATGGACTATACTGGAACTACTATACTGGAATAGTTTAAGCCATCAGCATTTGAGATCAATTATACGACTGGAATGCAGATAAAATTGTAACAACGAATCAAAATGGCCAACCTGCAGATGTGTTCAAATAATGCAGTGGCTACGGGGTCATAATCTAAATCTTTGAGATTTCTGGGAACAATACTTGTAATATCTGATACCATTGAGTGTTGTTTGTGTGACATTTTACGGTCTGAGGAGATTTGAATTATCATTACGATTTGAATTATTATTTGAATTACTGTATAATTATATTGTTATCATATTGAATTTCTATGATAGATTTGAATTATCATCTACGTTCGATAGGACAACTTGCAACTTTATAAAATTTAAGCGTGATTTATGTGTCATGTACAATGTACCGGAAATCTCCTCTATCACCTATTTAAAAATAACTTTAGACTACATTAGACAATAGAAAATAAAAAGAAGAAGAGCTACAATATTTGGGCTTTTAATATGTTTTCAAGTGGTGAATAGGAGGGAGGAAGTGTAGATTGGGTTGAAAACAATAACAAATAATAAACAAAATTTTGAAAATAAATTAATTTTGCCAGCTGTTGTGGAGCCACTAACGTTATTTTCCTTTTCAGAGAATCGACACTAACCATACTGTATAAAACCAAATATTTAAAATAACTTTAATTAGAGTGTACACAAATTAATGAAAGCTGAAGGTCGGTTGAAGGCTGAACGGTCAAAGTCTCCAAGTACAATTTTGTCTAAAATCTGACAAAATAGTGTACCAAAAAATGTCCACGATTTGAAACAAATCAGTATACCTTTTATTGCAGAAGATATTAGGAAATCAGTACAGTATTTAGAAAGCGCCTTCAGAAAAAGACAACAACAGTAATCAGTCGTGTATGTTTAAAATGTGTCATTTTTGCAGGCGCCTTCCTTTATAATTGTTACGTTGTATTGGAGTAACATCATTCATATTACGAGAGAAAATTAAATAATTTAACATTGTACATTTTAAACTTAAATGTATTAAATAAATAATTTAAAATTTTTTAAATGTACAATTTGTCAGGGGTTTCTTTGAATCTTCAAACCCCGTTACCCTATCTTGTTCCGTTCGGAAATTCAATTTTGGATGAAGATTTTTGTTTCCAAAACCAGACAAATTGTATTATTTTTAAGACTGCCTTGTCGCGCTGAACACGAATCTTTGCCGTATCTTGTTCCCTTCAAAAGCTGTTTATAAAAAACTATTAAAATCTTGCACCTGAAATTATTGACAGTTTTTCATAGATATTTATCGAACGAAACAAGATACGGTAACGGGGGTTAAAGAAGTCAAGACGGCTACAAAAATTTATAATTTGTCAAGGTTTGGAGAAAACGAGTGTTTTTCCACAAACTTTCTGCAAAGGCTTCGACCTTTTGTGAAAAGCTTTTTCTAACGTATGACAAATTACACATTTTTGTAACTGCCTCGTCGCGCTGAACCCGAATCTTCAACTCCCGTTTCGTATCTTGTCCAGCTCAAAAGCTATTCATGAAAAACTATTAAAAACCTGATGCCAAATTCATTGACAAAACTCAAGTGTTCCTTGACAGGTGCTGCTGCCGGCAAATCATGCGACGAAGTTGGGAACTACAGGGTCCATGCTGTTTTGTGCTGGTCTCTAGCGGGAAACATTAAAACTAACAACGTTATAGCTAGAAAAAGCATTTACTGTAGAAGTTGTATTATTATATTTTGGTGAAAAGAAATGTGTATTAGCGAATTTCCTCAGCTACTCATTTCTCTCGCCAAACAGATAGACACGTTGTAGAACAAAACTGTTAGCAGTTTAGAGCTTATAAGACTTTACAGCAAAACTGTATAAATATATTTAGATTACATTATACTGTACAACATATTTAGAATGCATACAATCTTATATCATTTATACCACTCTACAGGTCGCATTTTGGTCAGATTTTCACGAAAATTGATACACATGGTTTTTTTTAAGTATGGGTTGAATTCGTTAACCAGCAGAATCGGTCCCCCGGAAGTGTCGTTTTGAGAAGGGGGTTTCCAAAAAAATGCTTTTAGCCTATAAAAGCTTTATTTATGATCCGATGTTGTTCGGACTTGGTAGCCATTTTTATGCTATTGTATCTGACATATGTAACAAAACTTCAATAAAATCCGATCAGCCAGACCAAGATGGCCGACGATAAACTATATTCAGCCGCCATCTTGGTCTGGCTGAACGGCTTTTGTTGATTTTCGGTACACATGTTTGGTAATGTATCATTAGTGTTTACACCAAGTTTAATCATAACTGGTTCATAATTACATTTTTTTTATAGCGTACAACCAATTTTTTGGGGCAAACGCCCTACCCAAAAGGGTACTTCTGGTGGTTCGATTTGCTGGTTAACAAACTTGATATAGATATATATTTAAAAAGGAACTTTTGTACCAAATTTCGTGAAAATTGGACAAAAACTCGACCTATACAAAGGCCACTTCCGGTGTAATTTTACCCCGTTATAGGAAATTCGCTGAGATTCACGGTAGTGCGTGTGGTTACAATTCGACTATGTTTTTTACTTAGTTATATACTGTATACCCAATACTATAGCTCACTATTACGCTACTTTGTGTAAAGATGTGAATGTACTAAAATCTTCTTTGCCACTCGTCCAGTGACGTACTGCATTCTAGCGTAAGTTAGTAACACTATCAAGTATGTATGTATTTGCAGTACGGTACATTGCAAACAATATTCTTTATAAACATTGAATTTAGCTGAATTTTCCTTAATTCCTTATTGTTTCTAAATAGTAACTTTTACAGTTTTGAAATTTTAAAGAGCTGAGTTTATTGAATGAGAAATCATTATTTCAACAATCCACAACGAGGACAATACTTCAATGTACAATAAACCTAAAATAATCATAGTGAGAAACAATACGCGTATAGTTAAAATAAACGACATAACGATTTTCAAATCATAAGTCCGGTTTGACTCGATCATTATCGGTTATTACTTATCTGGTGTTCATTAAAATCATGAGTGTTAAAGAGGCCGCCAGATAGAGCTCGAGTGACCTCTGTTCAGGATAGGAAATTTAACATGGGACAGTTTGCGAACGCTGCTTAAGTAGATTAACGAACTAAAAATGAGAAAAGTGCTTCAATAGAAGTATTAGTGCTGCAGCACATAAAAGCAAACAAGTAAAATCTCCTTGCATAAAAATACTCGTATTTTGTATTACGACAATTCAAGTTCTTACAAGGAAATCAAGTTTTAATCAATTTAAGGACGACTTGAAACTAAGCATAAGGAATTACTAGGGAACAAAACGATAATAATTATCGTTTCAATTCGTTATTATTGTTTCATTACTTTATAGTCCTCTCTACCACCTAAACACGTTAAATATGTACAATAACAATACATCAAATCGTTATATTCCTACATATATATACTCATTGCAAAGGTATTCCATATTCAAAATATAAGATAAAATAAAATAAACTTATAAAAAATAACAAATCAATTAATTTAATGAACATAGAACTAAACTTAAAACAAAAGTCACACCAACCTTTCTTATATATATACTCCTATAAACGCACATGAACGACCCCGACCATCCCTACCACAGCCCGCGCAACATCCCGTCTCTGACCACCGCCCCGAGGCGAGCCCGAGATTCGATCGATTTAACATTACCGGAAGAGCGTTCCATAGGCGACATGATACAATGATCTGTACAGCTGATCTGTGCTGAGGAACAGAAAAGTAGAGCTCCTCACGAGAGATACGAGAACATATTTATAAGATAAAACTAAATCCTTCAGAAAGGTAAGGAGGCATTTTTATTCTGGTTATGCTCCTGTTGCAGTTTCTTAAATACACTTGAAAGGTAGTTTAACTAGGCATAGTTAGAAAATAAACAAATACTGTCCAGCAGATGACAAGCAGACTACGTGTAAGTAAGTGTTGGGCGGTGTGTTTGCATCTGTAGATTAGATTGAGACGAGAGGCAATAAATCACGTATAATTGAATAAAGTAGAGACGCGTAATTGACATGGATTGAATGATTGAACGTTGCTCAACAAACAACGAGATTAGAGTCGAGCAATTATCAACAGATCGGAGACTGCCGGTGCCGGTGTCGGTGTATACTGCTGTATAGCTGGGTAATTGATCTGTCCGTCCCACTATCTACACACCGAGTACGTTCAAGAACACAAGAACCCAGTGGAAGAACGTGTGTGAGTGAGACAGAGATGGTGGCTGAGAAGTTCCACACGCCCTAAACATTATGTATGACCTTTCATTTAAAACTCTTGGCCGGTGTCTCAACTATAATCTAGTTCACACTGCGTGAAAACATCGTTATAATTTGTTTAAAAATATAACTGTTTCGCTGTACAGTACTATCTTCAGTCACTGGTTAGCTGAGACTGAAGGTTTAATGCTGGCTACTTCGTTCAAGTTATTATAATTTGTAATTATTTTCATGGTTTCGGATGACTCTCAAGTAATAACGTGTAGTTTTGCCCATACATTGTCAAATTATACTGTATGTTTCGTGTTGAAGCTGTGTTCTGCCATGAACAAACCTTTCAAAATCTTCGCGTTTTGTGTGTCTGATGTGCTCCTCAACTTTCGTTAAAATTAATATTTTGGACTCAGCAATATACACAACGCAGCTGCAGGGGATTTCGTAGACTCCCGGCGTGCCCAGTGGTACCTGGTCCTTCACAGGACTCAAGCAGTTTTTCATTTTACTAGCTGGATTTTAATTTCCTATCTTCAGATGACAACTTTTAAGTCAAAAAGCATCATACATTAAAAAATGTTAAAGTATTGCTTTAATGGTTTCAAATATAGCCTACTTACTTTATCAGTCCAATATTAGAGCTTTTTTCATGAAAAATAAATGCGTTGAAAATGGGATATCTCAACGAGCTCAATGCCGCAATGGTAACCAACTTTACGGTTTCATCTAGGAGTCGTTATGCCATTGTAATACCTAATTCAATTTTAAATAAAATATAATTTTGATGATAAGTTATTTCCAATAGTATTACACTTTCAAATTATACCTTAACTGTAGGTTCAAGAAGAGAACATAATTATGTTTCATGATTGGAACTATCAGCCTGCAGGTCCTGGGAATCACCTGAGTGACCACAAGGAAATGGTCCATTACAACGCCGACCCTTTCCTGAATCTGTTGTGTTGATAGGCATTTCCTAGCCAATCTGCCAATCCACCTGTTTGCCCGTCTATCCCTTGATAGAGCCATTTGTTGTTGTTTCTTGCTCTATTACTGTAACTATTTGAAATATTACAACTGGTTTCACTCTTGGTGCACAGCCTCGAATAAGAAAATAATATGGTCGAGAACATGATATATAATATAAAGGTTCTAAACCGAACGAGAAAACTTAGCTGTACATAATCAGCGTATGTTGCCAAGGAGAATAATCTTATTATGTTACTGAAAAGACTTCTACTTATGACATTGTAATCTACTTGAGACGACCTATTCAAAGGGAGATTGCCATGAAACGAACACAATCCAGATTACGCAAAATTTCATGTACGGAAAGAAACATTTCTTTGAAGGAGAAGGAAAGAATAAAATATCATATTTGGCGCAGTTATGGTGCGGGAGTAAAATTTATTTGAAATAACTGAAAACACAATACTTAAAGAACGCGCTTTTCCCTACAAATTATCTTAAACCTAACACACCTTTTATTACTAATATACCGGGTGTCCATAAGGTCCGACGCCCCCTCTCTTTTAAATTTATAATGAATACACATTTTTGAACGCGCTTTAGCAAAAGGGGGAACTAAAGTGATCTTTGGCACATATTGGAGGTTTGCCCCCCAAGAGTAGAGGTGACCCTTAGACATTTTTATTTACACACTCATTTGTCGCCCCATTTGAAATTGAATAAAAACCCAAATTCGTTGATACAATTAAAACAATTTTATTATGTCTCTGTTCAAAATAGCGCCTAACACGTGTTTCACTGTGTGAACAGATATGATAAATGGTCAAGGTCACTATCTTCGTGTCATATTGTAACAGGTTGAAGGTACGCTTCTAGACTTGTCGCTTTTACTTGTGGAGTTGAAATGTATAACGGTGTAAGAGAAGGAAGGTTGGGAAGTTATCAATCAGTTTGCCAGCTAACAATGCAGGGACAAATGACCTTGTTATTCTGCACCTCTCCTGGCAAAGGTATCAAACAACTCCCAGAGGTAGGCACAGTCACAGTCGATACATGATCCACCACACGGCGAGCGTACTTTGGTGCATTTTACCTGTAAAGGAAAACTTGTCAAGAATGCCATGTTCATGATTCATTTAGATCTAGATTTCATAACACCAACTCATTTAAAACGTGATCAAACACAAGAATAAATTTTATTTTTCACAATAATTATTACATAATGTAAAAATGTGTCGCGTCAAATGTGTTCGCTACTTTAATTACATGGTTGATGCAATAATTTGTTTCTTAAGTTGGTTTTGGATAATTTCCATGGAATTTATTAGCATGGTAAATGAAAAGTACTTGTTGTAGTTTCACATATAGCTTTCAATAGCTGTTAAATTTTGCTAACTGAAAAGTGTAATCTTTGCACCATTTCTGAAAGACCAGTTTAAATTTAAAACTTTTGTATTACACATTCTAGGCTAACATCATAATATGTGTTCAGAGCCGTATTGTACCCACATATAGGGCCTAGTTACATTAATCAGAGTCTCTCCTACAAATGTACCCACCCTTTAAATTCACATGCTAATGTATAGTTTACTCTGAAAGAGAATATTTTCAACCGATTTAAATTTTGCTTCAAAAATTGTTTCTCTGCGTCTACTTAGAGCACAGGTGTGCCCAGAGGGATTTACAGCTGTATAATCAGCTGATACTCCCCCATACACAACGCTGATAAGAAAGATAAGAACTGGAGTGCTAGGTACACAAACAACGCACCAAGATAATCCAAAGCGATCACACTACTGAACCTACAAATAAGTGTAAGCTACACCCATACTAAAATAACTCATGCCTCAGGGGGGTTTAAAAGCATGGTACTAGATTACTTTTAACCTAAAGACAGGATCGGATTCCAAACCTCGAAACGTCATGTTCTTTTTTCTCACTAAGAAACGATAGAAAACATCCGTAATAATA
This sequence comes from Matsumurasca onukii, assembly GCA_018831715.1. Taxonomy (NCBI): domain Eukaryota; kingdom Metazoa; phylum Arthropoda; class Insecta; order Hemiptera; family Cicadellidae; genus Matsumurasca; species Matsumurasca onukii. Next base: position 71,495,956 of record CM032058.1, on the reverse strand, counting down.
TTTCAACTTTAGATTTTCTGCCATCGTCAACAACAAACTTCAAAAACAATATTGCAACAAGGCATTAAATCTAAAATTATGCCAAGAAAACAGTTAGAAAATAACATCAAAACTCAGAACAACAGCGGTGTTTGAAACTGCGTTTCCTTAAAAGAACGTATTACCGTCCTGATGTTTCTTTTAACCGAGCCTTCTGGACGAGAAGGGGAATAAAAGCTATCTGCGTATCTCAGCAAGGGGTCAGGACCTGTCCGTGTCCGTGCCACGGGAAATGTTCATATTTAAAACAGTTGTCTGAGCCAGACTCTGTGAGAGCCCTGGCGGGGGTTCTGCCTGCCAATCATCCCTCATCCCTGGCAAGTACACAACTCATGTACGGACACAGAGAGTCTCCCGATGTTAGAATGTGATTTCATTTTTTTATACACAATACTTAAAACAGCTATACAGGGTGTCACAAAAATGTGTAGTGCGCTATGCAGAACCGTATTCTACACACAAGCGTAAGTCGAAAATGTCTTATAACTCTTTTTTTTATTTCGGCTTAGTTTAGCCGTAATCTACCATTTTGTACATTTTTGAAAATTACTAATAACTCAAAAGCTCTTGGAGATATTTTTTGTGAAACTTAATATACGAGTAAACCTTATTAATGTATTCCTAATAACATTTTAACTAATCAAATTCCAAAATATCAGAAATTTAAAAATTTAAAGACAAATGGAATTAAATTGGAATTTGACTTTGAAATGTTTAAATGTCAACCATTTTGATATCTGAATAGTTAGATAAAAATAATTTGGGAAAATTTGAATAGGAATACAACTAAGGTTTATAGGCCTACCAAGTTTCACAAAATATCTCAAAGGGTTTTGAATAATTAATAACTTTTAAATTTAGAAAATGGTGGATTATGGCTAAACTAAGCTGAAATAAAATTACTTTTTTTACTTTTATTTTTGATTTATTTTTGTATGTAGAATCAGCTTCTGTATAGCGGGCTACACATTTTTGTGACACTCTGTATGGTACCTTAATAGTTTCCAAAAGAGAAAATTTCAAAAATTTGGAAAATATCGATTTGTACGTAAAGTTTTCACTAAACACGTCCGAACATTACAAGATATGGCGACGGGAGTCACAAATTCGTGTCCAGCTCGTCAGGGTGGTTCCAAAATGTACAATATGTCCTTATTCTGATAAAAAAAATTTAGGCCGACTCGGCCGAACCGTTGGCGGGGAACGATGTCTCGCCCCGGCCATGCAAGTGCAAACGGCGGCTGGTCTCGTGGTTTCTCGGTTGTTCCATGCCGCAGAAACCTGGAACGGATAGATATCTTTACGATTTTTTTTTCAGATTAGTGTTCAAGGCATCAAGACGCGCAAGGTAATGTACAATACGTCTAGGTTGGGGAGAAAAGGTTTTCATGTCGAAACGAAAAGTCCTATCACGGATACTGGTCTGACGAAGGTAGAATAACTTTCGAAATAGACAAGCTAAAGGTACGGGGTTCGTCCAGTAGTGTTCTGTGGAAGCTAAAATACCGGCGTTCAGAGTTCGAAACAATTCTAACGAGCATCAAGTGAAATACAGGCTAAAACGGTAGAAGGGACCTCGGCCGGACGGTTGGCGGGGAGCGGTGCCTCGTTCTTAGGCAAGAGGTCGGACCGGCCGGCCTCTTCCGTATAAAGGGAGCCGTAGGTCGGTTGGCGAGTGTTGGGGAAGCGTGGGCCATAATCAGTTTTCGTGACTCAATGGGTAGGGATTTGTCTAAAGTTGTTAGTTTATCTAGCTGTTTTAAAATTAACATGTTTAACAGGGAAAAAAGAAAGGAGAGGAAAAATTAGATTATTTTGGTGGTGGGTGACTGGTTAGCTTGCGCTGATTACTTTTAAGCTAGCTCTTTCACTAATGTTCTGTGTTATGTTTTAGGTTACTTTTCACCTGAAAACGGGATCGGATTCCAGATCCCAAAACGTTGTGTACTTTTAGTTCACTCAAAAACGACGGAAAACGTCCGTAATCATGTTTTAACCACAGGAATTCTCTTCGCCCTAAGACAAATCGTGGAACAAACGCAAAACTGCGTAGGAGAGAGTCGTGCAGACCAGAAACATTTAAACGGTTTGAAATTATCTCACCTTTACATTTTGAAAACATGCCTTTTTTAAGTCAAAGTGCGATATTAGATGAGGAAGTGACATTTTGCTCTTATAAGACTAGAGGCATTGAATGACAACTACCGAACTGGGCAACCGGGGTAAGTCATGTCCTGATTCACAAACCAATAAATAGCTCGTACCTAACTACCCCTAGTTGAATGCGACTATAAGTCAGTTTCATGACTCGAAAAAACATTTTTAAAAAGAAATAGCCACTAAACTACAAACAACCAAACTTTGTTTAAAAGAAAACTTGAATCCCAAGCCTAGGGCAAACAACAAGATTTGGCGTGTTTGCTTCCAAGAATAGATTGTGAGGCAAATATACAGTTGAATGTTAACGAGCAATATCCCCTCAATCCCATGTTAATCTGACATAATCACATTCTCACCTGCCTCCTCCCTCCCACCCATCCCTTATACCCCCCACCCTTCAGCCAGCAGACACAACAGACACATAGTGTATAAAACAAGGCTATATGATTACAACTAAAAGACAAATTAATTATTTGTGAAAATTCGTGAGAACTGACGGCATGATTAAGTTAACTCCTGTAAAACATAATGGGTTACAATTGCCTAAGAAGCGGTGACCGCCAATTTTACAACCGTAATACGATAGTAGCTAATTTATTTAACTCTTAGGCTCTCGCGGCCGGTGTCACAACTAGTATCTAGTTCTTCCATTAACACCTCGCCAAAACATCATACAAAACATAATTTGCATAAAATATTTCGGGCTTCCTGTGAAGTACTTTCTTCAGTCACTGATTGGCTGGTATTGATACTTGCTGCCTGCATTTATTTTGGCCACAGGGCTGCCTAACGTCCATTGGAACATGAAAGCCAATTTTAATGTTCTCAAATTTTCGAAATTGTAAAAAACATTGGGTTTGTTCTAATTTAAATAAAATAAATAAATAAAGCAATTATATGACAGCGGCACCGTGCTCTGAGATCAAAACTTGATTATGATTAAACTTTTTTAAACAAAAGTTCACCCTCATAAAATACGGTCTTTAAATTATTTCCGGCAGTTAACGCTTTCTAACGAAACCGTAGCTTCAAAATATTTTTTATACGTCTGATTGAATATACTTTCTTCATACACGTAACACAAGCATGAGTTGATACTTTAACTCATTTTCTTCGTCTTGCTCGCTACAAACGGCTACACGTTCAAAACAGTCAACTTTAGGCCATATAATTTTATATCTCTACTGATCACTACGTCTACACTATAGGCCTTATAGAATTGTCTTAGGTGCACATTCAAAATGGTTAATAATCGTCGGTGACAAAAGGGGAAATTTTCTTCCTCCTCGAGCTGTGTGACGTATACTTCTACGGATATGCATGAAGTTAGCAACATTGTGTATCGGGAGAGCTGTATAGGCGTTGTTATCAATGTGTTAACACTGTCAGTGACGAAGTGTAGAAACTGAGGAGACACTTCCAAGCGTCATGTGTCTCAGTAACAAGGTCATCATTCACCTACACAGTACACAGTACACAGTACACGGCACAACACAATCAACTAATCTCTGCTTTCATTCAATCAAGCATTCATTTGTATAATAACAGTGAAAGAAAGCCTGTGCCATCAATATTCTACAATTATGGAGATTCTTGTTGTATTGTAGTGTGCTGTGTGGCTAGTCATATACACTTGGTAGATAAAACATTATAAACACTGAACAGCTAGTACTTAAAAGTGTGAACTGTTTATCACATTTTAAATTTTGAAAATCGCAAACTGTAAATTAAGTAGTAAATTGTGTTAAATTTCCTTATCTTTCCCGATACTTAGCATTTCAAACAGTAATAATTCCTGAACCAAGGATTACAAATTGTATGTATTGGTGTGGAGAAACCCAGGTTTCAAAATGTCATTTAAAAGATTTCGTGTTAAAGAAGTTGGTTAAAAACACAAATTACCCTCTCAAGCTAACAAGTCATGTTTTCCATCTTAAAGGGAAGGAGTGTGTATATCTTGACCTAAGGAATGACTTTATCCTCCTACTCGTACATTCACAGTTGATTCAATGTTTTAGGTGGTTAGGGGAAGAACTGAATTAAACACCCTAACTTAAACAAAAATTACGTAGTAGTATACGTTTTTATCTAAGAAACTTATGTTCAGTGCAAATCTTTGTACTCACTTTGTTATCTTCTAGGTACAGTATGTACAATTGGTGGTACTTCTACGTGTAAATAAACTGAACACTCAAACATTTTAGTTACGTTATTTAAACTAAAAAAGAAAGTGATACTTTGTTTTTTTCTTAAATACTTCCTGTAAGACATTTGTATTTTCGTTTAAATTTATTTGTATAGTATATGTAAATGTGTGTACGTACAGAACAAGAGCACAAACAAAATTATAAAAATAAAAAGTAACAAAACAATTTAAAATCATTTTTGTTTTGTTAAATTTAATACGTACCACAAGCATGAGTTGATACTTTAACTCATTTTCTTCGTCTTGCTCGCTACAAACGACTAAACGCTGAAACAGTCAACTGTAGGCCATATATAGAACACTACATTGTATACTACATTGATATACTATACTATATTATACTACACTATAGGCCTACTCATAGTCTTAGGTGAAACTTCAAAATGGTTCATTAATCGGTGACAAATAGGGGCATTTCTTTCCTCCTCGAGCTGTGTGACGTATACTTCTACGGATATGCATGAAGTTAGCAACATTGTGTATCGGGAGAGCTGTATATAGGCGTTGTTATCAATGTGTTAACACTGTCAGTGACGAAGTGTAGAAACTGAGGAGACACTTCCAAGCGTCATGTGTCTCAGTAACAAGGTCATCATTCACCTACACAGTACACAGTATACAGCATACGCACGACACAATCAACTAATCTCTGCTTTCATTCAATCAAGCATTCATTTGTATATAATAACAGTGAAAGAAAGCCTGTGCCAGATTCTTGCGTTGTATTGTAGTGTGCTGTGTGGCTAGTCATATACACTTGGTAGAATAAAACATTATAAAAGTTACAAACACTGCAATGTGTAAACTATTTTATCAGATTGTAAATTTTAAATCGCAAACTGTAAATTAAATAGTAAATTGTGTTAAATTTCCTTGTCGTTTTCCCGATACTTAGCATTTTAAACAGTTATAATTTCTGAACCAAGGATTACAAATTGTATGTATTGTGTGAAGGAAACCAGGTTTCAAAATGTAATTTAAAAGATTTCGTGTTAAAGAAGTTGGTTAAAAACACAAATTACCCTCTCAAGCTAACAAGTCATGTTTTCCATCTTAAAGGGAAGGAGTGTGTATATCTTGACCTAAGGAATGACTTTATCCTACTCGTACATTCACAGTTGATTCAATGTTTTTGTGGTTATGGGGGAAGAGAGGACTTAAACTCCTAACTTCACCACGAACAAAGACGTTTTTTGGTTTAATTTCATTTCAATGTTTACAGTCACGTGGTGTGGTCACGTGGTGTGGGAGGGGGGCGTGACGTCACATTGTAGCTCACGTGACTAAATTGTCACGAACACTGACGTTCTTCTTACCTTCACATTACAATAATACGTATGATTTGTTTCTAAATTTTTTTTATACAATAGTGACTGATAGTTTATACAATATTATATATAAATTTATAAATTTTATTTTTTTAGGTGTACATATGTTTGTTGTTTTGATATTCAACTAATTATACAGATGTGTCTTTTGTTATTAAACTGAAGATGCCTTTAGCCGGTGAAAGCTAGCTCTTCAGTTAAAAAATTCAGTGAAAAGTTTAAAAAATTTCTAATTTATTAAAGTAAGATCAGTTGTATTTAAAACCTAACTCTTTAAATAGAGTTTCCTCAGTTTTTCTCGTTCGATTACCATGTATTTCTATTTTGCTGAACTTAACTGCTTCATTCATTAAGTGGATCACCTGCAGTAAGTATAGTCAGCGACAATCGAGTAATTTTAAGGTCGGATAAATGTAATTTTATCATTTGTCATCGAAAACCTAAGCAATAATAACCACACAAGAAATCCTACGGCCTCAAAATCCAGAGCGTTGTTTCTAGGTTGCCAAGACTCTAATAAATAATCTTACTTAAGATTTCTTTAAATAATACAATGTAAAAATGGTTTTACTTTTGTAGCTGATTTGTAAAACTTGTATAATTCTAAGGTTCAAATTTGTAGCATTACATTTAAGTCTTGTTTGTTTTTCCTCACCTTGTTTTGAACTGCATGTAAATGATATTTTCAATGTACCCAGCAAAAAAAACTGCTTTTTTGAAAATAGTTGAATTATTTATAACAATTAAAAAGAATTTAAACTAATTAGATTTTTAAGTTTTGGATATCAATGACTGTTTACACCGGAGAAGGAGAAAAATGAAAAAAGTATTTAACTTATTTTAGCAATTTTAAAATCAACTGCACATATTGCAATAATACATTTTGAAAACGTTACAAACACGCAATAAAAAAATTGTTTGGTATCTTTTCCATACTAGTTTTGATGAATTCAGCCCAGGAGGAAGCTAAAACAAAAATAACTGACAATAGTGTTATTTTGTTATACATCTTCTGTATGATGTTTCTGAAATTTTTAAGGATTAAACTTGGAATTGTAATAAAAGATTTTAATAAAAAAGTGAACCGACTAAGGTTTAAGTAAGCTCTAAAAGGGAAAATAACTTTAAATACAAAATATAACGTTAATAATAGTCTACTAGAAATGTATTTGGTCATATACCAAACTTCAATAAGTAAAATGGAACCATTTATCTTCTTGTTATACAATGCATTGAAATTCCACCAACCATATTTGGTCTTAAAAGCAGCTAACTGACGAATGTTTCATTTCAATGAGTGAAATATTGAGTTGGCTAAGGAAGCTTTTAAAGCCCAGTTTTCCTGGTCTAGGCGACGTTGATCCATGCATTTTTGGAAAATGTCATGTCAATTTAGTCGGCTGTCTACAAGGTGTTCTTGGACAAATTTGCAGCGCCGACTTCAATTGACCTCAACCTAAAATCGATGATCAGGTCATTGAATGACAACAGGCACCTAATTAGCATTCAATATAGTTGCTTTACGATTTAAGACTTAAATATGGTTGAATAGCATTCTTTTTTAAGCTATTGCTAATTATTATTTACATTGAAGTTATTTTCCACAAGCACATTTTACAATAAACATCTTTATTTTACCGATACTTAGCATTTAAACAGTAATAATTAAGGAACCAAGGATTACAAATTGTATTTATTGGTGTGAAGAAACCAGGTTTAAAATGCATTTAAAAGATTTCTGTGTTAAAGAAGTTGGTTAAAACACATTTACGACTTCGCTAACAAAGTCATGTTTTCATCTTAAAGAAGGGATGTGTATATCTTGACCTAAGGAATGACTTTATTCTCCTCTACTACTCGACACGATGCACGAAACCAGTCATTCTCGTACATTCACAGCTGATTCAATGTGTTTTGTTATGGGGAAGAGAGGACTTAAAAAGTCCTAACTTGCCACGAATAAAAAAAACGTTTTTGGTTTAATTTCACTGTTTACAGTCACGTGGTGTGGTCACGTGGTGTGGAGGGGGCGTGACGTCACATTGTAGGTCACGTGACTAAATTGTCACGAACACTGATTCTTCTTATTTCTTCACATTACAATAATATGTATGATTTGTTTCTAAATTTTGTGTAGACACATTTTCCATTTAATCACTTATTTTCATAGAAGTGTGTGTGAGGATTGAAATAATAAACAATATTGTTAATAATAAAAATAAATCGTATTGATACATATAAGCTTTAGTGTTTATAGGAATGTATCCTTTAAAACAATGTATTACTATTAACCAATAATTAGTAGGTTTAAGTTAATTTTATAAGTCAAAAGCTTGTTTTACAAAGAAGAGCGTATGTCATTCTATTTACAAGCAAGCTAGAACGATTCTTTCGGTATACCGTTCAAATCTTTAACCTGATTTGCCCGTCTTAGTCTTTGGTCGGAAAACAGAAGTAGTTTGAAAAAAAAATTACATTATATTGATTTCACTTTTGTAGCTAAGTAGTTTGTAAAACGCAGAACATAATTTTACAAGGTTCAACTGATTTTTAAAAGTGGTTGAATTATGTATAACAATTAAAAATAATTTAACTACTAGATTTTTGCTTTTGATTTCAATGACTATTTATACCAGAAAACGTAGAAGACTAAAAATAAAAATAATGAAACATTTTAAATCCAATAATACATTTTGTAATAAACGTTACAAAATACATTATGAAAGTTGTTCATACCTTATTCGAAATACTAGCTTCTACGAATTTAACCCAGGAAGAAGCTAAAGTAAAACGTAACTGGCAATAATGTCATTTGTTAAAAAACTTATGCAAGATTGAAAATTTTGTTTCAAATTGTAAGGTTTAACTTGGATTTATTGTAAAGAAATATCTGTTTCATTAAATTTGGAAAAATACATTATGACCTTATTGTACACCATTACATGGAGAGTTGTTAACACAAAACCGAAATAAAAAAGTAATGATGAACTAAACCAAACCGTTCAGGTTAGTGTTCTCACAATCTGCTAAAAATAAGTATTATGTTCTCGATTATGTTACAATTTTGGCTATTTTAATTTCAAATTTGAAGTAATGATACCTGACGACTGGTAAGCTTCAATGTAAATTAAAAAAATTTAACCTCTTGATAAAACGTTTTTTGTCTCATAGGAAATAACCACATTTATTTGTAACAACCGATGAAAATTAGTAGTAGAACAATTAGTTTTACATAAGTAAAAATATGAAAAATTATTTGTGTTTTTTATTGTACTTGCACAGAAATGAAAGCCGCAAAATAGTGATCTTTAGTAAGAAGGCAAAGTCAGATCAATTGTATTTTAAAAACCTAACTTTAAATAGAGTTTCCTCAGTTTTTCTCGTTCGACTACCATGTATATCTATTTTATTGAACTTAACGGTTCCAAAGTGATCACCCGCAGTTATGGTCAGTGACAATCGAGTATTTTTAAGGTTAGATAAATGTAATTTCATCATTTGTTATCAACAACCTAAGCAATAATACCACACAAGAAATCCTATGGCCTCAAAATCCAGTTGTTTCTAGGTTGCCAAGACTTTAATAAATAATCTTACTTAATATATAATAAATAATACAATGTAAAACAAGGTTTCGAGTTTTAAATTGGAACTTAGCTTGCAGAGTGGTTTCATTCACCAGCCATGTTGTCAGATGAGTTTCTCCACAGTCTTGTTATTTCTTTGCAGCAATGAGTATTCACTTGTAACCTACAGTAAGGCGTCACAGGCTAAAATGATACACGCGTGTACTGCGGGTATACAGCCACTACTTATCGAAGGAGTTAGCACAATAATTAACGCAAGGCTAAAGATGTTGAAAGATAATTGGTTTATCTGAGATTAAAATTTAAACTTGTTCTCAATTATATTCTTGCTTTATTTTATCTTTAGACATATTGATTTCACTCACACACACATAATCACTATTTAACACTATATTTGAAACATACCTCAAAGTCAAAGTACATACAAAACCTATGCTATTTTGTACTATGCACACAGTTTAAAGGTCAACTGTAGTCTGTTATAGAGAAAACTTGTTCTCGAAATAATGCCTCTACTGTACAGGGTTTTCGTACTGTTACAACGGGTTTGTATGTTATGTTTTTTGGTGCAAATCCCAGTTATGCTAGACAGATTTGAGCAGAAAATGTATACTATTTAAAACCAGTAAAATTACTGCAGGAGCCCTAAAACCCATTTAAAATCCAGTTTTATACACACTTCGAAATAGAGCTCTTAAATACATACAGTTTTCAAGTCCCTTTATGTTTCACAACTGTCGTGTTTAAAGTCCTGTTTTAAATAGGTTACATACAAATACAGGTATAAAAATTACCAAGAGAGTTATAGTACTCGAACTGTTTCATGTTTGATGCTTGTTAAACTTTTATTTGATCGTTATTGTACCTTTAGGACATTTTAGAAATGTTCGAACTCAATTATTTTTAAAATACGTAAACTCAGAAACACCTGAAATGCATAAAACAATTGACTGAACCACTGCTAAACATTTAATGTAAAATTTAATCCAACTCATTAGACCGTGAACTGTGAGTGAATGTGTGTGTGAGTGTGTGTGTGATAAAAGCTGTCACACAAGTTAGCAAAGATATGGAACACTGCCAGTGACAGTATTGCTGTAGAGTGCTTCTATGCAACACAGTGCCACTATAATAGTTCAATAATTGCATCCCTAGCCATAGATACCTCTTGTTATACGTCTGATTGAATATACTTTCTTCATACACGTAACACAAGCATGAGTTGATACTTTAACTCATTTTCTTCGTCTTGCTCGCTAAAACGACTAAACGCTGAAACAGTCAACTGTAGGCCATATACAGAACACTACATTGTATACCTTGATATACTACAATAACGATCACTACGTCTACACTATAGGCCTACTCATAGTCTTAGGTGAAACTTCAAAATGGTTCATTAATCGGTGACAAATAAGCATTTTTCCTCCTCGAGCTGTGTGACGTATACTTCTACGGATATGCATGAAGTTAGCAACATTGTGTATCGGGAGAGCTGTATATAGGCGTTGTTATCAATGTGTTAACACTGTCAGTGACGAAGTGTAGAAACTGAGGAGACACTTCCAAGCGTCATGTGTCTCAGTAACAAGGTCATCATTCACCTACACAGTACACAGTATACAGTACAGTATACAAGCACGACACAATCAACTAATCTCTGCTTTCATTCAATCAAGCATTCATTTGTATAATAACAGTGAAAGAAAGCCTGTGCCATCAATATTCAATACAATTATGGAGATTCTTGCGTTGTATTGTAGTGTGCTGTGTGGCTAGTCAATATACACTTGTAGAATACAAACACTGAAATGTAAACCACTTTTATCAGATTTAAATCACAACCAAAATGTAAATAGTAAATTGTGTTAAACTCCTTGTCGTTTTCCCGATACTTAGCATTTTAAACAGTTATAATTTCTGAAGCCAAGGATTACAAATTGTATCTATTGGTGTGAAGAAACCAGGTTTCAAAATGTAATTTAAAAGATTTCGTGTTAAAGAAGTTGGTTAAAACACAAATTACCCTCTCTGAAGCTAACAAGTCATGTTTTCCATCTTAAAGGAAGGAGTGTGTATATATCTTGACCTAAGGAATGACTTTATCCTCCTACTCGTACATTCACAGTTGATTCAATGTTTTGTAGTTATGGGGAAGAGGACTTAAACTCCTAACTTCACCACGAACAAAGACGTTTTTGTTTAATTTCATTTCAATGTTTACAGTCACGTGGTGTGGTCACGTGGTGTGGAGGGGCGTGACGTCACATTGTAGCTCACGTGACTAAACGTCACCAAACACAATGATGTTTATTTTGTTTTAAATTTTTTTATACAATAGTGACTGATAGTTTATAAATAATATTATATATAATTTAGAAATTTTATTTTAGGGGTGTATATATGTCTGAGTTGTTTTGATATTCAACTAATTATACAGAAGATGTGTGTTCTTTTTTGTTATTAAACTGAAGATGTTTTAGCTGTGAAAGCTAGCTCTTTTTCAGTTAAATTCAGTGAAAGTTTCAAAAAATTTCTAATTTATTAAAGTAAGATCAGTTGTATTTAAAAACCTAACTTTAAATAGAGTTTCCTCAGTTTTTCTCGTTCGATTACCATGAATATCTATTTTGCTGAACTTAACTGCTTCATTCATTAAGTGGATCACCTGCAGGTATAGTCAGCGACAATCGAGTAATTTTAAGGTCGGATAAATGTAATTTTATCATTTGTCATCGAAAACCTAAGCAATAATAACCACACAAGAAATCCTACGGCCTCAAAATCCAGAGCGTTGTTCCTAGGTTGCCAAGACTCTAATAAATAATCTTACTTAAGATTTCTTTAAAGAATACAATGTAAAACAAGGTTTCGAGTGTTAAAATTGGAACAAAATCTTCTAGCTTGCAGAGTGGTCGATTCACCAGCCATGTGGTCAGATGAGTTTCTCTTGTGTCTTGTTCTTTCTTTGCAGCAATGAGTATTCGTTTCGACCTACAGTGAGGCGTCACTGGCTAAAATGATACACGCGCGTACTGCGGGTATAGCCATCCTTACTTATCGAAGGAGGCATTAGCACAATAATTAACGCAAGGCTAAAGATGTTGAAAGTTAATTGGTTTATCTGAGATAAAATTTAAACTTGTTCTCAATTATATTCTTGCTTTATTTTATCTTAGACATAGACCCACTCACACACACATAATCACTATTTAGCACTATATTTGAAACAATCCCTCAAAGTCCAAGTGTACATACAAAACCCATGATATTTTTGTACTACGCACACAGTTTAAAGGTCAACTGTAGCCTGTTATAGAGAAAACCTGTTCTCAAAATACGCTCTAGAAAGAGGGTTTTCGTACTGTTACAACGGGGTTTGTATGTTATGTTTTGGGTGCAAAATCCCCAGTTATGCTAGGCAGATTTGGGCAGAAAAATGTAAACTATTTGAAACCAGTAAAATTACGGTTTTGCAGGAGGCCCTAAACCCATTTGAAAACTATGGCGTTTTGTATACACCCTCGAAATAGAGCTCTTAAATACATACAGTTTTCAAGTCCCTTTTTATGTTTCACAACTATCGTGTTTAAAGTCCTGTTTTAAATTATAGATTACATAAAAATACGGGCATAAAAATTACCAAGAGAGTTATAGTATTCGAACTGTTTCAATGTTTGATGCTTGTTAAACTTCTATTTGATCGTTATTTTTACCTTTAGGACATTTTAGAAATGTTTGAACTCAATATCTTAAACAACGTAAACTCAGAAACACCTGAAATGTCGCGTAAAAATTAAATTGAACTGAACTACCGCTAAACACGGATGGCACATTTAATCCAACTCCATTAGACCGTGAACTGCGTGAGTGAGTGTGTGTGTGTGTGTGTGTGATAAAAGCTGTCAGTGTTATCAAAGTGATAAGGAACACCTGCCAGTGACAGGCCAGCTCGTAGAGTGCTTCTATGCAATACAGTGCCACTATACAGTTCACACTGCATCCCTAGCCATAGATACTCTCGTGTTATAATGTACTATACATTTACTATTCATACTTCAAAAATAGCAATGCGAATAATATCAAAACTAGAATATTTGGATTATTGTAAAGAAATGTTCCAACATTTACAACTTTAACTCTTTTTTGTATTTATATTTATGAGATTGTTATATTTTGTTAAAAGAATTAGAACATTGTAGGAGGTAGTGGTATTCATAACTACGAAAGTAGAAGCAATTCTCAATGAAGATTGGAAAACTACAGAACAAACATCTTCCAAAAACTACCTAGTCAAATAGGAGTGATGTTATACAATAAACTCCTCTTAAGACTCGACTTAAACATTTGTTGAATCAACATGCTTTTACGAAGTAAATGAATTCATGGACCAGTAAAAACGCTATTTATGTATATTATTTATTCAGTGAGAATATTATTAGTTTACTGTCAGTATCTAGTCTTTACCCTATATTTGATGGAGATTTTCCCATACTTATTTGTACTACTTTGTTTTTAGATATAAAGAAAGAAGATTATACAATGTACTTACATGCGGGAAGATGACCTAAAGGTTGAAACCGGTCCATATTAAAATACAATTTTACCAGGGTACTATGTACTTTTCTTTATATGTAATTATAATTACAGTATCCCTCAGTGAATATGTTCTAAAATACTTTCTTTTTGTTTTGTGTCACATGCAATTTTATGTAAATGACATTACATATTATTATTATTATCATCTCAAGTTTAGATTTAAAGCAGATTATCACTGTTATTCACGTGAAGGCCCAGTCAGACCACGCCTAGAAGACGTTAACACTGTCTTGAAAACTTGCTCTTTCTTTGTGCCTGGACCTGCTTCATTCTTTCATCAGTCTAGGCTCCTTCTTTCCTGTCAGTAACTTCCTTCTGACCGACTTTCCAATCAAACATTTTTGTCCAAATGTGATTCTCTTATTAAACCTAAATGTCGATACAAAACTGACACTTGCCTGAAGGTAGGCCTATAGGTTTTATAAACACAATTGTTTTGGGATAAAATACCCTATCAGGCTTGATAGTAACTGATTGAGAATTTACAGAAGTTACGATTTTTTGTGAATTTTTACTTAACAGTAATAAAAGAAAATTACTTCTACCTCAGTCATCAGCAACTGGTCACATAAATCTAGGGTTTTCATATTGAAGACGGTTTTGATTTGGGACCAGTCTTGATGTAAGACACAGTATTCCTATGTTTAGCGGCAGTCAGATTTCACTATCGCTTAGCTCTTAGCTATAATTATATTGTATAAATAAATGGTGCGATCAAATCAGTTTCACTAAATGGTCCGAAAGTAGAATTTAGCACTACCAGAGGTTTAATGATTTTGAATTTTGTCAAGTTCGAGCTTGTATTACAAAAAGCTTGTTTCACCAAATGTCCACACTGTTTCTGTAACCGTTGCCAAATGTCGGCCTAATATCTCATCCGAGTTTGCCGACGCTGACGACGTGAAGAAACCAACCCAATGCTGATTGGCTGATTGGACTCCCCGGGGCCGGCGTCGTCTCCGCCACAAACACTTATCGGTGTTTTCGAGGACCCGAGTAAACAACAATAACGAAGCCGACAATACGAGCGGCTAATTGGCGCGGCACATGTTGTTATTAAGATGTGCCCCGGTGGTGGGTTGTGGTGGGGATGGGGGTGGCAGCGGGGGTTGGGGGTATGCGCATGCGCCGCGGCGCCAGCGTAGAGGGAGGCGGCGTCGCCTTGGGTCCTCACTTCGGGTGTGGCGGTCGCCGGAGCGTTTCTACAAAACCAGCAAGTAAGTCCTAACCTCCACAGTAGGTTTAGTTAGGTTCACACCATTCACCACCAATCACGGCGGTTGTTGAGTTGTACTGCCTAAAGGAAAATTTTGTTTTGCCTCTGGTGAAAAGTATTCTGTCTACTGCTTATGATCAGGCTTATCGACGACAAGAAGTTAAAAATATTAGACATGGTTAGGTTATACCTTGTGGCAACGAGCTTTCTAAATAAGACATAGCAAATGTTAGAGTACATCGCACAAAATAAGAAATCGGGCGAAGATATTGACTTATTTAAAAATTAATACATAAATATAGAGTTTATTCGTTACTTAAAAAAACGTAATATATGAACTTGAAAACAGGACTTTTCGTGCATTGAAGGATTTTAAAAGAATTGCTGTGCATAAATTAATTTAACGCAAAAGCCAAAGAAATTTAAATGAAATAGTTTACCTTGTGGGTGCGTGATAAAAATATTGTGTCTACAGATATATTGGTTGAAGGTGTGTAAAGATGTTTTTGTTTATGCCAGTAAGTGCTGACAATAATGTTTGTATTCCAACACTAATATTTCTTTATCGATATGGTGTTGTTGAAGGTTGTTCATTCATTAAACACTAATTGGCCTCATAACTTCTTTTTATAAAAAAACTATTTCAAACTAAAGATGGTTTTATTTTTTATTAAAAAGAAGATCCAATCGGTGGTCGATTTGGAACCAATCGGTGTTCTATAATAAGATTCTTTTAGTTGTAATAACTAAAAATAACTACTTTATGTTTTATTAAAGTTGATGTCATAAGAGTAATCAAAGATTAAGTATAAGATGCTCTCATTGTATAATTAAAGATTAATAATATATCCTTGTTAATTATGTTACATATTACAGTATTTGTAATATATTACTCCAATCAACTTCAGTTATACTATTCTTTAGAAGATCTCCGATTAAATATCATCAATTGAAATTCGTTTAGTATTTAAATAAATGCAAATGAATTTCGATTCTAAACTTAAGTGGTTAGTCACAATAAAAATTCTTTTTCGGATCAAACCACTGAAATAAATATTTTAAATATATAAAATACAGAGCAAAACGTTTTGTCTACACTATGGTAGACATCTCCAGTTGTGTAGACAAAGAAGAGTAAAACGTAATTTACAAAATACAAAATATATAGGAAGTATAAAAGTTCAAAGATAAATAATTTTATTTTATTTACAATTTAAAATTATTTTATCTCTGAATTTTTGTACGCTCTATACATTTAAAATGTTTTATTAAATACATTTGTTTGTACTTTTCTTTGTCTACACAACTGAAGATGTCTATCATAGTGTAGACGAAACGTCTTGCTACGTATTTTACATAATTAAAATTTATATTTCAGTGGTTTAAATAAAAAAGAATGTTTCACAATGCAAATGATTGTTTTTTTAGCAAATTAAAGTAGATTTCTTAACGAGCTACGAGATTAGGGAGGCCGTGGTAGACGCCTCATCCCCTACGAGTAATGCCGGAGAACTAATTAGTTTTATACGGCGCCAATACAGCCGACAATGCCCATATGACGGCCGCCCATACCTGGCCCTACCCGCGTTATTGCACATTTGCCGTTCCATCGGTCAAACTAATTGATTCTATTACTCAAATCGTTTTGTATTTCATGCCGAAGCTATATGTTGGTTGTGTTTGAAATAAATAATAGTTTGGGATTTATTTTGTTGTGTTACAAGGTCATTTTTGTAAGCTATTGTGATTACATACTTTAAAATATGAGTAGGGTTTATTTATAACATATTTTTAAAGACTCTGAGACTACAAAATAAATAAAACAGTCGGTTGCTTAGGTTTAATTTATTAAAATGGAGCTTAAGAAAGTTGTTAAAGAAGTATGTTTTGTTGCAAACTACGAGCGTATATGTATTTTATCACTGCCTTTTCAGGAGGTCAAATAATATACTTGAAAGATATAACTATAAATATAATTTTTATACTATCGCTCAACAAAGTTATATGCAATCTGTAACAATACTGCGAACTTTTGGTTGAAACATTTGAATAAACTTGAAACTATTAAACAACTTTTTTCAAATTCACTAGACAAGTAAATTGTGTTTGACCAAGTTATAGTTTTTGTTATTTTTCGATATACAAGATACATGCTACACTACAGAAGCTATTTGTTTTTTGTTAGCATCTCACTGTATCACTTGAAATATATTGTTATATTTATACTATAAGTTACTAATTTGATTTAAGAAATGCA
The DNA here is from genome assembly GCA_018831715.1 of Matsumurasca onukii. NCBI lineage: Eukaryota > Metazoa > Arthropoda > Insecta > Hemiptera > Cicadellidae > Matsumurasca > Matsumurasca onukii. The sequence goes on along the minus strand of CM032058.1, from coordinate 71,478,564 downwards.
AAAGTATTTTGGTTAAAATTCAATTTGATATATAATTTATGTTTAAATATGAAGTCAAGTTAAGTTTTGACGAAAAACAAAACTATTTCCTTTTTAACCCCTGGATGTATCTTATAGCTAATGTTTATGTATTTAAATTTTTGACGGAATTGTAAAATACACTCATTAATCAAAATTTTGTCGTTCAAAAGAGTTTGCATTGTATACTGGTTCCATGTTTACATTTAGTGTCCTGTATTAGATACGTACATTAAAATTTTAAACAGGACACAGCTAAGAAATAGAACTCAAAGCCGGTAGAAAAAACTTGTAATTAAATCACAGCCACGCATTCGGTTTAAAACATCATATAAAGTTTCAACGGAATCGGTTAAACCGTCATAGATATTTAATCGAGTATTATTAATATATTGACGTATAAATAAACAAAAAACAACAACGTTAAAATAAAAGACAAAAGAACCTACTACCACTGGAAAGAGCTGGATGTCCACTGAAATACATCAAATAACTATAGATTTTACAAATATATCGAAAAGCACAGTTTTGAGTATAAACCATGAAGTAGCCGTTAATATACAGATACACATATTTGAAAGCACTTCGGCATGTCTCATTAGTCTAAGGACTCCTTTCAGCGCAGCTTATTCTAAGTGTATGGCCATTACAATTATAGGACAAAAATATACCATTCTAAAACCTATGTGTTGTACTAGGGAAGTTATTTCCAACTATTTAGTGAAAATCCAAATGTCTGCAATAAAAGGCTGGTGAATGTACAAAGATTTTAGCATTTATCTGTGTCAAACGTGAACGATATGAGACTTAGGTTTTAAAATTTGTATCGCTTGTAGTTAAGTAACCTATGATACTTAGATATACTATCATGTACTTAACGCATTTTTATTAGTTTTCCATTAGATAAAAACAAGTTTATTAGTTGAAGGGTAATTGCCCGTTCAAGATTTAATACAGAATTTCAATTCCACCTAGCAACGAGGAAACATCGCTGAATTATTCGACCGTCCCGAGAATATTTTTCAGTGTTCACCTCTTTACTTTTAATATATTATTCATGAACACGGGCAGAGTGTTTGTTGGATATTGTTTCAGTGAATTCAGGTGTGAAATTGCAGAGGCAGGACAGGGCAGTAATCAGCACCAAACAAAGGATTACATTTTAATAAATAAAGTATTACAGCATTGTAATACATTTTGTTGTAAATAAAGCAGTTTGTTTCCTTATTGGAATTGTTAAGTCTTTGCGACTATGATTGTGTTGTTTTTGTCGCTAATTAGGCTTTCCGAAAAACGTAAAACACAGTTCTTTGTGTAAACAGTTGAACTTATTGATTTAATTATATTTGTAAATTTACAATAAAAGTTGTGTTGACAAAAATTAAAATAATACAAAAGATGATTTTTTATGATATTATTACTGTTGGAATATGATTGCTATTCTATAGAGGGTGTGTTGATATGTTGTATTTAGTTTTGATTACTTCCAGTAGAAGCTTTAAAAGTATCATTTATTAAAATCGTATAACTTCATTTAATAGATGTGCTAAATACGGCTTGCATTAAGTTACATAGGTTTTTTACAATTTACAAGGAAATCTGACAGGACATAAAAGTCATAATGTAATAGCGGTACAGAAAGTTAATTGTTAATCAAGATCTGATCGTACCTTATTCTAACTTCAATATGATTCTTATTACCCTCTAGTTTTGATCATTCAGAATCCGAGTTTAAAATATGATTCCCAATGTTTTCTTAGTCTAAATTGAAATCTTACTCCCACAGATTTTAATCAAAATTTTCATGCCAAATAGAAATCTTCTCTGAGTGGATTTGTGTGAATTCTAAGCATTTTCTATCCCAGTGTATTCCAAAGAAATTTAATTTCACTTAATCTAGAATTATTGGAAAGGAAAGCTATCTTAACCCATGTGCCTGCGCTGGAAATCGAACCGAATCGACAGTCCACTCTAAAAGCCACAACTCTCAAACTCATCAACGGATGAAAGTTAATTCTTATGACTCCCGGAGCCTGTATATTGTGACATGTATATTGTGTTCTGACCCAGTTGCTGGCGCGTGGCTGCGGGTTAGCGACACGCTCTTCATTGTCGTGTGCTCGAGAGCCCGCAGGACAGGTGCTCCCCCATCACGCAGCTGCGCGTCACACACACCTGCAACGTGTACACTACTCATAAACAAGCTATTTCATATCACTTGCCAACCAATCATTTGGTCACCAATATAAAACACACAGATAATTATAGGATCACACAATGATAAAACATAAAATCATTGAAGTTTTAGTACACCGTAACAGCAAATATGTGTTACAGGGTATCTATGAAACTAGGTACCAATATTCACATCTTCCTTCAACCATCACTGAACATTAATCACCAAACATACAAGTTATGTCCATGCTGTATGCGTGTTAGTGCGTTAGTTAGGACTAAGCTGATCGATAGTTTTATGAAATTTGGGCAACTCATACATGTCAAGTCAGACCCAGATCCCGAAACGTTGTGAAAAACGATAGAAAACGTCCGTTTTAATGTGTTCACCTCAGAAATCAAACCATCGCCAACAACAAATTTCAAAAAGTACCTAATGTACAATGCACTCGACAATCGTTTATTATTTTATCGGACATCTTTTCCAGCGATGAACGTGCAAGAGTGTGAATGAAATATAATACATTTCATATGTTGTTATTTGTTTTATTTTTGCAACGAACTATTACTTATTTGATGAAAATACAAATGAGTTAATGTTATTCTACAGTCTCTTTAAATCTTGTATTAAACATTGATTCCTATTTTTGCCAAATCGTTTTAGAAATAGAAAGCTTTTGCCACGTCAGCACTGACACTAACGCTGACACGGTTAATATAGGGCTTTGAGCTGCGTCAATTGGTGTTTATTGGACGGAAGATAGTCAAAGTCGACAGCAAACCAACTCCTCTAATTTAAAGTTATGCCTTTAATAAAGTGAGCATTTGGTTGAGAGGCTTGGTTTGATGGGGTGGGAGGTGGATTGTGCGATAGTAGAATTTTAATAGGTGAATTCAAGTAAATATAAGGAACCTTTTCTTCACATAGCGCAAATATAAACTAGGTTTTATTCATAGTCATTTGAGCCCGTTAAGCTTTACGCTCTCTTAAATCTCTGCATCACATCCAAGTATCGTCGGAAGCAGAAGCCAAATAACAAGATTATCTTATAATAATTTTAGAAAATACCAAACAAAACACGCTCTTTAGTGCGGGGAGAAAGAAGGTAAATACATTTTAAACCTTTAATGACTAACAAAACACGTTTTCTAACAAAATAAGGAGAACAGAGTATTTACACAAATTCTAATATATGTTTACTTGTAAATTCTAGTCCTCTACAGGAATTAAAAATCTTAACCTACATTTATGTTACCGTGATTTTAAACGAAAAATGCCAGTTTAGGTCAGATATGAACACTTTTATACTTCAATGAATCATGATTTGATCTTTGTCGGATGCAAATATCTTTACTGATATTTATATTTGACAATAAGAAAATGTACACACAAGCGTAACTTGTATTTTTGGCAATGGTTTAGGTTAATGGTTAAACTGCATGTTTAAAATACAGTATTTTAATAGTAAACTGAAAAAATTTCATTTGTGACACTACTTTTCTACTTATTTGCTAATCAGGAGGAAAGTAATTTCAATAAAACGTTCTCTTTCCCTTCGCGGAAAATTATAAAATACGTTTCATCAAGAGATCAGCCCGGACAAAATATTCCTTAAGTTTATTAAGAAGCAAATAAAAGTCCGGAGAAAAGCTCTAAGGTGTTCTACACTTTTAATTACTGCCATTCCTTTGATGGGGACGATGTTTTAATTTCATCGTGGAACTTACAAATAAACTGACGTCCTCACAAGCTGACTGCGATACTCTGTGTTGTGATTTTCCCGCCAGATTTTATTTTCCCGCCAGATCTCAATCTCTGTCTGTTACTCGATCTTCTTAGGTTACTTGTTAACTCTGCCCCCCTGCAAACTTTACACCTTTTCCCCTCCTTTCCTCTCTGCAAATTCAGTTTCTTCAGAGCACCGTTTCTTTTGAGATATTCAGACTTTATTATATACAATAACTCAAAGTATCTCCCAACTTTTCACTGGGAGCTCGGCTTTGACGACCGGTTTCCTGTGATTTTAGTCGTATTCTAATTTAAAGTTTGCTAGAAGTTATCGGAATTTCTTCGTTGGTGTTTACTCAGTGCTTTGTTTCCTGACCGTTAAGGATATTTTTAGTTTTAAAACACGCAGTTTAGAATATGTTGTCTAATTTTTCTGATGTTTTCAGTAAAATATTACGTTGTCTTGGACTCATTTTATAAACTGTATGTTTGCCAGCTTTCCAAGTTCAAGACCATTAGAATTTAAAATACTCATCTCCTAATAAGAACCATGGTAACTTACTTCGACATGGCGTTACTTCAACTTCATTCAGCCAAATATAGCCTATGTTTAAGCTGGATTAGAGAAAGAGAAGCCTCTATAGAGCTCCACTTGCTACAGCCTGGTGGAAACACCCCCTAACAAGACGCAGGGCTCCTCTGTATATAATTCTCTAAGTTTATTATTGTTGTTGTCAACTTTCTAATGATGTCATGTCTCTTATCTGCTTGTTACCTTCTATCATTGCAAGTACAGTTTGTTACGGCAGTTGTTAATGTTATCCTTGAGTCTTTACTTTTGTATATGCAGGTTGTATGTAAGGAAGGCAACGAACGTAGAACACTCACAAGAAAACAAATTAAAGAAATATAATATTTTTATGGTTTGCGACAAAGATAAGGTGAGTAAAATTAAAGGAATGTACACATTTACTAACTAAGGCTTCCGGTGTAGACCACGTCAATTGGCTATTTCTAACTTCTACTGCTCCAGACGTTTCGCTCATTTTGCAATGGAGCATCCTCAGTGGACGCTGAGACTGAAGAATTATTATTTCTGAAGAGCCTAATTATTTTCAGTCTCAGCAAGTCCACTGAGGATGCTCCATTGCAAATAGCAAGTCTGAATAAGTTAAATAACGCGATCTACCGGAAGCCTTAGTTAGTAATGACGCCGGCCGCTTAAGCCTAAGACTTAATTTAATGTACATATTTAATTACACCGATCTTATATTATTATCCTTATGATAAAAGTTTCTTTATTACACGTGTAAGTATTACTTATGTAATTTGGAATTTGTTAGATTCTGTAATGTGGTTTTGTTGTCTCGCGTTGTCATCCTCTAGAACCTCCTGTACGGTATGACGATTTGTCTTTGTCAAGAAAAGGTTCAGTTTAATTTTGAATTTGCTCAGTGGGGTTTCATTTTAAAATGTTTCGAGAAGTACAACCATGAAAACACTGTAACTTAAATGGTTACAGAAGGTGTTCATTCCTTTTAGTCTAGTGGGATTGAATTCTCCGTCAATGCAATGAATGATGTATAGGCTAGACTGTAGAGTGCTGCGAACTCGACAGCAAAAGTTGAGAGAGAAGTAGGAACAGCTGATTTAGAATTCCACACACGCCTTGGCTAATGGAAATATATGCAAATAGAAAGAAATTATTCACAAAGTCGCTGCTGACAAAATCAATCAAAGTGTTCAACTTTGCCGATCAGCCCAACTTTTTCCGTTACAAGGAAATGAAAAAAAAGTTACGTATCAACCTTGTAGTTATGGGCTAGTTTTTTGTGTCTTATTTTTTGCTTGAGCTCATAAAAGTAACGTAATAAGGCCTTCTTTTACTTCAAGCTACTTTATTTTTTTGACTCTTTAGTAGCTCGCCCTCTTTGTCGGGGAGATTTGACACTACAACAAATACATATTAAAGTAATGTAATTTCTTATAAGCTTTGTAGAATTTCAGTAGCAGTTTACTTTGTTCGAGTTTGAATTGTTTAATATACTATAAATGATAAAATTTATGGTAACAGCGTTGATTTGTTTTCAAGAACCTAAAGTGTGTATTTTCCAGCGACAATTCTCAATCATGATAAAACAATACAACATCGTATATCAAGAAACTTATAGGCTGGACAAAGATACACTGCTTAAAATAATGGAAGAAACTTAAGTGTTAACAATATATCAACTAGACCCAAAATTACCATCGCTTACTATTCTTAAATCTCCTGTTCAAAGAAATCTCTGACGCATTCCTTTGTTTCCAATCACTACAATTGTCTCAATCTTGCATCTTTTGCAGAGATAAAGAAACATTTTACAAGTTAAGTGAGGTGGCGCAACCTCTGCTAAAAGCTGTATTTAGACTCTAAAGATAAGTGCGTTCTGGACTTTGTTTCTAAGCCGGCCAGAGTACGTGGTCACGTGTAAACTCTCGTCCTGGACAGTAGAGTGCTGTACTCTGTACTCTGTACTCTGTACTCTGTACTGGAGGTAAACCTATCACGAGATTAGAGTCTGATTTCTAAACCATAACATCGAATGTTACTCAGTACTAATGCATTTGTTTGCATGATAACTGATCTTTATAACGGAATGGACTAAATTGTATAATATTGGAGCCAAAGAATTTAACATATCGGATGAATGGGAAAAACCTCTCTGGGTGGGGAAAAACAACAATATCACGGTTGTTAAACTCTATTCACAATGACAAGAGATGTTTGGTGAAAATGTGGTGCAAAATGGATCTTTAACTTTTTTTATATCACATTTTCTATTGTTAACCTGTTAATTATCCCTTTATTTTAACCCTTGCCCCTCGGACCTTCAACTGAGGGGATAAAAAGAACCTGAGAAACCGTAAAATAAAACTAGAAACGATTCCAACTTAATTAAATTGATCCTCCAAGTATAGAACGAATAATATTGTTCAGAATGCAGTATAGCAGTATGGCAGTTGTAGTTGTCAGTAGCTTTGCAGTATAGCGACATTGCAGTTGTAAGCGATGTTAACAACGGTTTACTTGTTGATTTTACGAGCGAACTAGGCACTTTACAGTCAACTACTGCAATCGGCGTGATGGTGCAACCTATCAGTGGATTAAATGCGAATCTAACCGCTTAGTACCGGATATAACTGGATTTGAGTCCATTGGGTTCTAAAGAAATAAACGAATACATGCATCAATACTGTTATGTTGAACACATTTAATGAAATAAGCCATTTCGTGATCGAGGTGCGAAATTTGTTGAAAGGCAAGTAAAAAAACTAAACATAATAAAATATTATAAAATGGTTGTAAATGGGAAAGCTTGGTAAAGACAGTAGGAATTACAATAACCCGTGTGTAAATAATGTTGGACGTTAAAATAAAACGTTTCAAAACGTTTCATGTTTTCCACAGAGACTTTGTTAAGTATGTTACATTTGGATTTTTTAGACATGAAGTGTTGAAATCTCAAGATATTGACTTACATCCTATGATTTGAGCATCTAACACTATTTAATGGAGTGATTGCCTTACTCTTTTATTCAACAACACTTTTTAGCCGATAAAATTGCCTTATATCCTAAGTATTATCCTAAGTATAAGGCCCCATTGCCTTTCATGTCGCTCCATCAGTCTTTTATACATCAGTCTTTGGCACGTAAATGAATACACATAAAATAAAGAAATAACTGACGCGTTACCACAAGCGCTACCGAGATCCTAGCGAATTTCCTTTAACGGAGGATAGTTTACACCACAAGTAACCAGGAGGGGAGTTCCCCTTGTAGATTGGGTTAGGTATAAACACCGCATTTACAACTATACGATTTCAATTAAAATTGGTAAAATCATCTAAAATGCCAATAATCAAAATTCACTTGTTTATTTTGTCTACGTTCAATTTTGTTGAATTGTGTAGACTAAAGTACTACACATTATAAATACAAAAAGTAGAAAAACAGTTGTACACAACAGCCATTTTGTTATAAATACTAACTTAAGTAAGCCCCTGGAACAGGTTAAAACCATCTTGGTCTGGCAGAACGGACCTTGTCAACAAGATACACATACAGTGTTTTAATCCACATTCTTTTGTTATATGGGACGATGAAAATTTGCTAATAATTACACAAATTACGAAACAAATTAACCTTTAACCATCCGAGGACTCTGTCGGAAATCCTGCAGCGCATTATTCAACTGTTCTACCCACGTGGAGAGTTGGGGATTATTCGTTGCTAAGTCCTTTATGTTGGCAGGCCTGAGCTGTACACTGGGAATGTCTACTAATGGGCATAGACCAGTGTTACCAACTCCAGCACAACAGGCCTATCGATCAGTGAGCTATAGGGCATGGCTTAGTGTGTAAAAAAGTTAGGGACTAGTTGGTGTATTTAAGAGGCCGAATGCTTTCTTTAATTTATTTATTTACTCGGTAGTTGGTGTGCTGACCAATAATATGTTTTCAATAAATGAAGTAATGATTTATTTTCCAATAGTTATACATTATGTACAAACACTTCTTACGTTTGGAAAAAATGGTCACTTACAAAAGTTTATAACCAACATTACAAAATTTAAATCAATACAAAAGTACTTAATTATTTGGAGTCAGGCAAAAAGATAAAAACCAAACGCTACCTATGTTTGCAAACAAAAATTAATATAACTAAAGTTGTATTAAATCTAAATTAACAAGTAATATAAATATAGTATTAACATTTAAATATTTGAAACTATTTAAAAATATTAAAACGCAACTACAGTAATACTAATTTAATTTATTACTACTATATTAATAACCATTTTTTACTTTGTTTCAAATATACAACTTATTATGTGTGATTCCGATGCCAAGTGAAAGTTGATAAAAAGTTTGGGTCCTAAATATTGAAATGAATGTCTAAAACTTTCCCTATTTACTCTTGGTAATCTAAAGTGACCTATAGCAACATTTCTTGTATTATACACTAATTCATACACTCCTCTATTACTACTACGCAAAAAGAAAGTCTTTAACCCTTTTTAAATAAATCAAAGTTAAAAAGGCAAAATGTGCCAGGAGCTATGAATTATTTAGAAAGTTTACAAACATCTACCGTTAAAATGGGACATTTTTATCCAAGTTAAAAAGCATATAATAATTTCGTTAACGGTTCTATGTGGACCAACATAGCACATACAGTAGTTTGAAAACATTATTTTTTTTAGATGTAAGCGGATAGTTATAAAGTTTCTCCAACACAATCTTCTCATAAACTGACTTAGTACTCGTGTAACCTTTGCAACAATACAGAACATATTGCTCTGTTATATTTATGACAATTATTACAAACTCAGACTATTTATACTTGATTTTGACTTGATCAAAGCTAAGGTAAGATCGTCTATAGAACAGTTGCGATCAATCTGTAGTGCCGCTTCAATCCCGCCATCGTCAATCAAGCTTCAGAGTCTAATGTTTCTCAAACATAATGGAATTAGCTTTTAACACAATAAACCTCCGGTTAGGTAGCAGCCAAACTAACAGCTTTCTTAGTGTGCAATAACAGTGTTCAAATGCGCTTTTATTCTCGTCAGAGTGTTTTATTTCATACTGTACCGAAAGTGGCACTTTTCCAGCACACGACGAAAGTTCGTGACCCAGCCAGACTGATAAGAATAAGAAATAATTTATTTTCTGAAAACATATACGAAATAGTTGTTTACAATATTAATCCAAAATGGACATACTTGTTACACATATTCATACGTTGTATAAGCATATTCATTAAACAATTTAAAACTATACAAATGTAAGTCAATAAAAATAACATAAGTTATTTGAGAAAGTATCAGGGCCTCAGTGGGCAAAAGCCCGTCCTTCAAAAAAGAAGGAAGGCCCATCATCATACTGCAAAATGACACATCAAGCCAAGCTCAAGATTTGTATTGTGGTCTAAATTTAGTATTCTAAAATGATAAAGAAGATAAATTGACGAAAAGATACGAACAAAACCTGTATGTTAAAACCTTAATTTCAGAGGAAAAACGGATACAAACTTCCAGCGTACCTAAAAAATGTGTTAGCCTAAAGATTCACTTTTCGCTAGACTGTAAACTACCTTAGTACATAAAAACGTACTTCAAGTGTGCATACAGCTGATATATGTACGAGATAATATCACGATGTACCGAAAAGCGTTCGAATATATTTAACTTTTTGAGAGTTCGATTCAGAGATGTTCCAAACAACGTATACAGCTAACAAAGTACCTTTAAACTTATGATCAAGTATGAATTTCATATTTATACCAAGACTGAATCTAACAGGACAAACTTATGAAGTTGCAACATGGAAAAGTGTTCGATCGGATTGTATTAATGAGAGAAACTTTTAATTTGATCTGAACTGAAAGTTAACTAGGAACGTGTCATGTGCTTTAATATCCAATACAATATTCCAATCTACGATTTTGTTGAAAAAGATCATATCAATCAAACATTATTTTGTATTCAAAAATAAATGAGAACTGTAAATTATTATAAATTAATTTTATGATCAATTTACAAATTTAGGGTTAAAAGTCTACTGTGTCTTTATGGTTTTGGGAGATTTTCATCAATACACCTTTAGTGTATACGTTATAAATTTCCAACTCAGTGAAACTGAAATTTTTGAAACCCCAAGCCCTGACAGTGTGTGAGACTCAGAGATGTTTTGCCTCGGAGGTGTTGATCTGAAGTCTCGTGTCGTAAAGAGTCTCGTGATCACGTGATAAACTTAACACGGTTTATGAAGATTGCCAAACCCCAGACAGATTGTCATATACTGTAATGTATCTAATGTCTCTGACACTTACTGCTTTTACCCCCACATCACATTTTATAAACTCATAAACACTCAGATTTATAAACCCTACATATTTTCAAGGACTTTGTAGCCCTAACTTCGCCTCGTTAATGAAGACTAACTTTTACCTTTTGTTTATAACCGTCAATGTAAATTGGTTTTACATTTTATCGGTTGTTTTGGAGTGTCTTTCGTGTGTAAAATCATTCAAGGTTTTGACCCAAGAATCAAGGTCTAGAAAGTGTATTAAATTACTTACTAGTAACCATTGCATAACATATACTTTGACCGATTGGACCGATTAGAACAAATACATGTCATGAGTGTCGGGCACAAAAATAATTGTTTCAAAGCCAAAATAAATTCAGTAAATTAGACCAATACAACAAGAATACAACTAATTTAATGCCATCTCTCAATAGCTTTTTGTCACCTATGATTTATATAAAAACTAAATAAATAGTGTTTTCCTATATTTTACGAAAGAGACAGCGCAATCTAGTTTGGTGGTCGAGCGCTAGGAATGACACCTTATGTAAGGAAATCAGTTTAGCCCGCCCAACCACTTTTATATTGGTGGTAAAACGAATCGTAACTAAGTCAGGTATTGGTTAGGGGAGGAACGGGGAGGGGTAATATACTTGCATGGCAGGGGGAGGGGGAGGGGGATTGTTAGCCACTAGAGCTCTTTTGTACTGGCGAGTTCAAGGGTGTTGGTATGAAAACCTCGTGTTAAGTACTTTTGACTTTAATATTTTCTGTTTAATTAGTCTTACCTTTTTATAATTCGTCGTTTGTTTGGAATATATATACGTAAATAAACATTATACACAAACATAAAGGTACTTGTGAAACAGCGAAAAGTAACGTTTAAAACATACCAGATTGAGCAAAGATCAGTAACAAGATAGTGTTAGTGGTTATTGATAAATATGTGTAGTATGTCTTACATATGTCTTACGATAGCATTCATAATCGGAAAACAGCCTACTTATAGAAACACAGTTTACACTTTTCAGATCTAAACACTTTCATTGTAAACAGTAAAACGAAATAATAAATGGTCGCAACAAACGAATCCTGGAGGAGGAGGAGGAATTGTCCTGGGAAGAGTTTGAGAGATACGGGTCGAATGGCACGCTTCCCTTATCGATTGGTAGTTAATCAAATCCAGCCTTGCCGTTGCAGTGTCGCTTTACTCGATACGAAACTGATAGCGAGTTCCTGTTACATTAGCCGAGTGTTTTTGGAAAGAGACAGAATTCTTTATAATCCAGGATAACAGGTGACTGTCACAGAATTTCTTCCCGAAGTGAGTAAAATGGTAGACAAGGTAAAGTTTGTCCCACTAAGAGCATAGAAGCTTCGTCTGTTTCGGTTAGTAGGTTCGCTTCATTAGCTAGGGAAAGTATGCAGAGCAACAGATTTCAGTTGCACAGGCTACTCTAGGACTAGTAGTAGTTAAATAACAAATATTAGTTGCTGGAACAAATGCGTTTGCAAGGACAAAAGAATTAAATATGTTACAAAGTTGCTCCAGCCTCTGGTGCTTTGAGCTTCGTTAAAACTGTCTCTAATATGTTAAGACGCGTGTTATACTCGTACTTTATACTCGCTGAAATAGACAAAAGTGAAGTTATAGTAATTGTAAAACATCAGTTTGTAGACACGTCTTTCTTATCGATAATTTCTATGATTTTATTTTAACGAAAATCGATAGTTACCAAGCTGCGGGACACAAAAATGAATTTATAAAGCTTTCACAGGCAGAGGTTCAATTTTTCAATTTACTGCCAGTTTGATGAAACGTGCCACAATAACGAAGAAATTTCAATAACTCTTGAAAATGGTTGTCATATAAAACGTATTACACTGAACAGGTAAAATCGTGGCACATTTACAAACAGCTTTCCACAAATCCTCATCGAAAAACGGGTTTCCGGTCGTTTGGAAAACAATGCTATTTGTGAATGCTTTTCCATTTTATGTATAAGCCACTCTCCAAGTTTGTACCACAATTTTGAGAACAATCTGCATCATTTTTCTCACCCGGTGCACTCAATTTTTAGAAAAAAACCATCTCCTATCATCATACCAATTCGGATTCCGAAGTGGAAAATCGACAGTAGACTAAATCGTGCGTCTAGTCGAGATGATAGTAGAAGGTATCGAAGGCCAAAGAGATACACTCAGTGTATTTCTTAACCTATCAAAAGCATTTGACTGTGTTGATCATCAAACCCTCATCCGGAAACTGGAATATTACGGGATTCGAGGAGTGCCCCTCAGGTGGCTCGAATCGTATCTTAGTATCGCAAAATTTGTAGGAATCTCAGACGTCAGATCGGGGAGGTGTCTGAGATATGGTGTCCCACAAGGTTCCATACTCAGTCCACTGCTCTTTTTGATCTACGTCAACGATGCCAGTTCATCGGTACAACAAGGACGACTCGTCCAGTACGCAGATGACACGACTCTCTGTTTCAACGCGAGCTCAATCAAAGAGCTCGAAATCAGGACCTTCATTGGGCTCAACAACATAATCCAACACTTCAATGAGCTCAATCTCAAAACAAACTCTTCAAAATCAAACTTCATTCACTTTTGCTTGCGAGGTAAAGACTCAGTTAGTCCCACAGTAATGTTGGATGAAACTGAGATCGAAAAGTCTACTCAACAAAATTCCTTGGAATACACTCGACCGAGGGTTGACTTGAAACGTCCACGTAGACCACGTTTGCTCAAAACTAGCCTCAGGAATTTACGTTTTGGAAACTGTCCAAATACTGCCCGACTCAGGTACTGATGACGGCGTATTATGGAGTAATCTACCCACATCTATCTTACGGATTGACTTTGTGGGAGGTTGCGCAAACGCAAGCTTTCAAGAATTTTCATCCTTCAAAACAACAAGTTCGAACCATCGCAAAATTGCGCTGGAGAGTCGTGCAGGCAAGCATTCAAAGACCTCAAGCTGTTGACACTTCCTTGCCTCTACATTCTAGTGACATGTCTTTTTTCAAAACAAAATGTAATACCATAAGAGGTTGCGACACACACTCTTATGAAACCAGAGGCAGGGACAACTATTGAACTGGGAGACACAGGACGGTAGTTCATGAGCGCTTACCTTCTCAGGCAGGTGTTCATCTCATCAACAAATTACCAAATTCGTTTAAAACGCACAAGTGCCCAAGGCATTCAAAGCTCGTCTAAAAATGTGTTGTCCACTCAAGCTTTTATAACATAGACGAGATTATGGCGTTTAACTGGGAGACCTGGTAATTAGCTGACCGACTAGGGACTAGAGTGGGATAATTCGAATGAATGAGAGAGAGAGAGATTGGAAAAATTGTATGTATAAAAGGGACTTAGATGTGAGAGTGAATGGAAAATTGTAGTTCAATCAACTTTGTTGACGATTGCTATACATTGTGAGATGTTTTCGCAATAAATTTATTTATTTATCGACTGTTCCAAGTTGCTGAAACTGGAAACTACGATCCACTTGTAAGTTTGTAATCGAAGTTTTCAGTTCGTAAACGAGTCAATATCAAGTGGCTAGCAGGCAGATATGTTGATATTTACCCGGTCGGTCTACAGATTTCTACACTTCAATACACAATACATGAAAAAATCCGTCACTAAACAACCATGCCATCACAACAACCTGTCATTTATTAATTTTACACTTTAAATTTCACTATTTATATAATGTTATGAACTCTGAATGTGATCGGCACGTTTTAGAGAGCTGCAAGTAGCAGTATAAGCTGTTAGGCAAGGCAAGTAGTGAGGAGCACTTAGCGTGATTAGACAAGACTTGGAGTTCGTGGGTCGAATGATCGGTTTTGAGGCTAAGGGCGCAGACAGGTGGGCTAATTAAATGGCGGCAGAGCGCAGAGATAAGGGGATTACGCTATGACTAATTCACCCCATTGGAGCCTCGAGCTCACAGAGTAAACAGCACGTTACATGTACGCATTAGCTACGGTCATAGTGTTTTTTCAACAAACGAACAGTTTTTAGCCGAATACATGTTACAGGCGTATAAAGGGTGTAACAAATATTTTCACTGTTTAGTCAGTGACAACTTTGTTTAAGGACTTAACTCTTAGGCTTTGGTGGCCAGTGCCACAACTATAATCCAGTTCTTTCGGTTCACACCGCGTCAAAAGTGACTATAATTTAGTTTAGTATAATATTAGTATAGTTTAGTAATGACTATAATTAATTTGAAATTTTGGTCTCGCTGTGTAGTACCATCTTCAGTCTTAAGTTAAATATAGCTTATTCACATGATGGTAAATCAAAACGAAATAATAATGAGAAACTAAAGCTTTCAGTCGTTGCTTTCTGAAAAAATTCTCATTGAGCATTGAACGGTTTAATTTGTTCAAATCGAAAGATGCAAAAAGCAAAACAGTCATGGGCTCCCGAATATCTAACTTGGATTAGCATGGTTAGAAGGATTAATTTAAACACGTTTATATTCAATATACCCTGATCAAGACCTATTTCAACTAATTTAAAAGAGTAAAGCATTTTTTAAACATATCATAATGATTATTTATTGTTTTCAAATGCCATTACAATACTCGGAAAATGCTCGCAACAACTATTATCAACATAGTTAATTTTTTTGATAAATAAAAGATGTATTTAAAATGTGTACATCTAGTATCAATTAGCTTTTACGAATTGCAGGTGAGGAATGGTGAGTAACGAGCCAGGCCACTTTCACACGAGAACACTCGGCCACGGTTCTGGCACATTTCACACTTACACTAATCCGTTTATATCCCCTCTCACACTCGCACTAGTGTGCATTACGTGATTCAACATATGAACGCTCTTAGTGGACAGCGTAGACACACAACACTGCGACACATATACGTATGATGAACACTTGGAGTGTTGGGCCTAGATAACAAGTTTAGAACATTCGTTTCAGTTACATCTCCGATACAACCCACTGATCCACTGATTGATAGGATTTCCGGGAAACATATTTATGAGTACTGTTATAAATTTCCTTTTTTATTTCACCTCCTGCCAGCTTTTGCTGTAGGGTTAGTAGTTAAAACATGTCGAGCATATTTCACTCGTTCAAACAAAATGTTCAGTATTGACTTCAAGCTACATTTCTAAATGGTTACAAATGTATTAAAAACGAAAACTCCGTTTAGATATGTTTAGTGTAGGGATGGTCTGCATTCTACTTAACAAGTTGTGATGAAACAACTAAGCACGAAACGTACAATATACAGTCCCAGCTTTGATGCGGTAAACGCATCTTTGATTCTCTCTACGTAGCCCTAGTAAACTACCATATTTACACAAAGTAGCGTCTTCAACGAAGGTTAATACTGGCCGACGAATTTTGATCCACCGACCAAATTTTAACGCAAAATAAAACCGCTCACCGCCACAATGAGAGCGGAAGCATCCAACTCAAAATCATCTCGGGGAATGAAATATCGGCGAACAATCGTGGAATTGTGGTTGAACAGTGAAAGTTGAACGGTGGTGGTGACGGCACTCACACAAAGGGTTCACAGGGGGAGACCCATGGCCGGGGGAGGGGGGACCCTCCCTTGCCGGATGCAAATCCATCGGATCGATCTCGGCTGTGACCGACCCCTGGCAGACACTGGAACAGGTGGTGCTTAAAAGGCTGTTTAGTTGTTGCATTTTTTAGTTAAGAAAATAATTAGCAAAAAGACATTTTTTGTGAGTGTAGCGAGAGCGGTTTTTATAAATTGGAAGCCTTCTACTAGAAGGACCCAATTAAGTGTAACTATTAATTGAATATTTGAGCCGGGAACGCCATTTTGTTTTTTCGTTAGACTTGTGCCGAGTAGACTAGTGCCGAGTAGACTCTTGCCGAGTAGATGCAGATGACCGATCAATGGCCGGAGTCTATTGCTGCATTCTCCCACGCTTAGGAATGTGACTGAGCAGTTGGTCTCGTGTCTCCTTTTATTATATTTATCACCTTTTCCAACCCAGATCTACTTTCTTGCTGTTTATAACGCAAGTAGCGGTCTTTACCTGCACCTGTCGCTTCTAACTTTTCGGTAGCCAAAAGCACTACCGTGAACCATAGTGAATTTCCATTTAGGGGTGGGGAGCCGGAATAACTTACCCAAAAGTGGTTACGCTTTTAAAACTGCGTTTATGATATGATTTTAAAGAAGCCCGGGACAAACATTAACGTCACCGTGCCAGTGATGTACAAGTGGCATGGAAGTGATTGTTGGGTCGGCATTGTGATTCAACTGTGACGGTTGTAGTGTAGTCTAGTGAAGGGGGGTTGGGTGAAACAGATATATATTCGTGTATACAGGGTATGTCTGAGTTATTGTCAGCTCATATTCAATCTCAGTGACAGCGATGCTGATACAATCCGTTCCATCTGATTTATCTATCAACAGATTCCCGGTATCAATTCTTCTCCAATTTCAACGGTACGCTCCTGTAACATTCTGACAACAAATTAAAACATTAGTTACAATTCAACTTAATCATTGACTTGAATAACAATACAAATATAATTTTGAATTTTTAAACCTGCTAATAACATACCGGGAAAGTATTTAGTTAAATACTGTTTTACAACTGCCTATCCTTGTGGTTGTAGTCGTGTCTTATTCGGATGACTATGTGTTTGTTTTGTTACTGAACAGTCTCTGTTACTACAATACAATATTACTACGGAAGGTTCTAACTGAACAAAAAGTACACGACGTTTTGGGGTATAGAATCTGACCCCGTCTTCAAGTGAAAAGTAACCTAATACATAACAAAAATATTTTTAAAAGAGCTAGCCTAAAAGAAGTTAGCGCAAGCTGGCCAGTCACCCATTACCAAATAACCAGATTTAGTTTGTCCTTTTACTACACCTAGCCTAGAAAACAATACATGTTCAAAATTTAACGAAGTTAAGGAAAAGCCAATTGAGAAATCAAGCACTTCCACGGCCAGTGACTGACTGACTGCCTGCCAGCCGCCAGAGAGCCCCATGGGCTGGCTCAGAGCCACGGACGACCAATCACAGCCATGAACCAGACTGACCAACTATAACAGAGAACATAAAAATACCTATTTATGGAAGGGAAATTCTTTAGAGTTCTGATGAATGAATGAAGTTTTCTAAACAAAAGAGTTAAAATAGCTAACCAAATTTTGGAAAAATCCTACGCGGTGAGTAACGAAAACGGTTTATTTCATTATTTTCTACCCATAATTCGCTTCTTTGGTGGCTGCCTTATTTGTAGCTTGTGGACTGTCTTTTGTGTAATGAATATACTCGTACATTAACATCTGTTTTAAGTCAAGGGTGACTTACTGCGACAGTAGTAAAGATGTCTAAGTGTGTGGGATTGCTGCAGGTGTTAGATACAACCTGAAGATGTTTATAAGAACTTGGCAGCTGATGTGTTGTTTGCTTCTACTTCCTTGTTCAGCCCTTGTAGAAAGCTTTGCAGTGTTACTTTTGACGAAACATTCTAGTCTAACTGTAAGCTTCTTTCAACAAGTAAAAGGAAGTCTGCAAATAAAACGGCTACAATTTTCCTCAACGATCCAACCTGTCCAACCTGGTGGACTTGAATCAAAGACGTTAGCTTTGCTAGTACAACTACCTAAAGTTTAAGCTTTTTTTCTGTTTATACACGCACGTCAACCGTTCAACTGATGAGCAAAAGTGTACGAGTATTTAGTAGTGGTAGGATTGTGAGGGCCTGGACAGCTGTGGCTACATTTAAAAGGAAACAACGCCATAAAAAGTGTGCTGCGGCTATGTTACCTGTGCTCAACTAGTGCCTGTTTCAACCTCAACCCCTCGTATGTAAGGTCAAGGAGTGATTGCATCTTGATACAAATCATAGAGCTAATACTTTAAATCATGAGCAAAAAGCTGTAAGGTTTAAATAGTTTAATGCAGTTCGGGTAAATTAACTCTACACATATTCCGTACTATTTCGGATCGGAAAGTTACTTAGGGCCGTTTTTTCAATTCATCCTTAACCGGTGTTAAGTTTAGGACAAGGAGCCAACCAATAGAAAAGCTGGATATCTTTTAGGTTAAGTTTTACTTTGTCTGTTTTATTTTGCATTTTGGTGATACAGTTTGTATTTAGCTATATTAGCATAACGTGTACATGTTAAATTCAATAAAAATGGTGAAACTATACCTTTATTGCATGAAAGATCTTAAAAAATCATTTAAGTACTTTGAACGTTGCGTGAAAATGTAAACATTGCAGACTGTAAACAACTTAACCGGTGGTTAGTTAACCAGCTGCTAACCAGGCAATTGAAAAACGGCCCTTAGATTGTTGCGGAGTAGCTGTGCTGGTGTCAGCAGCGTGGAATAAGTCATTTAAAGGAAGTTCTCAAAGCTACATTAGTTGCAACAAATAAATGAAACGTTGCGGTGATTCTCTTAGTTGTAAAACGTACCAAACTAAAAAATTATGAATAGATCGTCTAGCAATAATGTGCTAAACTCTAGTGTTAGCAATATTTGTTGCACAGTTCCAAGCAAGTATCACAACCGCTGCGCTTACGTAAGTCAATTATTCATCGGTTCCTGCACTTGTTTACCACACAAATACAATTACGATGTACCGTTTTCCCTTGCCTCTACAAAGATTTCACTCGTTACAGGGAAACCACCCTCTCTCTGCTTCTGTGGATGTAAAACGCGAAAGAATTAAGTGATTGTAAACAACATTGATTGGAGGTCTGCTCTCAGAAATCCTTTACCAGAAAATATAACTTGAGCTCAGTAACGCTGCGAGTCGAGAGTGAACTTGTGCGAAAGACAGTTTAAAATGTATAATTGAAATAAGTTCAGTCAGTTTATTTAGCATAAATTACCTTATATACAGAAAAAACTTCAAGAATTTCAACTGGAATGTTGAAAATTAATTTGAATTTGAAATTGATCATTTGGTGGCATTACAGATCGATAAAAGTGCTTAGTCATTGAGAGGAGATGCGAGCGGCACATAAAATAAGTAAGGTAATTATTTAAATAGCCGGTTTCGGTGCCCCTCTATGTGCCCTGTGATAGTTACCCCCCTGAGGGTTACTTGGTGGGGAAGGGGGTTGCCCCCTAACCCCCCTCCTACCCTACCAAAGCAGTCACGGAATGACGCCCTTGGGACTTCTAGCTCCAGCCTAGTTTTACCTTTATTAAAAACGCGCACTTCCGGTTTTTCAAACAACCCTTTTACTCTACTTCCGCCCTCGCACTCCCTTCTCTGAGAGCTTACCTTCCGGTGTAAGTAGTGATTAACCAAAGGCATCTTTGACAAGGATGGCTGGCAAAAGAGTTCTTAGGGGTTCTTCAGGTAGGCCCTCCTTTTCAGTTTTAGTTTATTTTACTTTACGGTAGAACTAGATGAAGAAAAGTGCTTTATTTTCAAATATTTTGGTTGAAATATATGTTTTAGAAATAAAATAAAGTCCCAATAAAACAGAAATTTTAAGTCGAGTTATAAGATCAATCTAACGATTAAATGCCAACAAATTTGAACATAGGTGTTTTCAAAATAAACACACAAGAAAGGCATGGAGAGACAATGGTTGTTTGATTTATTTAGCGATTGATTCATTTAGTCATTCATTTGTGTTCTTATTTTTCTTCAAACCAATCAAATCAAACCCTACAAGGTCTCAAATTTAGTGGAAAACCAGGCCAAGACGCACTTAAACACTGTAAAGCACTGCTGGCATGAGTGAAGTGAATTTCCTTTGCAATTTGTTAGTCTGATCGCTACGCTCACGGCATCGCTTCGGCCTCCGGCCTCAGCTATCTTAATCGCTTTGTTCAATCTTGAGTCTTTTTCCTTTCAAATGCCAAAGAACTGTAAATATGTGCAAATAACTCAGTCAAACATTTGTCAGGATGATTATTCTTCTAACTGTTGATTGCAGGTTACAATCGAATAATCTATACGCTAAGCTTACAATTTAACGGTTAACAGTTTTAAAATTATGACTTTTAACAAGCATTTTATTATAACGTGCACCAAATATTGTGGGAAAAAGCTTTTTAACGCTCACTCCCATTTTTGCAGTTCAAATAGGAGTAAAAATGCCAAAAACCCAAACAGGAAACGAGGCATACTATACACATGTTTAGTTTACAAAAGAGAGAGATAAAATGGAAGACATATTGTGAAATGAAATGTGAAACCTTAAGCATTGTAACGGGAGAAGAAACCTTGTAAGGTAAATATCAGAAAGTAAGGGACAAAGCCCTTTGTGAAAATAGGAGACAGGAAAATATATTCACTGTGGCAGCTTTTACCGGAATAACAAGATAAAAACAGTGACTTTTAAGCACAGCTAGGGTGAAAACTAAATTCTTGTGTTTAAAGTTCCTGAACTTGGGTGATATCAATATTCTGTTCTAAAAATGATTGGTAAGTTTTAATTGATTTGATCTTGATCAAGAACCCTAATTATGATCCTTGCATATCTAAATATTAAAAACCGTCCTCACAAGGTTTGGTTACATGGAACTTGACAGACCATCCTGCAAACAAACCACCCTCAGAGGGTTGCATGAACCTGGGTTCTGGCTTGACATTAGCGTACAATCACGAAACAACAATTGACAACACACAATTAAAGGTTTGAAATTGGGTTTCGATTGTTGCAGTATTTAATAAAACTACATTTAAAACATGTTGTACGCGCTTGAGTGTCTAAGTTTGCTTCACATAATATCCGGTTTAAAATAAGGGAAACTAATGAATCCTGGTAATCAGTTGGTTTATTAAACCCAGCACTCAGTGAACCGCGACTCTGTGTGGAACTATTTCCCTCTACACAACAAGCCCTGATCAAACTAACCTGCGATATATCCGTTACAGTTTAATTGGTACTCTGATATCCACATACCACGTTAAATATCACTGGCGTCCCGGGAATTCTAGCAATGCTAGTGCGAACCATGATTTAACTATCTGTTTCGAGGCATTTTTATTCCTGCGATTTCGGACAGTAACAGGAATTCAACAACGAATAATTCTCGTTTTAATGGTAACATAATTATAATATATGAGTACAGTAACTGATTAACAATACACATATTGGCCACTAAATACAAAATGACTGGTCAAACTTCTAGATGATCCCAACAATAGTTGGATCACACCTCGTTTGTTGCTTTGCCAGATTCAAGATTGTTAGTTTTTCTGTTGTTTAGTTGACGTAATGACACGGTTCGTTTAAATAAATTACCTGTGGTAGCCCAGTAGAAATGTTCTCCCTATTCCTACGCAGGTCTAATACTGAGTTAACAATGATGGCCAACATATATTTCCATGTTATGCTTCGGATGAGTAAGTTGCACACGTACAATAGCCAATAAACGTAATGGCTAACAGAAGAGCAGCTGCGGTGCCTAGATAACCTGGTTACACTTGTAGTGTCGCACAGCTGTTAGATTTAGCATAGAGGTTACAGTTTCGTTAATTGATAAATTGTAAGTACTTATGTGGGAGTGAAATAGAAAACAGCTCTTAGAGACGTTTGATGTGTTTAAGGTTTTGTATTGATGAAATTATAGGGCTAAAAATATTCAGATGAAATAGAACTATAGTGATACACCCGAATTATAAATTCTAACGACATTCCGCGTATTATGATTAGTGTCTCGTATATACTATAAAACCATTCCAAATATTATAATCTAGTTCTTCCGGTTCACACCACTTCAAAACATCATTAAAATTAGTTTGGGATATTTTGGTATAACTGTGGAGTTATACCGAAATATCTTTAGTCAACAGTCATCAGTTATACCATCTTCAGTCGCTGATTGGTTTGAACTGTGCTGCTTGCCGTCTGCTATCCTATTGGTCACAGGGCTGCCAACCGTCTATTGGAGCAGGGTTCCAACTGTCGATGCCAACATTGACACTTCTTCAGGACTGGTTGCCAGCTTCTGGAAAGTTTGATGCTGTCTTCTTTGTTGAAGTTATTATCATTTTAAATTATTTCAATGGGTTCTCGGGTAATAATGTGACATTTAGGTGAATTCCAAAACTCTTTTAGTTTCGAAAGAGTGAGATAAATTAAATAACAATTATCTTTCAATAAGTTAGAAAATTAAAATAAGTTACTGTGATGGAAATGGTGACATATTTCACTATACAAATTTATATAGTAGATAGTTTACTATAGACAGTTTATTTTACTAGTAGTGCCAAAAGTAGCACTATTTCGACGCATGACGAACGTCCACGTCTGAAATAAAGCTTTCAAAAAGTGCTTCTTTCGGTTCTTTCAACTAAATATTATATAAAAACAACTATTCAAAAAATCAAAACCATTGTTTTTATTTTATCATATTAATTTGTAAACACAATTTAGCACAGAAAATAGAATGTCAAATTATAATTTCAACCATGAACCAATTTTTTTCGGCAATAAATTCAAAGTTGTAAAATCTTTTGAAACTCTTGTAAAGAAAAGCGTTCGCGTAAAAACAATGTGGTCATTGTTGGCAAGTTCGCTCGAGCGAGATTTTAAACACTTTTGTAACTTCTAAAACGTCTCGTTCAAAGAAGTTGTAAGGATGATCCAATAAAAGAAAAGTTATAGGAGGACGCCTAGGTGAGGACAGGAGTCAGCGTGCTGAGTTATTGATGGGGTGGTCCCAGGAGGGGTGAGTGGGGGTAGGGTGGGGGGCGCCCCGGCAAAGGCAAGTCAATGAGTCCAGCCTCCCCCTTTATTGCTCACGTTTCTGGCGGTGGAGATTTTTCTCCCAGTTTATGATGTTAATTAATTAGGTGAGTCTCATAAGTCACCTGAGAAGATGTGCTGGAATTGTGCTGAGGAAGAACGCTGCTGAGCCGTTTTACTCAGAATATTCTAATTAGGGAAAAGTGAGTCTTTAGCGTAAGAGTATCCTTGGGATAGAACATTTAATCAGTGGAGTTCTGCGAGCGATGTAGAAAATGAGACAGTTTATATATTGATTAGTTCTTTCTTTAATTCAGATAGTTGTTGATACTTTTGTTTGTACTTAAATTGAGTTCTTTTCGTTAGATCTTTCTAGTTATATGTTCCCTATTCATAATTCCTCTTTATTGGTTAGGATGGAATAATATCAATCGAACTCCAGAAATAGCACCGCTGGTATTAGTGACACCAATTTAATTTTCAATTAGTATCTCGGTCTCAGATCTGCTCCTCAGAGCTTACCATATTTGCATATACAGATTTAAAAGGTTAACTTGTTATAAAGTTTTCCAAATGTTTTGTAGGAACGGTATGAATTCGCAATTTTCATTAAGGAAATTTGATAATAAACATGGTCAGTTAAGGATAAGAGTGAGAGGAGGTTGAGGGAGAATATGCGGGCTTAGAGTGTGTTTCTAGCAAAACGTCAGCCGCAGACCCTCAGCCCCCCTCATCATCAGTGGACCCCCTGACCCTTAGAAACTCAAGTAAGCGAGGAGTAGCTTCCCTCGTCCAGATACAACACAGATATTGAACATTTACCCCGCCAATGTTTGTTTTGAAACAAGAAAAAGTTCTTCCTGTTGTCGACATGCATAGCTAAATAAGAGATATTCAGATATAATAATATATTTTGATAATTTAGTTCACGGAAAGGGCTACTTATTGTTTTAACCAAAGTACTCAAAACGGAGGTTGGAAGTACACGTTCTGCGAAAACTACTTTGTTTCCGATCTATGTAGCCCTTATGATTACAAAATGTTGAATCGGTATCATAATTATAGTTGTGTTACGAAATAACAATAAAATATTGGGCCCTTTTACTAGGAAAAGTCGCGCCAGGGGAAGTGTACTTGGACAGCGCCGTGCGTTCTCTGACTAGACTATACCCGCCATACAGAAATGTGTAGCGGGTATTGCCTACTCTAGTTGTACGGCGCTCTCCACCAGTCTCTGCAAGTAGACTGCAGGTTTCCCTGGGAGGCAACTCTCGTGTAGATGAGTTGAGGTTGTCATGAATGTTCTTTAATAAGTTTTTGAACAAATCAAAAGTAGTCTATAATCCGTAAACAAGGACTGTGCAATTTAGTGCGTTTAGGTTTGCAGGTTAAAAAGTCATTAAACCGTCTCCAGACTTATTTAACACCCTGTATAATACGGCACAGGCTTGGCCATAGACAACACTCAGAACTTACATCTAAATTACCACTGAATATCGGGCCTAAATTGTTAAATAAACTACCAATTCATATGAAAAATTAGAACTTGCAGCCCAAAACTAACTTTAATTTGAATGTAGTTAGAAACATAGTTGGAATTTTTCTTGAAACTCAAAACATTGTCGATGGAAAAGAGCTACACTAAAACTTACATTTCCAAAGTTACATACTTCCTTGTATTTCTACTCATACACATATTTTTCTGTCATCCTTAAGTGTAACTCAGGTTTATAATTTAAACTTGTCGTGTGCTGTTTAAAGTCAAAAATACTTTAGCAATTTCGATAAAAAAATTTAATGTTAAAAACCGCAAGTAGTCTATTAAATAAAAGCTAAACGTGAAATATATAACGTTTCACTGTGACACAGCCTGAGTTCTCATCAGGCTGATAGAGATTGGTAATTTTTCACCGTAACCTGGCTGAGGCAAGGTAACTAGGTTTAATCAACTTGTTAAATTATCAACGCCAGCTGGGGGTGGTTCTGAAATCTGCCGCTGGCAGCGCTAGAATCGATACGCCACTAATTATATGTCTGACTAGTAAATGAAAAACCTTAGTCTAGAAATCTAACATCTCTAATACAAATTTAAAACCTGACTTTTTGTTTAGGATACTACTGGTACGATATTCAAATAGTACTCCCCTATACATTGACAAAATCAAAGGTGTTACAGAAATATGCGAATCAGAAGGTATATATGAAGGACAGTATATATGAATACTGTCAAGGATTCTTGACTAATAATTTTGATTTAACAACTCCGGAAATATACTGTTCACCGATAGTATCAGATAGTAATTTATGTTAAAATACATAACGTCATAGCTCTTAAATTACGCTGACCACAGTTAAATAATCTAATATTGGTGACACTGGCCTTGACTGTCGACGAAGTGATGTTTTCCTTTATTGCGTATAACGACGCGACAAAACGAATAAATGTTTTCATGTTGTTACTCGTAGATAACGTCAGACTTGTATTGGCACTGACACTTGTGCACTCACACGATTACGGTGACTTGCAGTTGTTGGCCGAATGTTTGGCGAGCGTTGCGTGAGGAACTCGTCTGACTCGGCCGCGCCACATTAATCTTACAGTGGTCTCACAGGGATATACGAGTACACTTGGAACATATACTCGTATATTAACTCCTCGTACTTTAGAGGGGTTTAGTATACACCTGAGATATGCATTCTTATCTTGAACTCATTGAATATTGCATATACACGCGATGAAGTGTTAAACTATCATTTGCAAACACGAATTGTTTATACTCGTATTATTCAAAACCCGTATAGCTTCTAGGAAATCTAACAAAATTGTGTCTGTTTTAGGGTTTTCATGGCAGTTCCCGAAAGGCAAGCCGGTAAGACCATAAGACAGTAATAGTGTTGTTATTGAAAACGTAGAGCAACTTCAGATATGTTGTACTCGTTGTCTGTAGGTAAGAAAATATCTTGCAGTACGCGGTTTACAAACAAGTTTGAATTAACCAATCTTGAAATTCGTCTGTGACTTAAAATCAATATTGTCCATGAACACACAGCTCTTATAAAGTGTTTCTCCAAATTGAAAAAAACATACGCTATAATAATAGTTATCCACGTTTTGGCCTGGTAGGACTACGGGACTGTGTTTGCATCAGTACGAGTATTTAGTTCACTGTGAATCCGACACAGTGTTCATTCCAGTGTTCGTCACCAGGATGCGCTACTCACGCAGCTGAGTGAACTGTGAGGTGCAGAAACATACGCCTGGAGCGGGACTTAGCCACCGAACCATCGAGATTAATCTTGACTACATTTTATTTATTGTTACTTTGTTTACTTGTTACTTTGTAACTGATTCACAAATATGGTGTCGGTGTATTGATCAAACTATAGGGTTGCTTAGAATCCAAATAAAATACAATGGCCTGAAACGATTTAGTTGTTTGTCAATTGTTTCAAGTAATGACAGGTACTCACGGTTAGGCATTGTTTTCCTTTTTTACATATACAACTGATTTGGGTAGTCATTTGCCTACTTGGTTTCTCTCTGTAGATTCTGTCTATTAACTAATCTCACATTCCGAAAACACTTGATAACGTGTAAAATTTACCACAAGGGCGTTGTGCTGTGGTTGTTTGAATGTGCTGTTTAAGGAGGTGGGGGCTGTAAATAAGGGTTGATAGTGGACTGTGTCACCCTAGATAAGGGTGTGGTCTACACTCCAGTAATGGACAACAAACACAGGTGACCATTTATTCGACAAATACTCGTACTTAGAGATACGGTGACACGTTGAATGAAAAGTACACATCATGTTACCCAGATACTGTAACGTCGTGAAATAATTTTAAGTGGTAAACACTTTGTGAAACGCCGTAAGAACTGCTTAAAAGTAAGCCTTACTGTTGTCAACTTTTCATTATTTGATTTATATACGCTTTTATATAACTTGAGCTGACTAATTTTGATAAAGAGATATTTTATTGCGATGGTGGCCTAGGGAAACATGATTACACTGGATACAAGTAATTGTTTGTTACTTTAGTTTTAAGCAGGTAGCCAAGGAGTCAAATTTTAAATTGTATGAAAATCGTGGGATTAGTTGTTTATATATTCTGTACTAAGTAGTTTTTGTACAATATGTTACGACTACTAAGCAAATTAGTTTGTACTACTTATTTGGTATCTTTTAGTAGATTGCCAAAGATTTAATTGAATTATTCGTCAACACATTTTTGTGCAATAAAGGTTAAAAAGCATAATTATGTTTGTTATACTGCATCTAGTGTTTGTTAAAATTCACGGGTTTACCAAATTAGAAGACGTACATTACTAGCTGAATAGTTTAGCCGAAATGACGCAAACATCAAAACTTGCAACTTGAACCGTTAAGCGATATCGATTAACCACTTTAGAACAGGTCTATACTAATGTTCAGCAAGCCTTACCAAAGGTACATAAATGCATGTGGTTACTTACTCTATCTACAGACTGATGAAGTCTTAGAAACGGATTCTTAGATTATCAACAAGAAGTACTAGCCACTTATTTGTGAGCTACTTCTATACACCTTGACTAAAAACAAAGATGAAAAATGTAATCATATAATAAAAATAAAGTGTTAGTTTTTAAATATAAGGTTGAATGACCTTTTAAAATGACAAAGTTAAAGTTAATTTAAAAAAGAAACATTTTGACCGAAACCGGTTACCAGTCATGCCAATTTAAGGCGAGAGTGCTCACCATTTACACCCCACGCAATAGGTTTGTGTTATGTTCAACATATCATTATATCGGCAGCAGCAGAGGTCTCGAACCTTATAAGTTCCTGAGTTTGATTGATAATTGAAGCGCAGACAAGTACTTAGCACAGCCTGGCGGAGAAGCCAGAAACCAAACTCTCCTTTGAGCCCCTACATTCTACATCCGAGGCAAACTTCATGCATCTAATGTACTTTTGATTGTAATCTCAAACACAACCACTCCACGAGAATATGAAATACGCGCTGTGGAATTTCATATTTTTAGAGAGTTAAATACTGATTGTTCCGCATCGTCTGCTTAGGTAGTCGTTACGTGCGCAGAGCAATGATTGTGTCCCTGAGTCATTAGTTCCAGTGAATGCGTGTATATTGCATAGCAATCAAAATACTTCCACAACCATTGAGTACTTTCCACAATCCAACGAAGACACTTTGGATGCGTTTTATGTTTATACCTTTGTAGATCCTAGTGAAAAGCTTTCGGTTACATTAAGCAAACAAGTAAGTATATTTATTTAGGAAATGTCCAGAAAAAAAACGATCTTTCTTAAGGGTGTTTCAGGTGTTTTTGAGAATAACTTGTAGATTCCAAAATGTATTCAGGACTATTATCTAGCTCTTACGGTTCAAATCACTTCAAAATATCATTATAACTTGCTTGAACTATTTCAGTCTCGCTGTAAAATACCATTTTCAGTTACTGATTGGCTGAACCTGAGATACTTGCTCGTTGTAATCCTTTTGGTCAAAGAGCAGATTTAATGGCAAAGCAGGGATAACAAATGTTGGCATGCATAATTTTCTAAACATGAAAATTAAGTGGCGGCCGGATAGAGCGGCCGCAGTTCCAACTCAGAGTGTCGCTTATAATATGGGAAAACTACAAACGACGTTATGGGCAAATTAATATATTTAAATCTGAAAACCATTTCTAAGGAAGCAAAGATCTGTCGATGCTGCTTCATATAAACACTTCATATAGCACTCGAAATTCGTCAGTTAAAATTCTATTTTATAACCAAACTCAATATTCTTTTTATATGCAGCAGCATTAATGACTCTATGCTTCCAGAAAAAGACTTTCCACGTTTTAATTCATTAACCTACCTAAAACATCGTCTGCAAATTTTCCCATGTTAAATTCTCTACCCCATTTGAACGCCATTCGGGTTCTATCCGGCCACCACTTAAATAAAAATTCCCCTTATTGTCTTTATTTTATGTTGAATAAAAATCGATTTTCTAGCAAATTAACCAAGCTTTGGCTTTTTCAAAAACATCAACGTTGAGTGAATGACCCTGTGCACGAGGTGAGATGCGGTGAAAACACTGCTTCCCCGAGTTTAATGTTGCAACGAGTTGAGTATTAGTGCTGTTGTTTAACATAAATATCCAAAAGAGAGTGGTTCAGAAGAAAGATAAGCCAGACCCGAGGGAGAGACTTATGCCGAGGTTGTGGAGACAAAGTTTAATTTCTTACCACAACACTCAACACTGACTTGATGCTAAACCTTTCTCAAACCTTTCGGTTAAATTAACTTAAACACTCTTCTACTCGTAAATCTAGTTCTCACACTAGTTAGCCTCTTTTGTTGAACCTAGCTTTTGATATCGCGTATCGTGTTGCTTGCTTGTATTATTGTACTCAGCTGTTTGTAAATCCTTTGTTATTCATGCGACATACCTTTTGCCTAATGATAATTTTATTAGCATAATTTTAAATTTAAATATATATCTTTCAAATATTTATATTTTAGTATGTACAATTTCAGTTGAAATCAGGTCGCTAATTGTGTTTTAACAAAAGTATACTAATATATTCAATAATGTTTCTATGTTCACATTTTTAAAAGATAAATTCTTGTTGGGTATCTTTATAGTTTACGCTGTTGAAATTTAAGGTTGGTCACTTAAGTTTTCCAATCTATAGCTGAGCTTTCTGACGGCATAAGCTGACATCTCTAAAACAGAAAAGTAGAATAATTAACTAAAAATTTCAAATAGAAAAGTTATAAAACCTAAGCTTACTAATACCTTTTCTAATAGGTTAAAGCGTTGGTGTAGGTTTTTATTTCAAAATAGTAAAAAATAATCCGTCCAGTGTTTATGTGACAAAAGAAAAAGACAGGTTCTGTGCACACTTAACCTGAAGACGTAATCAGATTTCAGATGCTAAAACGTCGTGTTCTTCTTGTTCGCTGAAAAAACTATGGAAACGTCCTTAACTTAGTTAAATCTTGACCTACATTTCTTTCATTAATCAGCCATAAGTATTGCTAATTTAGCAAATGAACTACAGTATACAGTCACCCAGATTGGCTGGTAATCCCTGACACCAGGTCCACGCTTAAAACTTGAGTAGATACGAGACTAGTTCCGAATAAAGTACATTTTTCAGGTATCAATAAGTATTAACTGTTAAACTCCTTTGATCTTTTGTCAAAATAGCGACTAGTCAAGCTTTAACACAACTAACTCAGTTAACTAATGCCACTCCTTAGACAGATGAACTCGGACAATTACGTCCTCGGCGCAACGGTAAAAATTGAAAAGTGTCGGGAAACGTGGAGGGAATCCCGTAAATGGGGCGGGAGCATCTGGATCAATAGGCGTAAAGGGAGAAAGAGGGAGCTGGCGAGAGAAAGGGGAGCTCCGACAGTCGTATTATCACCTTAAATCAACTGTTAAATAAGCAATTCGACTGCTTACTTCGCAGATCTAATCTAATATCTTCATTGCTCGTATCAATGGCTAATAAAAGCCAGCCGATAGGTTTCTGAAGCACTTCTGCTTTAGCCAATCACAGAGAATGAAAGGAACCGTGATCCCTCAAACGTCTCTTCTTGTTAACGTCGTTTCAGATTCAAAGTTGTAGCGAGGACGTGTATTGATGTCTGCCTCCGCAGACTTATATTCCAAAGCTGCTTACATTTGGCTTGTTAAATTATAAGTGATGTTGCTGGTTTCTTTTGAATGGGACATATTATAGTGAAAAATGTGGTTGTGACAAAATACTTATGATTGCAGACTGTACATTGGGTTTAAAACTGTCTTGGCGATAGGTGACATTCCTAAAACGGTTTGATTGGTTTTAAACACTTGATTGCTTATTAGAGTCAGTGTTAATTAATGAAAATCCCCCACTCTAGAAGATAAAATCCAATTAACTATTAGCGAATTGAAAATTATATATGAAATTTGACCGAATGAAACAGAATCAAGAAGAAGAGCTACGAGAAGAGTCCTTATATCTTCAAGTAGTAGGCTAGGTGTCGACGTGCCTGAAGTCTTTCTTCTTTCAACTTTACGAGTACAGTACAATAAAGTACGGTTCAATGTGTGTACGTTGATTACAAAGGGTTTAACAAGCGACGTCAGATATTGTGCAGCAACAAAGCGGCAGAGTCTGAATCATGTCATAAACAGACTTAACCAAGCTAGCTTCGCACATGGAATTACCTTCCCACTAATATACCGAGTCTGTTTTGCGAAAATTAATTTATGTCTTGGGAAAATACAACGAAAGGTACCTGGATAGTTTTAGTAAACATATTTACTACTTTAATCCGTCTTTCAGAAGGCCTAGTAACGTTTCATCAAAGATAATGTTATAGTAAGTAGATTGGGCATATATTCTACATGGCTGAGGCAGGAAAATCAACATAGTTGTGGCAGCCCAAGCACAGCGCTGCCAACCCTTGCCGTCTTTCTCCCCCCTTAGCTCGACATGCACGAGTTTATCCGATGTCAATGACGTAAATGTGACCAAGTCGTTCAATTTTCGAGAATGAACAAACTTACGCGTGCGTCCATGGCTCTACTAGATACCCTTAAAATGATTCCCTCTCAGCGCTATCTGTGCTTGGGAAGCCGAACTTTGTTGATTTCCCCGCCTCAGCTAAGTGACATCTATGCGCAGTCTACCTAACATAACATAATCATTGGTTTTATACACTTCCGTAGCTGTAGAAGACGGAAATACGGATGATTTGAGTTGAATCAAGACCTCCACTTCGCTCATCCAGCTACGCAATAAGTAATAAAGTCATATGTGATCACGTTGCCGCTTTGTCCTCGATGAACTAAGTGAGGTGGTGTTAATAGCTTCTGTTCAGAGTTCAAAGGTTTCTCGTCACAAGGGGATATTGAAATCTTCTTCTGCACGATACGGCATTACCGTTTAACAGTTGCTTTTTCTCGTTTTGATGAAATATATGGAATTTGAGTTTTCACTAAACAATTTTGGTAGGGTTTAGAGATAACGAATGGATCAAATGAAGTATTATACAGTTTGACACTATTGTTACGTTAGGTACATTATTTAAAAGCCTTGACTTGTATTATATAACAGTTTACCAAGACAATTATTTATTACTAATTACGTTGTTTAGGACGTGGTGTCTAACCCTGTCAACTCTTTGTTGGATCCAGTAAAGCTAGTTAGCAATAATATGACTGTATTATACATAAATGTCGGACAAGACGACCGTAAAAAAATGGTCACGGTTTACCTAGGAACCCGTAGTTTTTACTTTTATTTTATTAACACCACAATACAGGCTTACACCCAATTACATTGCGGTATTTAAGACAATATAATAACAACATATAGTTTGCGAGTTCATGCGGTCTACACGGTCTTCATGCACAATCTGTGTAATTGTAAAGCAAGATAAATGGTTTTTAAAAGTAATAATGACGTCTTGTAATGGTCTTATAATAATTACAATTTAACCAATAAATAATCTTTGCACCGTGACATATAATTACATAAACAAGACTATGATTAAATACGTAACAATATAATAATAACAATAACTATAAATATTAACAAAAATAAAATAGTATCAATAAATTGTAGAAGAAGTTTTAGAGCCATTCATCAAGTTAATCAAGTTTCAGTTAACTATGTACACATCCGGTCTGAGAACTGTTGAAGAATATTCAAGCAGTTGTAAATTATAACCGCCCTTAGCAGCAGAAAAATTAGGTTCATAATTACTCGGATTCATACAAATTCACCCTCGAGACAGAACCCAAACCCCAGGCTGCTTCCGGTTGTCGGTGGATCAGCAGCACTAATATCCGGCGAGGTTGATCAGCACTGCCACTTCCGCCGCTTCAGCACTCTCTACCGGTGCTGAGTTTAACTTCCAACCACCGTCTACATCAGCGACTTCCTCAATCCTCAGCCACTGTCTTAGCGTCACGTTTGTAAAATCACTTACGAGTATATATTTTACTCTTGCTGAGTATCCACTGAATATTCGGGTTTCCTTTGATTAGTTTTCGTTATTGTTTAGGATTGCATTTTCCAAAGAAAAATAACTTGATTTACGTATGAAACTATGATAATTCAGTTTATAACAATGGTACTTTGTGTTGTCATTATTGTTCAAATCATGTAAGAAATCACACTCTTTAACGTTCTTCTAAAATAAGTTCAATAAAAGTGGGAGTTTAGAAAATACCATGCACAAAACTGTAAAAAATTTCAAATGGTTGACTGTCTCTAAGTCAACATAAATATTTGCGCAAAGAACTAGATTGAATTAAGAAAGATAAGATTTAACCCCTTGACTCGGAAATGTTTTGCAAAGCATCATTAAAGAGTTAGAGTTTGGCCAACTTATCTGGTCGAGGGGCGGTTCATTTTTATCCGGCAAAGCGAGTGGCTCTCGAGATCCAAAGTTTTGAGATGAATGAGAATAAAAGGAACGCAGGTGAACAGGGAGAGCGATCAAAATCAGTGTAAATAGGGGGAGTCCGGGATCAATAGTGGGGAGGTTCCGGGGAGCCCCGAGGGATTAACGCTACCATTCATCCCGGGGTTGTAGGTCCGATGCACACTCTGTATATGGGGCCGAGATACTACGGAGTGTTCAAGGCCACTTGACGGTCACAGCATAGAACCACCACTAAAGCAACAATCAATGTACGAGGATTTTTTCTTGAAACCAAATTTATGGATGTTAAGTAAGAATAATATAATTAAATAGGCTAGCGTATAGAATTATCGAGGATTTTTTTTATCTGTAGATGTGTATTATGTCTATG
Source organism: Matsumurasca onukii (assembly GCA_018831715.1). Lineage (NCBI taxonomy): Eukaryota > Metazoa > Arthropoda > Insecta > Hemiptera > Cicadellidae > Matsumurasca > Matsumurasca onukii. The sequence continues at coordinate 71,444,250 of CM032058.1, read as the reverse complement.
ACTTATATGTTTTTCATATTGTTGCTTATATATTTAAAAAAGAGAAAAAAATCAGAAGTTCAAGGCAAGGTATGGAGATTTTTTGTTTAGATTAAATAGCATATACTTCAAACGTTAGAAGGATTTCCCTCTGAAGCTAGAGTTGGATCATACAATTGATAAACAAATTACCTAAAACGTACTTAACAAACTCAACCTTTAAATCTCACTTGAAACACTGTTAGTCCGACGATTATTCTGTAGCGTGTTTTTTTAATTTATGGCCTAAACCATTGTTACTTTGTATATCAGTTACTATATGAGTAATCTATATGAGTAAGGGCCATATTTGTCAACTGAACAACATAAGCATGTTGCATATTAAATTAAATGAAACCTTTATAAAAATGAGTAATTATTCAAAAACATAACCACACGCTAGTTTTGCCCAGATGACCACATTTTCCAACCAACGAGAGAAGTAGCGTAACATAAGCAAGCGTTATCTTTTGAAGCAGAAATATCTACAAAATGAATGTAACATGAAGTATTAACATCTCCATCCCCTCTCCCCCACCTCCCTTGGCCAACACATTACACCGTTCGTCCGGGGAGGGGAACAGACCGTTAGAGCGAAAACTCAAAGGTAAATAAATTTAAATAGCAAGTGAAGTGAGATTAAATTGACATGTTTATTTCTGTTACAGGTTTGTTTCTCGTCGTTGTCTGCAGTAAGGCAATTGTAAGTATGTTTTCTGTTGCGAGCCTTTTAGGAGTATCAAAATTTTGAATTAATACTTATTTTAGTAACACTTTACTGCCCGAAGATAATTATTAATATTTAGTGACTGTACAAAGGGAGCTTCTGTATATTGTATTCATTCATATTGATATACGCATACAGAACGAATCAGAACAAGCTAACCAGTCAACCACAACCAAATAAAATATTTTTGTGTTTGTGTGTGTTTTATCTTAAAATTATTTTATTTGATAAAAAACTAGCCTAGACAACCATGCATAACTATTTTTAAAATTAAAAGACAAATCAATTTTTGGTCTACGGCCAATGACGGCTGCACACTGACTGACCGCCTGGCTTGCAGCAGCGAACGACCAATCACAGCCGTGAATCAGACTGACCAACTGTAACAGAGAACGTCAAAATACCTATTTATGCACAGTCAATGGAAGGAAACAAAATATTTCAAATGGCTAACAAGCCTTCAGAAAGATCCCTACACGGTGAATCATTCCCATTTATGCAAAGCCAATAGAGAGGAAATTCTTTAGAGTTTTTATGAATGAATCACGTTTTCCTAACAAAAGATGACTAACCCGTTACCCGTACTAACCTCGTTATGACTAACGTGACTAAAAATTCCCTACACGGTGAATAACGAAAACTGATCTTACGCCTAAGCTAAACGTTACCTTAAGAATTTCGCACAACCCATACATGTACCTAAAATGATGGAAAATGTCCGTTACAACATTTCAACCTCAGAAACTGTACCAAATTCAACCACAAACTTTGAACAAAGAATTGAAAATAAACCTAAAATATTCATTTTAGAGGTAAACTCTTTAAAAATTGTTGAGTTTTTATTATTTTTGTATAAAAGTTCTTAAAACTGCCATGTAGGGTCCTTCCCGATATTATAATGGGTAAAGCCGAATAGCTAGATTTTAAAACTTGTATAAGATAATGACGAATAAAACATAAACAAGTTCGTTCAATGTGCTAAAATTATCATTTACACAGGAGATGTTGTGGTCTCTTGTGCAAGCATTAAAAATATAAGAATTGTCAACGGTGTTCAACTTCAATGTACAACGTAGGTAAAATAGTTACATTTACATGTTAAGAAATTCACGTTTCTTCACAATAACACGAGTAAAATCCATTTAATATTTTTACCTTATCTGCTAAGGCTGCCCTACGGACCTAAGGAACGCTGCCCCCTTCAGTTTTCCATGGATTCCATTTACGAAATAATTATGTGATACAAATTACAATTCAATTCAATGTTCAGTTATCCAAACTAAAGTGTGTTTTGAGATCGTAATAGTTTTAGGTAGTTTTATAAAGACATCGTTAAAACAAAATATTTTTCCCGCTTGCGTGCTCAGCAAAATGTATAACAAACGAGGAAAACGCATTCAAAACCAGCACAACAGCCAACCTACCCTACCCAATACGTTATACCGGTCGCATGTTCCGGTTTATATTCACACTTTACAATTCTTAAATATTTGCCCAAACACGACTTGGAGAGCTACATTTCTCACCCCCGATGGAAAGGTGTTTGTAGTGGGAAACATCAATGTTGAAACACAAAGCACTTTTCCGTAAATCACCGGAGTTTGTTTGGAAAACATTATTCCGAGGGTTGGTCGGACTGGACCAGCGGACCAACTAATTTCACTCGACCGTCTCACTCGATCAATACCTCCTTTTCTCGGCCTCTTTACACACATTGCAGGTTTTATGTTGATACTTTTGAAAAAAAAAAACATATTTTGAAGTTTGTTTTGATTTGATAACTATTTGAACTTAAGCAGGGGTTATATTTTGCTCTGAGACACCGACCACTCTTAAGTATTTTAGGGTGATTATAGAATGATTGTGAGTTTGATGAGTGTGTTGATGGATGATGAGATGTAGTCTTGTTAGAAACTAGGGCCGACTGTTCCTTAGATTGGGTCATTAGTTAATAGCCCAACGACCAATGTAATGGACCAACGGCTGAACGTGAATTCCGAATCATAGGGAGTGGCCATCGTGAACAGTTATCAATATTTAGCAAAATAAATATGTGTATCGCACTTAGCGTTAAGCACACTTTAAAAACATGTCACATAAACCATTTTAAAGCTGACGGATTACAAACTAATAATACAGATTTTACAAAACCCCAATGCATTTGCAAGCTGTGGCTTTGTTACTAAAGACTATTTCTAGAGGTTTATTTGTATGAACTTCCAAATTTTCGGTATAGCCTAACCTAAACATTAAAGTAACTTTATTTTAAACAGATGAAGTAAAAATGGATGCCGTTTGTTGAAAACGGAATCTCACATTGTTTGGTTGCTTATTGAATGGTCACTATTAGGGCATAATTTTAGTTTTACAACAAGACAAGGTAAATATTTCAAACTATCACGTGTAAATTTAATTTCGACTATATACAGCCGCTCATAAGTTTAAAGTACCGTACTTCAACAAACCCTTCTTCCATTTCTACGGCGATCAACTTTCTTTTACGCATTCTTCAAACAAACCTCTGTGTTGTGTCGAAAAAGTTGAACTTGTCAAAAACATGACTTATTATAAGATTTCATGTTGGTTGAAATAAAATATCTCCGCAACGATACGAGTTATTTAAGATAGGCCACGTGTAAAGGCTAATTTACTCGGATCTCTACATAAAGTGGAGTGTTATGAGAGATGATTTGTAGCTGCGGATTGGGAGATTAGATTAGACTTTGTAGGATCAAAAGACGTTGTGATCAAAGTAAGCAGTCTGATTCGTGGCACATCTTTGAGGCGTCTGCAGCTGAGAAATCCTGCATTTGCTGCTCACAAGCTCATGCTCTATCATTATTTTGCAATACTTTGAGCTTAATAATTGGACGTAGACGCTTGGTTAGATCCGCTTAGTTGCACCATATTTCAACCTTAAAGCCTTAGAAATTCGTTGGGTTGAAGTAAAAAGTGTGAACTGTAAGTTTGAAAGTATTTGCATGTAGTTTTCAAAAGTGTGGAGAAAAACATAATCAAAACAAGACTTTATTTACCTAGCTGTAAAGTAGTGACACTTTAGTATGTGAATACATGTGTCTAAAACATTTATTTTCAGAGCATAATGACAAAAATAAATAATTTAGTTTTGTATGTGTAGAAATTGGTCAGCTGCTACACAATCACGAACCGGTTAAGTATCGGCAAGCCTCTTTGCAATTTGATAGTGATTGTAATGATGTTTAATAAAACTTAAGCGATCATTCTGAATTGGCTTTGTTGGCTACAAAAACATCTTAAGACGTGTACTGACGTTTTATTGTATAAGTACTTCGAGACTTTCACTTCTTTGTTTAAACTTCTGAGTTTGATATACCATTACGGATGTGTTCTAACAAGAAGAACTTGATGTTTTGGGATCTGGAATCTCATCCCTTCTTCAGGTTTTGTGTCATGTTTAGGTTTCTTTTCACCTGACAACGGGATCAGATTCCACGTCCCAAAACGCCGTGTTCTTCTTGTTCACTAACGATGGAAATTGTAAATAAAACTTTTAACTCTCTTAAGGAATGACTCTTAAGACATTCCTTATCGAGCAATCTGCTTCTTGTACTTTAACTACTTGGTCTCCTCAATCGTCATTGTTATAAACACGTCTCCATCCTAACATTTACATTATCTTTGCACCGTAGAGTCTTTGAAAAAGTACGATACGGGTTTTACAGAAACCCCCCAGTTTATTGGTTGCCTATTGACGTAGTTTTATTCAACATCCAACCAAAACTCCGCCCTAAGCGTGAGCAAACGTTCCCGGAAACAATGTTTTAGTGGTTAAATGATCAACCTAAACCTGTCGTGACAGTTGAACCCTTTATCAGTGGAATTCCTCGCACAGGTGAAACTAACACATTTAATTACTTAGCAAATTACATAAGTCGTCTGCAGTGGTCGATGTATAAGGGTAGCCGTCCCTTGAGAGCCCCTGCACGCCAAGCCCCCTCACCCCTCACCGCTCACCCTATCTACCCTTATCATACTCCCCCCGAACACTCCTACCTTTGTCGCCTGATGTCATAAATGACCTTAAACTTGTTTGTCCCTTGCTGTCATTTTTCTTCCGCTTTTATCTTTCACTCCACGTGTCTGTTTGTGTTTAGTGGTTTTGAAAGTTTCAAAAGATGGTCACGGAGAAGGGGAGGTCAAGCAGGAGAAGGAAGACAAGTTTTTCTATTGGTTTTAAAACATGTTGTTTAAACGTTTTCTATTGATCCAGTATAGGGGATTCTTTTAAAATCATTGGCTTGAAGAGGTGCGTGGTGAAGTTCAAAAAACGAGTTTAAAATTCAGGCCTGGTTTAACAGTTATTTTTAAACTTGAACCCTTTAAGTGCCCATTTGAACCTTTTGAACGTTTTATCAATACTGTAAATGAAAATATTGTGGGTTGGTGGTTTCTAATCATTATATTTGAGATGCCGACCACTCTCATGAGGGTATTTTAAGGCAAATATGTGGTGAAGGATGAGTGTGATGAGTGGTAGTAATGAGTTATGAGGTGTAGTCTTGTTACAAACTAAGGCCGACTCTTCCTTAGAATGGGTCATTAATTAATAGCCCAATGACAAATGGAAATACAGGGACCAACGGCTTAACGTGACTTCCGAACGACGCAGGTGATGGTCTGATATGTCTAAGCGATGGTGGGAGTTGATGCGGGTATCATCAGATAATCACTGAGACTATCTTAGCCGCTTTAGACCTATATCATCCTCAAAACCTGACCTCCATGAAGCTGGATTACAGGACCACGCCACGAGTCCCAGTCAGTGTTTATGAGTTACAAAAGTCAGTGATTGGATTTAAATAAGGGAATAATTGCATTTTATTAAGGAAAACATTTTATAATTATGTAATACAATCGTCAAATAATCCACTCTGTCTTGATGTTAATCAGTATGTGCTACGCGCTCTTAGTTGTATGATATAAACTTGTGTGCACAAAGTAAATCTACGAGCAAAATTCTTTGATGACTAGTTTTGAATGTTTTCGTCGTTGGTGCACTTTTGATCACATTTGGCAATCAGTGGATGAGTTGGACTGATGCCTGAGAGGCAACCGTTCAGAATATCATACCATAACCATACATCTATCTGTGTCTTACAAATCAATAGGTTTCCCTGCCTCTCGGTTGAGCGAGTGAATGACATTTCCTCTTAAGGAAACGCATTTGGATTTGAAAAGAAGGCGTTTTGATAATATGGAGCAAGGTAGTATCAACAGTTTAAATATTTGAACGCTCGCCTGCTTTGAAGTTTCAAAAATATCCAGAAGGTGTTCTTTTATTTTCAAAGTAATTATCAAAAGTAACATCTAGTTAGAATATAGTATAAAGGAGAGTATAGCCGGACCGGAACCATGCCACAGTAAGGGTCTTGAGGTTGAGCTCGAATGCCGAAGGTGGAAAATAGAAAGTGTAGTCTGAGTCTGTTATCAGTTTTCCACTCAGTCGGCCACACTGAAGGGCGTTGACAGCCCCTCGGGGATCAATAGGCAAGACGTGCCCAACTACCAACTATTCACTACTTCTTTGTAAATGAGAGTGAAGGATACGGGCTTCAGAAATCACTATGAAGATCGATGACTGTTGTCTACGTCGTAAAAAATATATTTGCAAGCAGCTAAAAACTACGAAACCTCAAGTCAACTAAAAAAAACGCATTTATGGATTTGCAGTCCAAAATAGATGTTCCCATGTGATGAATTTCTGCGTGAATCATAATTTTATATTACGACAAACAGATTATGTAGGACAGATCAAATCCACTGTATTAAGCTTAAAAGTTACTTTATATCAAATCGATCGAAATCAAAATAAGAGTTGAAAGTTCGACTTCCAATCTACCCTAAGAAATATATTGACCTCTTGTTTAAAAGTTTACAATTGACAATATAATGATTTATAACGGCAACGTTTGTTAAACCCTCCGCATCGCAATTGTTTTCCTCCCATCCTACACAGCCCCAATGCATTAAGCAATAGTTTACAGTACGGACTACGTTTCTGGTGCATTCAAATGGTTTTTGTCATGTTGTCTTGAAAATGGGCGTGTAATGTTTACAAAAGAAAGGTTGCAAAGAAGCCCAGGTCAGCACAAGTTTATAATGTCACCTAGAAGTAATTTTTCTTGCTCGGTTTACACCTAATTACTTTACAAAAATTTCTATGGTTTTTGATAAACATTCACTCAGGGATACTTCAAACAAAACTAAATAGAAAATAAAGTACATAGGATCCTGCAGTACTATTTATTTTAAATTACTCAATTTCCACCATAAGAATATCTTCCCGCGTGTATATTGATTATAAATAATATTAATAATTTTGGTTCAATTTAGTTTCAAAATTCATTTGCCAAACACATTGTATATGTTTTATTTCAACTGCAAATTTGGTATATTATTGTGTTTTACTCAAACAAATAAATACATTTGTAAAATAGTACAATAGGATATACAGTATTAGAACTTTTTCCACTACCTAATAGTTCACATTTTAGCTTAGGGCGTGAAATGTAGTATTGCCTCTTTATCAATAAGAATCTGCTATTACATTTTCTTACGTCATCGGAAGCTTTTTATCTCGGTAACTGTGGTGTTATAAAACAAATAAATAAATCTTTATATACAAATACGTTCAGCTGAAAATTACGTAGAGGCAATCAGTTCGTAAAGTAGTTAAGTATTCTAGATCTTGTAAGCAATGGTTTTCCCGCTGTTATTTCTTGCAAAAGGCTTCTGTGGAACTCATACAGACAATGGCGGGGTGAGAGCCTTGCTGAAGCAGCAACATCAACATAGCTGCGGCAGCCCGAGCACAGAAAGATAGCGCTGCGAACGTCTTGCCGTCTTTCTCCCTGCCCTCGGCTCCACATGCCTCGAGCTTTTCCGATGTAAAAGACTTAAATGTGACCAACTAGTGCGATTTTCGAGAACGAACAAACTTACGCGTGCGTCAGTGGCTCTACTTGAGTCTCTTAAAATAATTCCCTCGCAGCTCTATTTGGGCTTGAGCTGCAGAACTATGTTGGTTTTCCTGCCTTAGCCATGTGGAATCTAGGCGCAATCTACCTACCATAACATAACCTTTGACATGACATAGCACTAGTGTCAAACTCTAATGAGTCAGCAATGTTGTGGGGAGGGTTGTTAGGTGACGCGAGGGGTTGCTCAGTATGCCGACAAACAGACTCGCTCCCGCCAAATGTAATAACCCCCCTCCTCCCCGCGCAGACCATTTACATATTTGGCATATTTTGCTCGCGCATAATTGAATTCCTTAAACTGTCGTCACGGCCGCGCTGCGTGACGATGTGTGCAAATGCTGTTGTTCCGTTCTTTACGACAGCTTAAGTAGGATACGAGCTGGTTCATTTGCCAATGGTTCTGGTTTGTCGTTGAACTGTACTTTTCGTGTAATATAATTACTTAAAATATAAGGGTATTGGTTGAAGTTTTAGTATACACTGTTTGTTACAGTAAATATATTTAAAATTTCGAAAAACGTATTCATGTTAAGTTAAAGACGAACCCATTCAATCTCAATACATCATCTTCAGTCCCGTACATAATGATACAAAATATATTTATAGTTATGGTGGATCAATATTTTGAAAATATAATGTATTAGGACATTTGTTCGAATAATATTAATACCACTCTGGAAATTAGTATTTAATATTAAATATCTCAGCCATTTGGCCATCTCTTTCTTCATCATGTAGTAGAATTTGACAAAGCGAAAGTGTTGCCAAACATTTCACATTATTATACCCGAGATTCATCCGAGAAACCATGTAAATAATTAAAATAGATAACCGACCTCAATATAATGGGACGGTTGGCAGCCCGTGCAGTGACCAAAAGAATAGAAGACAGCAAGTATCTCAGTTTCATCAAATGAGTGGAGAACCCCAGTGGAGGAGTGGATTTCCAATGTGATGGTAATTTACAGCAAAACCGAAATATTTCAAACCAATTATAATGATGTTTTAACGTGGTGTGAACCGGAAGAACTAGAATATAGTTGTGACACCAGCCACGCGAAAGCCTAGGATTTAAATGATCTTTACCTCTTCTTTGAATGTTTCTTTTTGTATGCTTGATGTATTTAGTGTTAAAACTGTTTTGATTTGGTTAACTCCTGAAATATATTAGTTCACTTGTCTAAAAAATAAGTCGAATTCTATCGGCAGAGCTTTATTTTCGCTCATTGGCTATTGTACAGGCCGAGTGTAGTGAACGTACACATTTTAATACGTAATTCATTTTAATAACGTACAAGCTTAATAGTTTGGTAATGTTCCTTTGGTAAGTATAAAAGCTTAGTGGCTTAGTAGTAGTTGAATTTGCCTTTACCCTAATTTTTAATGCAGATCCATACTTTTGTTTGTTAGAATAATATCGTCAGTAAAGTTCCGGGATATTTCATCTTACTTGGTAGACAAACCAAGAAAACAAGCTCAAACGTTAAATTCAGCTTTAAGTTGGAACTGCAGATCCAAGTTCGGTACAGTCAGGGTCAAATATCACAGAACTATGTACACTCAGGTCAGATGACAACAGACCTCCTAACCTTTACTAATTGGTCTGTTCCGGCCGCTGTAACTTCCGAAGTGACAGAGAGCCAATTACAACCGACCAACCAATTATCACTTAATTGGTAGAGTTTTGGTATACGGTACTGCTCGCATAGATGAACTAATTTGTGTCTTAGTGTCACTAAGATACAGCCACGTGTGAGTTTATCAACAAACACTTTATCTGGAACATAGGATTGGGTTTTGATTTTCTCTGCCACCCTTTTTAGCCAGCTGAACGTAGTATGATAACATTAGAGACATGTATATTTAAAAAATGGACTACCATAAGAAATTGCGACACACAATCTTATGAAACCAGAGGCAGGTACAACTACCGGACTGGGAGACACAGGAAGGTCGTCCGTGAACGCTTACTTTCTTAGGCAGGTGTTCATCTCATCAACAGATTACCACGTTCGTTTAAAAACGCACAATTACCCTAGCCATTTGAAGCTCGTCACCAAATTCTTTTGTTCAAGCTTTTACAACATTGACGAGTTTAGAGAGACCTTGTGATTGGCTGACCGACTGGGGACTAGAATAAGATAATTCGACCAATGCTGAGAGAGAAAGAATGGATGCATTGTATGTATAAAAGTTACTTGGACGTAAGAACGAATGGAACACAATTGCCATGCATTGTAAAGTGTTTCGCAATAAAATCTTTTATCTATTTATTATAGGAAAGAAGTTTTAAATTAGTGTTGTTTCTCACAGATATGTTTCCAAAATACTATTTCCTAGAGTAATTTCCCGAAAGGAAATGGTTTGTAAACCAACCTTACAATACTACCTCCTAGTTACTCGTGCCTTTGGTGTTGGTGGGAGGGGTGGAGGGGATACTTTGCTACCCTTAGCCCCCGGTCTCCTCAAGTTCTCGGTAAACAGCGTCCGTTCTTCCATTGTTTGCTGTGCTATTAGACTGACCACTGCTACCAACTTTGCAGCCTCTTTTTACCACGATTTAGGTTGAGTCCAAGTTATTTTTGTCAGTTGAAATGTAATAGTAGCCTTTGTTGTGTGACTCTAACCTTGCTGTTGACATGTTTTTCTTTGAGAAATGTGCTCACTTTGTCTTATATAAGTAAAAGTAAATATGTTCAATATAGCAAGAAAAAGATACAATAGAAATTCTTTGTTTCCTAATATTTGTATATGATCTACTTTTCTTGTGTTAAAAACAGTTAATATTAAACATATACATTGAAAACACATTTTATGTACAATTTCACAAAGATCAGCAATAGTAAACAAATGGACCACCAAAGTATGTATTTGTTTATAACTAAACGATCGGTATCGTTGTGGGTCCCAAGGCTGTTTGTAAATAAACCCATAGTTCTGGTATATTTAAAATACAAGGCCAAGTGTGTGTCAAAATCTTCCTTCCACTTTCCCCATTATAATAACCAAATGGAGACAGTTACTTGTGAAAACTCATCATCTATCCGACGTTAATTTACAACTTTCGGATGCGTACAAAATAACATCGGGCAATCAAGAAACAAGTCAGTTGGTCTTTAATATTTCAACGAACAATCATTCAATATTCGCACAAAAGGCGGTGGATTCTTTAAGGAAACAAAGGTTGCGATCATTACGGACGGTGAAGAGAAAAGCCAAGATCTCAGATCCGCTGCAGGATTAGCAAGGAACAAAGCCAAACAACCAACTTTTTATTGTTCCCAGTCCCTTTTCAAAAGCGTAAATATATTTAATACAAATCAAATTACGGCGTCGACAAAGCGCGATAAACAATGGTAGGTAAGTTGTGAAACTCCGTAATACGGACAACTGGAAATTGAAAACAAAGAAACAAAGTAGGGCTCGGTCTCTTTAGATGCAGCGCTTGTTTAGAGGCTTGAAGCTGACGGTTCGTCTGCTCTACGGGCTTAAAACCACCCCCACCACCTTCAACCCCCACCACCCCTTCACCACGGCCTCCTCTCTTCGCAGAAAACAATCCTTAATAATACCTTGCCGGGAAATATTATATTTCAATTGCAACAAGGCCAATTCCACCAGGCTTTGTAGATTGTTAAGACACCTTCTTTCTGGTGCTTGTTTTCTTTCCGTTTATAACCAGTCGACTTCAGCTCTCTATTGAAGAGGAGTTGTTAGAGAGGTCAACTGGGGATATTTGAGTATTTTAATGACGTACAATTATCAAGAATGTCTTACTTGAGCTGCTTTCAGTGTTTATATTTGAACTGAGCATTAAGAACTTGTATTTCTTTACAAAGAATCAGTACAAGGATTATAACAGAGTTATGTTTACCGTAGTTCGCGTGTACAAACATTGACCCTTTTATTTATATTTTCTTTTAAACCTTTAGATTTATTTATGTTTTTATTGCATTTCCTTTATTTTATCTTTTCTAATTTATGTATGGATATACAATATAGGCTCTATATTGTGAAATCGATAAACGTTTTCTTCTTTTTCTGAAGATATTTTAGAACAGTATGTTTTGTCTTGCTTTTAACAATGCTTGAAACTATAAACGAGATAATGTTCCCACCGTACAATATTTCTTTTAAAGACATTCAACATTTACAACTTTATCATACTTTATAAAATGAAGAGTTTATTTATTTATACAAACAGAAACTGTTGAGAGGAAAATACATAATTTCTCGAGGAAAGAGTGTTTCTTTAAGTGTGAAAGTGAGTTGAAGAAATTAAATTTGGCGTCTGCTCGAGCGCTTTTAGCGACCATCACCGGAACTTGCACCCTCCATATTTGATCAGCCCGTCATCTGACATAGAGTTTATACTTTACCTCTACTGTGCTGTGGTGTGCTGTGTACGTGTGTTGGTTCCAATTCAAAGTCACTATCTTTAATTTCATCAATGATATGACTGTTGAGTTTTCAAACAACCTTCAACGTGCTCAAAATTATTGTATCACATTTATATTTAATTTAAAATATGATGAACATAACTCAATGTTTTGGTGCTTTGTCAATTTTAAAATTAAAATATATCAGAACAATACATATTTATTATATTTTGCACTCAATTCTTTTGGCTAAAACTCCGGTATATTTGTATGAACGTTACGTCCGAAATACACGCCATAAAACATCGTTATTATCAATTCCCCCTCATAGAACAAATGTTTACATTAAATCTTTCACTGTAACCTCTTGTCGTCTGTGAGTCAATATCAATGATAATATTAGGACCGTTGTCAATCGTGCTCGGTTTGGAAATGGGATTAAAACATTCATCAAATGGTAAAGTAGGGAGTGATGTCTTTGGGCTCTGCTTAAATACTAATGTTAGTTTAGTTTTTTTTAGTTTCAACTTGGGTTTTATTTTCATTTTGTTTATCTTGCGGTTAAATGATAAAGAGCCCGAACTTTGCCTTTTGATCATTTCAGTATGAAAATCCTTTTTATGTTATGTTCAATTGCTTTTCACAAGAGTTATAACAACTGTAGAAATAAGTTTTGGCACATGAAATTTTTTCTTGATCAAACAATTTACTTGCGTTCATAGTTTAACATGTTAGTAATAATTACAGGTTTTAAATTTATTTTAAACTTCCGAAGGACTTGTTTGATTGATAAAATCGAAATACTAGTTTAATACAAACGCTAACCAATCGATTAATGTTTTCTTATGATGAAAACCGTTTCATTTGGAACTGATTGTTATACCTAGCCCCACACTTTGTTTCTGTTCAGGGTTTGGGATCGGAACGATTTTATATAGCCAGGACTTACGACGTCCTCTTTTATGGTTTGGAGTTTTATAGCTTTACGCTTTACCGCCGATAGTGCCCGAGGTAAAAACTAACAAGGCGTTAAAGTTTATACTTACGCAACAATTAAAATACTGTAAGCCATTTTAAGTTCATGTTTTAAGGATGAACTATAAACAGATGTATCACGTTTAAAATTAGTATACTCGTATATTGATTTAGTTTCAACACATTTATAAATGATAACTTACTAAGGGTTTTAAATGTTATGTATAATCCACAAGACAAGTTCGTTTGCTTACATCGGTGTTAAAGATAAACTACCTTTTTTAATTCAAAATACAATGGGAAATATTGAGTAAAAATTGTATATAATGGGGTTTTACGCAAAAAGTTTGCATAACTTGAAGAACAAAATGCAGTATAGGGAATACAGCGCGACACTACAGATGATTATTATAATTTATAATAATTTACACTCGCAACTCTGAATACAAACAAGAGCTCAACTGAAATAAACATCATTATTCAAAAGTAAGTAAATAACCGGCAGTTTCAATCGATTTCAAGGGGTTGTGAATTAACATTCAGGAGACACACTCGCCAAAGACAAGAGCCGGAAACAATATTTGTCCGGAAGTTGAATAACAAAGACACAGTTGAGGGGGGGAGGAAGACTTATGGGCCAGTATATCCCGTCTCGGCCACCAGGTGTGCTGTGTCGGGATAAATCTTTATACAGGTGAAAAAGTACTCCCGGGACAAGTTGGCGGCTAAAACACTGGCGTGTACGCGATTTGTGATTACATTCTCTGAACAGGTGGACTTTAAACCCGCATCCTACATCCTGGTTTTGAAGGATTAAAATCACTGCACAATGGAAAGCCTCTACTGGGAACCATTGGGACGTTAATGAAACAAATGTACTGTAGGTAAAAAGAGGTAATACAATACATTTTAATCTTCTCGTCGAGCGTTTTTTTATCGTACAAAATCCCGTGTTACAATATCACACGTCTTACCCAATTTCAAATCAATAGAGGGCTTACATCAATACTTTGGTACTACAAAATCTTTTCGATATTAAATTTATAATTGAATTGATTGACCCACTAAACACTTTAAGATGCCTTTAAGTTCACTCACCCCAGGCAGTTTTCACGCTGCGGCGACACAGCACCAATACAAAATTAGTGCTTTTTAAATTATTGATATAATTACAACCGAATGATTAATTTGGATTCGAGGACATCGCTGAATGGTCAGAATTTTGGTTGTCACCGTGTATAGTAAAAAGGGCCTTAGACCCCTATAATTTCAGACCTATTTTATACACAAACATACTAATAGTTATTAACAAAAACAATTTTTCCTCACCAGAGATTTTAAGTTTAGCATAAGTATTGGATTGATTTCCATGGACAAGGATTTGTTCTCACTCAAACCACTATTCAAACTGTCATCGGCAATGAAAATATGAGTTCTTATGCATAATCTGTAAAGTTGTTATATTGTTCGAAAAGAAAAAATACCTCTTTAAACTCCCCACAAGACTGCGGTTCACTTGTAACAAATCGGCTTTTCTTTGACGAGCTCTTTAATTAAAAGGTATTTCCAGGAAAATGTTACAGTTAAGATTCCTTATTTAAGAATTCCTTTTAAAATCACAATTTTTTTCTCAATATTATGAGTACAGTTTCTGTATTGCAGCTGGTCTATTCTAATCGTTCCTGTAATCTTTGTTCCAGGTGAAGTTCCGTAGTAGGTAAAGCGTAAGTAAACCTAATTGTGTGTATGTGATTAGAGTAATATTATATCCATTGACAATATTACACTATGAAAGCCACTTCGCTTAACTGAGGGAAGAACAAAAACACAAGAAATATGTCTGTTAAATCTTCTCGATTGTTCGCACTAGTTAAATGGTATAGTGAAACTTGGCTAGTACATTATCAAAAATATAATACCACTAGTATAATGGTACAGTTGGCTTTTGCGGCCGGTGTCACAAATATAATCTAGCTCTTCGGCTTCACAACAAAACATCATAATAATTAGCTTGAAATATTTCAGTATTGCTGTGGAGTAGGCCTACCATCTTCTGTCACTGTTTGGCTGAAAATGAACTACTTGCTGCCTGATATCCCTTTGGTAACAGTGCGGCCAACCGTCCCTTGAAGCAAAGATGCCAACTGTTGATGTTCTCATTGGTTGTAACACTATAGGAAGGACTTCTCCAGGGCTGGTTGCCAGCTTCTGGAAAGTTAACAGAAAGATAACAATAGGATAGATAACAGAAAGTAGCTCAGTTCCAGCCAGTCAGTGACTGAAGAGTGTACCATAGCGAGACCAAAGTAATTATGATGTAATGACGTGGTGTGAACCAAAAGAACTAGTTTATAATATTGTACTCCACCACTATTGTGAACTTTCAATCAAACATATAAAACTTGACATATCTACGTGTTCAAATAGAAAACACTAGACAGTCGACCCATTTCACCTGAGAGGTTCACAGCAGATGCTACAGTTGCCCCTGAATGCGGCGCATAGAACATGCTGGTCACGTAATGCGGCTGAGACGCACATATGAGTCGACAGTTGAATGGGCTCTGATACCGCATCAATGCAGTTCATTAATATGCGGCTTGTACCCAAACAGTGACACCCGGGCACTTCACACAGTAGAGAGCTTTCCTTCCTTCGTGTTCAAACAAGACATGCACAGTACGTGGCATACGAGCTATTAGTTCGTTAACAGTATCAAAACAAATTAGGAAGAAAGTTCTCACTCGTTCACATCCTCTAAACATTTATTGGACAGTTTGTTTTTCGACTTGAATTAATCGTTCACATCCTTTTTCGGTGTTGAAGAAATTGTTTTAATTCAGTCTTCAGTTCAAACCCATTTTACACTTTATCTGTCTTCAGCTGAGCTTATTAGCTTAGTCGTATGACACGAACAAACTCTGAACAACAAGGTCCAAGTACATCAAACCACTATTTGGATAGTAGTTCTAAAAAGAAGTTTTAATAGCCGTCTTTCTCCCCACTACCAAAATACACGTGCTTTCAAAGTTAAGCTAGTAATAGTAATCTAGGCTCTGTAAAGTCTCAAACTTATTTACGTTAGAGGAGCAGCAAATACACTAGTACAGCTAAATACGCTCATATCCTCACCGCATTGAAATAGATTAACCGCATGAGTAGCCGTCACTACCGCTTTGCCATGTACTGTACGAGGAAAGAGCTGCAGTCCAGTATAGACTGGTATTACCATGTATTTTGTGGAAAACGCGCCCGGAATTTAATGAGAGGCTCAACACGTAAGATCCAGATTTGCATGAAACAATTCAAATAAACTGTGCAAATTGTTCTCGCCCGGTTTTACGCTTACTTTTTATTCAGCGTTGTCTCTGTTGCTGATTTTACAGGGTTTTCTCTCTAGACTTAATTATTAGGTGTATTTAAATTAACTTTAAGGGACACCGTGAACATAAATTTTCAATGCGTATAAGTAAAAACTTAGTGGATATAATAATAACTTAGTGTAAATATATAATATTTACGTTTAAATACTTAATACATACACTTTACGTCCGTAAATAACACAATTTAAACAATAAATACTTGAAACAACGGGCTAACCTAACCTAACCTAACTATTGTAAGATGCCTTATTTTAAAGCCCTGCACAGTCATGTATGAGTTGCCCAAATGTTATAAACCTAACGATCGACTTAGGCCAGATAGGTTTTCGTGACTCACCGTGTAGAGATTTTTCAATCATTGTTGTTAATCATTTGACCTATTTTATTAGGAGAACCTGTTTTATTTAATTAACATTTCATTTACCGATGTTCAAATAAACATTGTGTTGGTATTTAAAACAAGTCAAAAACACCTTATGAACAAACATGGAAAATTACAAGCCACTACAGTAAATTGTATGCCAATCATTTAACAATTTCAATGTAAAATATAAAATAAACCCTCAGTGTATAATGAAACTATTTAGTGACATAAAATATTATATGTGAATAAATTTACTATAAATAAAATATATTTCCAATTTCAATTTTATTTAGTTAGAGCAGAAAATATAATTTTGAAACACATGCAGCGTCATCTCTTGTTCTCAGTTTAAGTGCTTAACTTCTACCTTTCTTACACATTAGAAAAGATAGTTCAGTGACAGGAAAGATTTGTTTTCGATATATTTTGGCTGTTTACTAAGACTTATACAAAACTTGTGAGTTGAAGCTGCTAGCCCACACAAAGAGAAAGACGCACGGCGACCAGCAGCCTGTATACTGTATAGCGTGACTTGAGGCAATGTTTTACCTCCTTGTAGTAAATCCATTGTGTTTAGAGGGCATTAAGCTAAGGTGCATTCCTCAGACGGAGCTATGAAAATGCTGTTAAGTTAATATAAAGTGATCGACACAAAGCTATTGTTGAGGAAACAAAACACTTCTTAAGTTAGAGACATCACCATGATTCGTTTCAGAGTAAAGAAATGGTAAAACACAAATACTTCTAATTTAATTCATAAATTATTTAACGTAACTAATACACCTTTAGGTGTATAATAATTCTTTTTAATATCTTTTTAATAATTCTTTTTAAATTAATCTGTATTAGATAGGTTACAGATTCAGACTTCAAACCAAGGCCTCAAAACAAGAGTTTACAACTTATAAAATTAATATAAGGTAGGTTACATTTTAATTAGTGGACCTTTAAATGTAATCATATTAGAAAGGAATTCGATTTTCCCTCAAGAGTATATAAAGCGTTTACCCGTGAAGAATTTAAAGTAAACATTTTTATCCGTAAGGACAACTCGTTTGTCTAAATTTTAATTTAAACCAATCCGAAACCGTGGAGTTGTTATTAAATGATATAACTAATTGATTTCTATCACGTAATATATTCCGCCTTACTCTTTACTTAGTCCAGTACATTACTTGAAAGACGCGGTCTCCTCCGTAGGTATGTCGACGTCTGTCGCTTTAAAGTGTCGAGGGACGAATAATTCTAAGTGCCACTCTTTAGATTGCACCCCCTCCCCTCGAGCCCCCTTCATCCCCCTACAGGTTCTTTTCCTTATTTACCTACCCAATACTTTCGGGTTTACTAGATAGTGTATTAGTATTATTATTCACGTACATGTTAATAATAGTCGTGACCATGTTAATGCCGTCCTGAAAAGCTGGCTTTTGTTTTTGTCCAGACTTGCGTCATCCTTTCAAAATCAGCTATTTTCCTTTCATGATCATGGCTCAACATTTAGTAACTTCGCTCTGACAAATTTTCGAATCAAACACTTTTATCTAAACGTCTGTTTGTGTGGTACCTGATGCTTGCTTAACTGCTGCGGCCAATTTAGGTGTTTTACTTCAGTTTTCATTGGTTCTAAAGTTGTCTTTGTTAGTTTATAAGACTACATTGTTTTTATTTTGCCGTGGAATGTCTCCGTCGTCAATGTTCAATTCATAATGTCTGAAAGTAAGTCAGTGTATTCAGCGAAGTCTGTATGTTTGTTGTTCAGGGTCGATTGGCCCTTACAATTTTCATTTTATTTTTTATTCATATGAAAACTTTATTTATTGATAAACTGGAATATTATTAGATACTTTAGCAAGTTTAAGCAAGAAGAGTTCAGTTATACAAATTTAGAACTTGTATAATGTTACTATTTTAATCAATTGAATCAAGCCGATTAGATGTTGTATCTAGTAATTTAGCTGTTGCTGAGTACTAATCGTTAATTTTTGAACGTAGAAATACCTCAAACACAAAACCGATATATTCAGTTTATCTTTAGGACAAAACGTAATTTTTAAACCAAGAACTACTTAGGGTAGGGTAATGTATGTGATGGCCCTTAGCATGTAGGCATATCCCAATTGATGTAATGTCAAATTGAATGTATGTATTGAAATTGGTTCTGACCGTTGGTAGAAAATAAATAAATAAAATTTGTAAGTTAATAGTTCTCGTGAATTTTCACATGAGGTGAATCTGCGTAAAGTTCAAATGTGTTTTGATTCTACTATGCCTTTTCTTGTTACCTAAATTCAATAATTCCACTTCTGCTAAAAGTTATTTCATGTGCAACGTTATTACAGATGCACATTATCAAATACATGATGATTGGTCTACCTTTGATTTTCTCCTGACTTTCAAAATATTAAATGCCACATTAAAACTGTAAAAATAATCTCTTTCTAAGATGTGTTCAGACGCGTACATCAAATTCTTATCATATACGTTTAGCCTATATAAATGTACAACATAACTAAAATAATACAGAAATATACCTGCACGAATGCACTAGTGGGCACACAACGATTATCATTGGGGAGGGAGCGGGGTGAGGGAGACATTATCAGGTGTTTGTCAAACAAGTGAACCAGCTGTCGCCTAACACACGTGTCAATCATCAGCTAAAGTTTGTAACATATGTGTCTATACCCTCCCTAGTGTACCTAGTGTGTTGTGCTTCTAGTGGGCTTGAATAATATATAAGCCATGGTTTCCTAGTAGTAATGAACATAACACAATATTCAAACTGATGTAGTCATCAACACTTTTGACATGTTATTTATTCTTTAGTTAAAACTTAATATTTAACGTCTATAGGGCATTTTCAATAAAGCGTTGTTTTCTAAAATACAACTTATGTGTATAGGTTTCAATTTAATTAAGTATAATGTTTTCAAATTAAAATTTAAGTCATTTATTCTTCTTGAGTACTTATTTCTATTGTATTGATAATATGCCCTTGATTGTAGCTTTTTAAACTCTAAAGTTTTAATTAAGCATAGGGTAATTGCATTAGAAAAAAAGTAATAATATATAACATTTGTAGCACACATTTCTCTTTGTTAGTTGCTAGGATAGATTTGTTAAGAAAATCGGTTCACCGGAAATACTTTTTCATGGAGGGGCGTTCCCTCAAACAATAGTACTTCAAGCTTTACAAACTGTACGAATTAATGCTCCAATTTCTATGAAATATAGTACCCATATTTATGTTACTGTAATCAACTTGTGTAGTCAGCAAAATACAATTAGACAGACCAATATGGTGGCTTTTAATCTGACTGATTAGATTTTTCGATTTTTAATTCATTTGTTCGGTTTGGTAACATAAATGTTTACACCGAGTTTCCTTCAAATCGAATCATGAACACATGAGCTTATGCTGTTGAAGAAACGCCTCCTCCTCAGTTGACTAGGATGTGCGGCGGCGCAGTGAACTGAAGAGGCACATGCACAGAAGGAGCAGCAGACTAACTTGGTTGGCCACGCGTATTCTTGGGGAATTAACACACATTTTGCGCTGTTATTGCTTGAGAATACACGTAGCTGACAAGTTTTGTCATCATCATCTCTTCACTCAGAGACAGACACTGAAGACAAAGTGGGATCACGGGCATTAGACAATGGTTTATGGATTAAAACAAACCAAGAATAACATTGTTGCCGTTTATTTTACTTGTTTTCAAATGTCCAGTATAGTTCTTTTAACTTAGCGTGCGTTTTAGGTCTTGTTAAACTCTGTATAACAATGCGGTTTGATTTCAAACTATTTACTTAAAAACGGCTGAATATTAATTTTAAAGTTAAAAGATCAATGTCGAAGCTTTAACTTCTCTGTCCTTTCTTTAAAATATACTCGTGATAAAATTTAAAAAAGTCTTCTCTTCATTGACCTTTAACTATACAAACCAACAACAATATACAAATAGTATGAGCAATTAATTAACTTAAATGTAAAACTACAAAGCATAAAGTTGTAATTGCTTAAATTGTTATGAGTGATATGTTTCTCACGCGCAAAACCAAACAATGATGTACTTTTTAACTGTTTACGTACAACATTTAGTTATATTACAAACATTCAAGGTACACTTAAAGAATAATACCCACAATTTTCAAAACTGAATAGGTATACGATTAGTTCATGAACTTTGTACTGTCTTAGTTTTAATTTGTTTAGTTTTGTATTGGCAAAGCTTGTTGTATACTTCGAATAGTTCTATTAGTAAACTTGTTCTACTGTACCACTCATATTTCTGATATACCGATAGCATAAAATAGATTGTGTAAATTATATATATATATTAATACTTTAGGCCTTTATAGATAGGTTTTATCTGCAATTAGCTACATTCAATTAAAGTGTATATATACATTTTCGTTATACACTCTGTATATAAATTTTAGTGTATGTAATTTAATGTGCATCCTGTTACTTTAATGTATATGGTTGAAAACATAACTATAACGTGTGACACATGAAGATGCAGATGTATAAATAACACATGGGATTGGTCGCACAGTGTGGAGGGGGGGTGGGGATGTTGCCTAACACCTCCACCCTCAGTTTACCCTGTGCAAAAGCGTCGCTCAAGGCTCAAGATATCTACAGGAAGCCATTGAAGATTATTTTAATTATAATATATAGTTTTTAAATGAGATAAAAAGAACAAGTAACGCTGAACTGTTATGAAGCAAAGCGAATACCATAGCTAAGGAGTCTGTTAATTTGACAGAATTCCGCCTGAGGAATTCCCTCCCTGACCAGATAAGAGTCTCTGAGAGGCGCGCTCGGTTTGCGGCCGGGTCAAAGATCTCCTGATCGGGCGAGTGATGACTAGATCGGTAATATCTGTGGTCGGGCGATGTTGACAAGAGTATGAATGGCGATGGATGATTGTATTGTCACTCTAGAATAATTATTTTACTGTACATAATTCGACAAACACATTTTTTCTCACTATTTTGTAAAAGTAAATGATCAAATCGTACCTTTGTTATTTTCTACTTAATTTGTTTAGTTTAAGGCTAATATTAAGTTTACTTATTGTACATATACTTATATTACATTTGTCAGGTTAAGTGGTAGAGAGGACTCTCATAGTCCTAACTTTCGCCTGAAATAAAGACATTTTTCATTTCATTTCATTTTTTCATTTTCTGTTAATTTGACTGTTGTCCAACAGGGTTGGACGAAATTTATACCCATGGAAGAGGGTGACCTTTTTTGGGCCATTAAGATGGCCATTTTATTTTTCACTTTACTTTGCAAAACTGCGTGTTATTTGTGTAAAGCATTTGGGTTATTTCATATGTGTGCTTTTGGTGTAATCGTCTTGAGATTTGTAACAGCTAGCCTAGAAAAAATACAACATATACAAAAATTGTACGAAATGAATTAACAAATAAAGATTTCAAGCAAAAATCCATCTGATTTGTTGGGATTTTCAAATTTATTTAATTTGACAAAAACTTGTTTAGACAATAATACAATATGCACAATAATGGTTTAAAAGTAGAAAGACAAATAGAAAAGATAAGCGAGTCCACGGCCAGTGACAGCTGCACACACTGACTGCCTGACCAGCTGTTAGACAGCCCCATTGGCTGGCTCGAAGCAGTAAACGACCAATCACAGCCGTGAATCACACCTACCAACTGTAGCAGAGAACACAACAAATACCTATTTATGTAAAGCCAATGGAATGGAAGGTTTAGGGTTTTTAAATATTGTTGTAAGTGGGTAGTTAGACTTTATATGCATTTTTGACACTATCATTATATATATTATTACGATATATATTTCAAACATTGATATTGTAACGCACTCGTATTTAGGTGACAGGACAGCTTAGTTGCATCGTTGCTTGTGTTTATATTGATAGTGTAAAGTAGGGCCGATAGAAAACATTATGTATCCCTTTATTCATATATATTCTTCAGTTACACGGAGAAAAAGACATAACACAAGTCTACATAAAATATGGCTTATATTTTGCCATTAAACATGGCTTAATCATAGCCTAACTATTACAACACTTCTCAGGTTCACAGGTTTATCATATATATATATATATATTTCTTCGGGAAGAGATTGACGTTAATCGGCTTTCATATACTTTTTAAATAACACTAAAAAGAAAGAGAGTGTATACATCAAATCATTGATCTATCTTTATATACCCTTATATCTATTGAAAGACTTCCTTTTTCAAACCTTAAAGTTACTGAGTTTAAGAGAAACGTTTTAAATTTAAATCGAACCCAAGAAACGTAAATGATTATAATTATTAAATAATTAACAGTTTGGTGTTAAAACACAACTATTACCCTCCCTGTATTTTTAACAAAACTCTTAACAAAACTAAATTATAAAATGGCAAAATAAAAATTAGAATGTCTTTTTAGAATTCAAGAGCTTGCGTAACATATTAAACCGTATAAGAAAATATTCGGTTCTTTTGTCAAACGTTTTAGCGATTTTATTAGTTCGAGCTCGGTGAAGGGGAAAATCGAAGCTCTGTGTCGCTGATAAATCAGGTCTCATATGTTTACGTACCAGGTCAAGTGTGCACACCCCCTGCCTACCCCCGCGCACCCCTCTGCGGCTACGCTACGCTTTACTAAATATTTGACTTATATTGTGTATACGATATTGTGTCTCGAGAGCTCCGGCAAGGCTAGGTTGAAAACCAGGCGAAATATTGTTTTGAGACTTTTTACTTCAGGTGTGTTTTACGTTTTAAAAATAGCAATATAAATTATTTGTGTTTCAACTCTAACACATGATCTTCAAAAGTAGCATCACAATTATTTTATTGAGTAGATAAATTCAAATTCTTTATTAACATCATATTGTGCAAAAATAATTACATTTCGATGTTTAATTTGTATAGATAAAACTAGATGTTGAAGATAATTTAAATCAGTTATTAAGTGCCGAGATATGTCAAAGCTTAGACAAACTATAAAGGGTCCCTTCGAGAGAGATAACATTTTAGTCTGCGTTTGAAAATATCTAGGCCAGGTAATTGCTTAATTTCACCTGGAAGTTAATTAAATAAATAAAAACCTTGATAAAAATAGAATTTCCGCAAAACTCCAAATTAAACATAATTTGAGGCGTTAGTTGTGATTGGTTCCTTGTGTTAACATTGTGGCAAATGTTTATGAATTTAGTTTGATTTTGAAGTATAAATAGGCCTATCTGCAAATTAAATTATTAATGAAGGTACGATAATGTTCTCTGTCTGGCGTTCTCTACAGCTAGCAGCCCAACCAAGCCCCCAAGCTATCCTTAGTGCCCTATTTTGCAAGACGAAACCCCTGTCTATGTTATGTCTGCTGGTGAAACCCCAGAGTATTATGCCAAGATACTCGAAATACCAAGATTACTGTCTTCTACGGTTTTTACCTCCCTTACTGAGTCAAGGTTTAAATACGGTATAATGCTCTGGGGCTCAGCACCTCGTACTCAGTTCATACGAATAATTAAGCTGCAAAAAAGAGGCGTACGAATTATGGCAGGGGTGCTTTGACGCAGGTCGGATTACACATATTTCCAACTATTTAAAATATTACTTTCCTTCTAAATAAAACTACATTCCACCGTTTTATTTAGGAATAATCAGATGTTCACATGTATAATACTAGGGCACGAATTACATAGTTTATTATTTCTAGAATAAGTTATATTGCTATTTATAAAATTACCCTGTAATGGTTTATTGTTATTGAATATAAGAGTATGAAGTACTATTTATTAAATCTAGTGATAATTCTGCTATGATTTCTGAAGGTTTATTTTTATATTGTTATCTTATAGAACATTTGTAATATCGTAGAAATTCAAATTGTTGTGAAAAGATGTATTGTTATAAATAAATGATTTGATTTGATTAGAGCTTCAAAGTAGCATAGGCAAACTGCCCACAGGTTACTACTAACTGTTGCGCCATAGGTTACATCAAAACATGGACCCGGAACTGTTAAATAAATTACCCCAGAAATATTAAATTGCAAACAAACATTACTAGATTTAAAATCCAAATTAAATACCACCTTTTAAAGAAGGCCTGTTGTTACACTGCCGACGATATTCAATTACTCATAGATCACCATTATTATAAAGGGTGGGTGTTGAATTAGGGAGATGCAAAAACAATGAAAGGTTCCTATAACATAATCCTAAAATTTTTGTTACCTGCCGCCATTTTATTTTACTTGTATTTATACTCAGAACATTGATTGACAGATTAAACTTCGTATGGTGGTTAATGTGTCTTAAACTAATTTAAGAAAAATAATATTATAAAATCCCTATAGAAATAAAGGAAGCGTTAATTTTAAGAAGGAAGAGGAAGATACGCTGCTGTTTTTGCGTCCTACAACTGGTACATTACCAGCCGATCTTTTGATGTTCACCTCTTAGGTGTTAAGTCGCACCTGTCAAACAGGTGAATAATATTTACAGTCAGCTGATCCAAAATGAGAACTATTACCGCATAAGGTTAAAAACTGCTGTTTTCAATTTTAATTGCTAACCAGCTGATAGCTAAAAGTAAAGTTAATAAATTGTTTACACTTTCTCGATTGATTTCACGTTATTGTGACCTTTTGCAAATGGTTCATTATACGATTCCAGATCGATTGTTCTCATGTGTGGTCTCCTTGGCTTCTGTTTTAACTTGCAGATTCCCAGTCTCACATAGCTTTCGAAAAGGGGAAGCAAAAGTATGGTGGTTTGGTTTTTATCTGTTAGGAAAAGTCGGCAAATACAATCGCCCTGATGAAAATAAATACCATAAATATATCATACCCGCTTGTTCTTGATACGTATAATGAACCAGTTTACCACAAAGTCACAATAACGTAAAATCAATCGAGAAAGCATAAAACAATTTTATGGTTAATAAATATTAGCTTACTTTAGCTATCAGCTGGTTAGCAATTAAAATTGAAAACAGCAGTTTTAAAGCTAATGCGGTAATAGTTCTCACTTTTGATCAGCTGACTGTAAATATATTCACCTGTTTGACAGGTGCGACTTGTACACCTAAGAGGTGAACATAAAGATCAACTGGTAATGTACCAGTTGTAAAAAGGACGCAAAAGTGAAAGTATAATGTTAAATTATTAGGAAAATGAGTTTTATCTTAACGTAAAATTTAAAATACAAATTTTTTATTCTCATAATTTTGTATTATGGGCCATTTTCATGGTATTTTAATTTAAAATTTAAACAGCCGCCATTTTGTTTCTGTAAGGTTTTATGAAAAATTTATTTTTTCTCGTTGACCTTGTACATAAACACCATACGAAGTTTGAATGCAATCGGTCAAACCGTTCTGAGATATAAATTTTAAGTAAAAATACTAAATGGTATACTGGGGTACAAAGAATTTTAGGACCCTTGTTTATAGGGACTATTTTCATAGTTTTTGCCTAAGGAACCCCTCCTGAAATTTGGCGCCCTATTTTAGAATCAACCCTGTATAACAACAAACGATATGCATTATCATTATTAACACATAAAGTGCAGATCTTGCTGGAACATCCCTGTAGCCGAAACCCAAGGTGAGTCCAACAAATCTGAGAAAGCGAATCTGGATACGCTCAACTGCTCAATGTGTCCAATCTGGTGAGGGACCAGGAAGGCGAGCAATACTCTAGAATTGAAGTCGAACCAAGTGCACAAAAGAGTTCTTAAGGTCAGGGCGAAAGCCATCTCTGGCTATTCTTGCTATGAAGCCCATGACACTGGTCGTACGCTTGCAACAAGCGAGATGTGATCTTCCGGGTTCAGTGTAGAAGAGATGACACCCTAGGTCCTACAGTGTTGGGGCAGTGAGAATCGATCCACCGATGCTATAAAAATAGTGAAGTGGGCTTCTAGAGCGACTAAAAGTAATGATGGTGCATTTTGAAGTGTTGAGTTCCATGTCGTTGAGCAGGCACCAGCAGTCTATTACCATCAAATCATCCTGCAGAGCTGTCCCTCCATGGAGATTTCCTTGTGAACTTTGGTCATCGGCAAACAGTAACAAAGCGATGAGTTGACCCTCCTGAATATCGTTCACAAACAAGGAGAATAAGATGGGTACGTCGGAAGATGCAATGAAGGTGAAGACCTGCTCTCCCTAAATCTCACTATCAAAGGCGGCCAACACGGTAACTTCGAAAACATCCAAGAAACGACCCAGTGATTCCCAAGGCCTCAAGCTTGGTGATCAGCAGGCAATGGTTAATCTGTCCAAGGCCTTGGAGAGGTCCAGATATAAGCTGTCAGTCTGATACTTTGTGTAAGACATGCCCAAAAGACTACATTGGCCAAACCATCACTCCATTGCATATTCGTATGAATAAGAATCTTAGCGACACCAATCTCAAAATTAATACCAATCAATTTCAGCCCATGCTATGGATCATAACCAAAATTTTAATGAATTTTGTTCTTCAAAAAGTGTATCAATTTCAAAATTCCAATCGCGTTTCATTAACCCACATGGAGTTGCCCATCAAAAGGTTTTAAGGACTAAATTGCCTGATGGCATTAACCTAAGATTTGGCTAGCTTACCTTTCAATTTTAATGTTCTTTCTAAATTTCTTTTCCAAATTATAGTAAGTATCACAAATGTGTATTATTTCTTTGTTATGTTTTAATTTTTAACTTGTTACAAAATTAGATTTACATGTTTTGTAGTTTACATTGATCACGAATTACATGGTACGGTATATTATTTCTAGGAGAAGTTATATTGCTATTTATAAAACTGCCCTGTTATGATTTATTGTTATTAAATATAAGAGTATGAAGTACTTTTTATTAAATCTAGTGATAATTCTGTTATAATTTCTGAAAGTTTATATTTATATTGTTATCTTATAGAACATTTGTAATATCGTAGAAATTCAAATTGTTGTGAAGAGATGTATTGTTATTAATAAATTATTTCATTTTATTAGAGCCCGGAAGTGGCATAGGCAAACCTCCCACTGCACTATGGGTACTAACTGCTGACCCATAGGTTACCTCAAAACATGGACCCGGAACTGTTAAATAAATTATCCAGAAATATTAAATTGCAAACAAACATTACTAGATTTAAAATCCAAATTAAATACCACCTTTTAAAGAAGGCCTGTTGTTACTCTGCCGAAAAGATCTCATTACTCGTAGATCAATTACTAATAATATAATAACAAACAATATGCATTATTATTATTTACACATAAAGTGTATACAAGAATGACGACTGTAATGCAACGTATTTTGTCTGTTTATAAAATAAAGAATTTGAACTTGAAAATGGGAAGGTTCTTCAGACACACGGTGACTGTAGGTTCAAAGTCTATGCAACACATGTTGTGTAAATATGCGTTAGTACTCGTACATCTTTGTCACAACTTGGGCACTTTTGTTTCAAATATACTCTTAACTGTCAAACTATGTTTTTCTCCAAACATGGAACTTATTCCAGACCTAGAGTTGTTTTTATAACTATTTAAATATTTATGTACATTTTTATTTTTTCAGTGTGCAAAAACTTTACTGATAATTAAATTTCTATTTAAAAATGACAATGAAAACACTTTAAAATTATCAAAAGATCAGGAATGCAGAAATGATCATTTTCACATGAAATGGGCAGTGTCATACATATTATTAACGTATAAAATGATTGAAGATATGCAACAGATGAACATATACAAGATTAAATTAGATGGGGAAAATTTGTGGTTCAAGACCACGCTCACGTCAACCCTTTGGTTTATTGTGCTGACTCCCTGTTCTCCTAATTAGGCAGCCCCACCCCGTTTGCTTACAAAGCTCGAGGAACGCGCTACCCAATTCTGATGGGTGTAACTCCTGCCACTCACGATACTCTAGAAGATCCTTCTCCTGGCCTCCAGGGTCTCGCATTCAATAAGAATGTGTTTTGCGCTCAGGAGTACGCTCACATAACCTACAAATAGTATCTCCTGTGTGGAGACCCATTTTTTCTAGGTGATTTCTAAAGTGCCCATGACCTGTGATATACGATATAACCAGTCTGATGTTCGGCGACTAAGACTGGTCAGAAGTTTGATATCCTTGACGGATTCTTGACTAAAAGTTTCGCGGGTTCCTGACATGGTAGCTGTTTCTCGCTCAGTGTGTCGCGCATTTGCCCTATCGGCTAGCATAGTTTTGACAAGAGAGGGACTGATTCCTACCGCTGGTTCCAGACCGGCAAAGGATGACAGCGCTCCCTTTTCAATAGTGCAATATACAATATTGCAATATACAAGATAGGATACAATATACAAGATTGCACGCAATCAACGATTAAGTGGACGATAAAAACTACGTTCTAACAAAAATTTTGAATGATTTAAAAAGAGCTTGAACTACAAATATTGAATGTAAATAACCTAGCTTAGTTCGGGTCAACCAAATTTTAAACACATTTCATTATAAACGGTTTTGTCATTAAAAACACAGTTTTTGTCGTGGTGGGTGACTGGACTGCCAACACGGATTATTTTAGGCCAAATTATTTCCTAATGTTTTGTTTAATGTTTTAGGTTACTTTTCACCTGAAGACGGGAACATAATCCAGATCTCGAAACGTCGTGTTCTTCTTATTCACTAAAAATGGATGGAGAGCACCGCAATAATCTTTCAACCAATGATTTGTTGTATAACATACATTACAACAAAATAAATGTTACATTGTAAACAAGCACAAATTTTGAAGTAATTAATAGATAAATGTAAAGTGGAAGATTGAACTTCTAGAAATTAAATAAACATTTTACGACAACTCCAACATACAAATACTAAATAAGGAAAAAACTTAGATAATTAGGAGCAGGAAACAGCAAGAACGCAATCTTCAAATTTTATCTGCAAAAAATCCATGAATTGAGTACAATTATTTTACAACTGGCAATGTTGTAATTCAATAGACGTTTTCCAAATTCCATAGATATACGTTCAAATAGTGGTATTAATCTATAAAAGAAAACTAGACTATTGTCTAGAAAAGTTACGTACGATACGACATGTAGTGTTTAGCTTATTCGAACGTCAGTTTGTATGTGTATGTTTTCAACGATACACACTCGTACGTTTTGTGTGTGTATTAAGAATTCTTTACTGGAAAACATAATGCTAAGACGTTAAGTTAATATGAAACCTCCAGTTGAAGAGCCTCTGCAAATCAGGAAAGCACTCGAGAAGACAGAATATTCGGATGAACAATCGAAAGGCGGGTAATATGCGACAATATAGCTTTATATTGGTACAAAGATCTACAGAATGCTTGGAATACTGTTTTCAATACTCGATTCACTTGGTTTCGTCCCATCATTGCTTTTCTCAACGGAGAATTACATTCTGAAGGCTTTCTGTCCGAAATAGTTACAACAAACTACTGTTGATGCTTAAGTTGTGACAGATTTTCTCCGTGTAGGAAAATCTGCCCAGTTTCGAAACTCGAGTGACCAGACTGTAACTGAGGTGCTACAGTCTGGGCCGAGGTCACTCATGGCGGAGACGTGGGACAAGCTCTAGGGGTCTATATTTTCCAACGGGTTTTATCAAATTAATAATTTATTATTAGCGTTTTTTAATATTAATGATAGGATATGACTCAGTAAAACGTAAAATAATATTACTTGGCTTCCTGAACCTTACGTTAGATGTAAAAAAACTAAATAAGCGAATTTATGAATTCATTTAATGGAATGAAGCCACATGGAATGAAGTTACGTTATTCCGTGAGCTAGGCGGAGTAGTCACCTAGACTAAGCTTCGGTACCACTAGGGTCCTTAATAATCACCTTAGCCCTGACGACAGGGGCTTCTCGTGGTGGCTAAGGTTCCAGCCTAGGGAGTGTGACGTATTTCACACCAAAGATCCTCGTTGGCTAATTGGTTTCACTATCCTGGTAAACGTGATTGAAATATGACGTATTTAACTTAGAAAAGCAATAATTTGGAAAAAGATCGAAAAACGGTATATTTTAATGTTATATAAACGGACAAATTACGTAATTCACAGCTAAAAGATATTTATAGTTAGAGACGTAGGCTATAGTTAAACGTAACTAACTACCAAAAATACCTTTTAAGTTTTAGCGTGCCGTATCGTATGTCAGTCTACCGTGATCCGAAGTGATCCAAGATGGAGACTGAGGCGCGAAAACATCAAGACGACCTGTTGGTTTTGTGGTTGGCGGGCGAGTTTCTCGATAACGTTCTTCTCCCCGGCCGTAAGAAGAAGAGTGGAAAATGTCGAGAGGGGACGTGGAGGGCCGTGGAAGGGTCCCTTAGTTCCCCTAGCTTGGTAGCGAA
Organism: Matsumurasca onukii; assembly: GCA_018831715.1. Taxonomy (NCBI): domain Eukaryota; kingdom Metazoa; phylum Arthropoda; class Insecta; order Hemiptera; family Cicadellidae; genus Matsumurasca; species Matsumurasca onukii. The sequence continues at coordinate 71,413,004 of CM032058.1, read as the reverse complement.
TTTAATTTTGAGTACGTATTATTCCAATCAGCTGATTTAAATTAAATTTCCCACTGGTGACTGGATATTCGTCGTCGTTGAGTTCAGTTGGCTGTGCCAGCCAATCAACTGTTTTACAGAGGACGGTATTTTTTTCTCTGTGGGGCAGTGTCATATGCGCATGCGCAAACTACAGCTGTTACTATCAATTAGCCAAAACAAAACATGGTGGAGGTTATGTTTTGCCGATCGACATTGGGTACTCCGGTCAGTATTCGGGTGTTTCCGTCATCACCAGTACATTTCCAACCGTTGTGGATGTATTTTAATTAGTGGACAATATAATTCATATCGTAAATATTGTTGTTTATTACATTAGCAGCAGGCTATAAAGTGTCTGGGCTAGGCTTACAGTAAGATTGCTCTTGGAAGAAGTGGCCTTGGAGTACAGGCACTGTGTATCCTATATAAATCACTGGTCAAATCTACACTTGAGTATTGCTCGACCGTCTGGTGCCCGTTTCAACTTGGCAAAATCGAACGTTTGGAGTCGATCCAAAGAAAATTCGTTCGTGCTGTTGGTTCCAGGCTGGGCTACAACTACTTGGACGAGCCCGTTGCTGAGATTGAGGTGGACAACACACCTCCAACCATCACACATGAATCGTCTTGTGGATAGTGGTCTTTCTACACTATCCACCAGACGACTGATGTGTGATGCCGTTTTCCTACGGAAGCTGCTAAATGGTGTGACTGGCTGTCCAGAACTGCTAAGTCAAATAGAGTTCCGAGCTTCTAGACCAACTCGCTCCCAGTTCCTATTCTTCTGTGGCTCGCATCCCACGAACTACGTCTTGTTCGGTCCGATTCCACGTCTCCACCGTCTGAGAAACCAACTATGCCAGCAACAGTTCGACTTCTACAGCAGTAGCTTGACAGGCGTCAAGAATATCTTTAAGAACTGAACCCCATCATTTTCAAATTATTGTATGTTATTAAATTACTATATGTATTTATTATTTGTTGTAGATCAAGTATAGATATTATATTATTGAACATGTTTCTGCCTCTAGAGACGCACCAAACATGCTTCTCATGGAAGATGTACGCAGGATAATGACATGTTGCTTGGTCCACAAATCAATCCTTCCTAATGAGCCACAGTACCTCAGTGAGAGACTCTCCTACCGGGGAGAGGTCATCAATAGAATTACCCGTCAGGACAGAAGGCTTCACTTTCCCCGAGTTAGACTTGAACTGGGCAGGAGAGGGTTCTCCTACTTTGGGATAATGTACAATGACCTCCCCGAGAACCTCAAAACAATGTCATTGTCTAGTTTTAAGAAGGGCCTTGTTAAATTATTGTCGTAGTCTAGTAATTATTGTTTAATGTACCTTGTATTGTAAACTATTTATTTTGTTATATTTGTGTACATACGATGACTGACTGGAGTTATTTTGTAAAAGAGTGTAAACTTAAAACCGCTCGCCAATAAAGGCATCTTTATTCATTTTATGTATTTATTGTTATTTATATCTATTATGGAGTGTTCTAAATTATTCGCATATTTTTCTTTTTACGTTATATACATTTATTCACGCTATTATTCATACTTTATCCATGTTATTAATTTATATATTTAACTATGTTATTATTCACACATTTATTTGTATTTATTATGTATTTATTTATAATATTTATTTCTATTGCTTAGAGCGTCATACCAGAGTTACCATCGTACAGCACTGTCTTATTTATTATATGTCTTCTGTATCTCGATCAAAAGTTCCTTTATCAATCTGTTCACTACTTAATCGCATCAGTAATCTAGTCATCTTTGCGTTTGTCATTATCTAGTCCAATACTTTTTTTAGGTTAAAAATACTAGCAACTATTATTCCCTTTTCGTTACCCATAACCACCCCAAACATTAAAGCTTTTTCTTCAAAAGAGTACAAAAATAAAGTACCATTAAAGTAGGGGTGGATTGGAAGAACTCAAAAATTATTTTTAACTTTTCATTTATCACACACGTGTTAATTTGTTTGTTTGTTTCAGCTCAACACGATTATCGATTTATATTGTAAAAATGGTGTTTACCGTGAATAAATAAAATAAGACCTAGTTGTGTAATTTCGTGATTCAAGGGCTAGCCTAGGCTATGACTGCAGGTAAATGAATGTGTATCGCCATTTAAACAGCTGTCTTTTAGTGTTTTGTTAACTATCTAGCCTTTAGACTGAGTCTTTATACTATGCTTGTCTTACTTTTAGGTTAGGCCTAGATAGTGGGCAGGCTAGAGTTGGGCGTTTGAACTTTAGTAAAACGTATTTTACACCCCTGTACATTTAACTCGTCACAAAGTGACAGAGAGGATGAACACCAAATGTAAGAAAGTTACCAGAAGAATTCATGCATACTTAATTCCATCAAATTGCAATCAAGTTAATTCATGAAATTAACAATTCAATTACTGTTCAATTAATTGAAAGAAACTTTTCTTTTACTATCGGCCAACAAATAAAACATATTACTATTTCTAATCTCGTAGATGTAAGCTATCAAGGTATTGACAGAGGTTTATCGAAATCGAGCCTATTTTAAAATAACCAATTCTATAAACTATAATCTAGTTCTTCCAGTTCACACCACGTCCAAACTACATAATTAGGTTGAGATATTTCAGCCTCGCTGTGGAGTACCATCTTCAGTCACTGAATGGCTGAAACAATTAAAAACCCTATTTTATAAATAACTACGAGTAAAACATTATTACGGGCAACATTACTATGGTTTTTGAGTGAACAAAAAGTACACGACGTTTCGGGATTTAGAATCTGGCCCCGTTTTCAGGTGAAAGTAACCTAAAGCATAACACAAAACATAAGTAAAAGACCAAGCTTAAAAGTAATCAGCGCAAGCTGACCAGTCACCTACCACCGAGCAACCTTAATTATTTCCCCTTTTTTTCTTCTTTCTTTTTCCCGTGAAACTGGTTAGTGTTATAAAAGCTAGTCTAGAAAACAATACAAGTACAACAATTTTACAAAATTATTGAAGAAATAGAGAACTCAAGCACGTCCACAGCCAGTGCCAGCTGCACACTGACTAGCCAGCAAGCAGCCCCACTGGCAGGCTCGGAGCATTGGTCGTACAATCACAGCCGTGAATCAGAACGACTAACTGCAACAGACAACACAACAAATACCTATTTATGCACAGCCAATAGAAGAGAAATTCTTTAAAGTTTTGATGAATGAATCAGGTTTTCTTAACAAAAGAGTTTAAATGGTTATTACTGGTAATAACTTGAACAAAGCAATATTGTTATTAAATTTCTATTGCGTAGCTGTATTTTATTTTATTGAAGGAACTAAAAAGTCGTAAGATCATACACATTATATAGTCACAGAGTATCATAAAATGGGTAGTTTTTCATGTTTGGAATGTGAAGTGGTGGTAAAGTAGATTCAGCACAGGTTCTGCGTTTGGCTTTACATCGATATACAGTAAGTGTCGCTTTGCTCCGCTAGATCTCAGCTGTGTTCTACTGTACAATATATTTCTCAATTTGACTCATTTGTGGTGTAATTATTTCACTTTGTTTGGTGTTTATTTAAATTGGGAACGGTTCCTTATTAATAAATTAGTAACTAAGAGGTTTTGTCATTATTTAATCGATTTTCTTACTACCGCTGCCGTGGAAGTTAAATGTAATCTGATCAGTGACCATTTTGAATAATTTACTGTTTTCATGCGTCATGTTTCATAAGCAAAAAATATATTTTTTAACTTATGAAAAGTATTATGTTATTTGTTTCTCCTCGTAGCCAAACAACGTGCTAACCTGGTGGTGATTCTCAGTAATACCACTCGGCTTGTCTGTCAATGTACAATGTATGATTTTCACTACACCAATGAAATACTTAACTTCTTCTTTGGTTATATAAGGGTTTGGGGAGTTTTCGAAAGATCATACTCAGCAGACTCTTGGATTAATATGCGTATGTCATAAAATGTTCATAGGGAAAACTGAAAAAGGTTTGGCTCAATATCACCATCAATCCACGTTTTTTCCAATCGGATTTTTTCTTTTGGCAGCTTTTCTTTTTCCATTGGGAACAACTTCTCTAGCCTAAGGCCTTTTCATATTCTTTTTAAGATCTGAACCTGGTAGGACACTGCCATTATAGACAATACATGTACTTGTGCCCTACTCTAGTAACAGACCAGGTATTGTTGTCATTGTTAGGTTTGTAACTATTTACATCAAGGGATTGAATAATCGTGTTATTATTCAGTTTAACGTGCACTAGCTAGCAATTGTCTACGAGATAAGTTATCACTAAGACTCCGACATCCTTCATCCTTATCCGCCGACTGTGGTAGTCTCCATCTGTCAATTCTGTCGGATCTGACATTGAGGTCTGATGTACTCAGCATCTACATTATTCAACATTTCTCCGTAGTCATCTTCTTCTGTAAGGATCTCAATTGCATCCTGGAAATTAGGTCCTTCCTAAAAATAAAATGTTAGCCTTCCAGGTAAATAAAGGTTTTATCATTAGCCTAGTGTTGCAATGTGGCCCTGTATGGAAGTCCAACAATGTTCACAAATATTAAACTAAGTTACTAAAAAAAAGGTTTAACCAGAAAGTTTTAAACTGAAAAAGTTTTAAATTTTAAACTATGCAAAGTAAAAATTTCTAGTTTAAAAACGTATCCTTGTATACCGCACACAACTTCATAAATTCCTCTGGTGTCTTTGATGAACTTCACCTCTAATAGGCTACATTAGTAACAAATAGGTCTTTATTAGTCAAGAGTGGCTTTACTTCAGTATTTTATTTTGTTATGTTCTTATAACCTTTATTTGTTATTTTTTGTCAACACAAATAACCTTTGACAGTAAATGTTTATTTTTAAATTGAAATATATTTTAAAACACGCCGTCCAAAACAAAATTCAGTTCTAAATGCGTTTGAAGTTAAAAGCCAAATAATCAAATTTTGTATATTAGTTAAAAGGAAAAGCTGGATTACCTTACAAACATGTTTTAAAGCAATTTATAAAAACGTTCAGTTCCTGCAGAATGTGTTTGCAAAACATTCATAAATAAGCCAAACCATTGTTGTGTGTAAGTTAAAATCTGAAGTTGAAATCTGAACTGAAGTGTAAAGTGGTCGCAGATTAAACTTCGTCTTTCTCTGTTAAACCTCGGGACTCCCCGGGGCCGAGCTTATCCTTCTTCAGCTGTTCTTCTGAATCCTGAGTAGGAACTCGAAGAGAGTGTTTGTGGATGACGAGTCTCAACGATATCTTGCAATAGCAAGCCTCTGTGTTAAATATGTCACATACAAGTTGAAGTTAGTACCACATTAACTGTATCTTTGTTCGAAAAAGAACGAAAGTACTATGGATACCATAGATACCATATATGCCATAGATATTATAGATGCAATAGATACAATAAATACCATAGATGCCATAGATACCTTAGATACCATAGATGCCGGAAATGCCATAGATACCATGGATATCATAAATGGATATCATAAATGCCATAGATACTATAGAAGCCATAGATACCATAGATGCCATATATGCCTTAGATGGCATAGATACCATAAATGCCGGAGCTGCCATAGATTCCATGGATGCCATGAATGTTATAGATACCATAGATGCCATGATGTTATAGATACCGTAGATACCATAGATGCCATTGATACCAGAGATACTATATATACCATAGATACCATAGATGTCATAGATACCATAGATGCCATGATGTTATAGATACCATAGATGCCATACATACCATAAATACCATGGGGAATATTTAAGACTTTTTAGCCGCAACCTTCACTGGGTTTTACGGCTAGTTGAGGCTTCGAGAGGTGCAATAGCTGAGAAACTATGAAGAGAGGCTGAAAGGTAATCACACCGTTACATCGGCTGTTCTATTCGTTGGGATATCCCACAACATGCAATGTAATGCTTTCATCAACGTATTTTTGAGATTGCAATTATTTCCCTCGTATTACAGTTTTATTATTTGGATTATCAACGCCAAAGAGTCGAAATTACAAAATTAAAGTACCAAAATCATGTTTAACGTACTTTAAAAAAGCAAAAACAACTTTATTAATGCTCCTTGCTTTCGGTATTCATAGGACATTCTGCGAACCCGACAAGAAAAGGTTGATTAATTAAATAAATCTTTATTCATTCTTTTCAATTATTACAATTACAATACACTTTTTATACATCATGTGCAAATACGTATCATATAAATAATTATGTTCAACAAGTTGCCATACAAAGAGCAACAATTACATATGTTAATAAGGTTAAATAAACAGAAAATGCTACGTGATTAATTAAGGCATTGCACCTTCTGGTTAGGCTAAAACTTTATTCCCCATACCCAAAAAATTACTTGGAATCCCCAAACACAATGGAGAACCCCTGATCGAAATATTCCTACTCAAAAAACTAACCAGTTTAAGACGATGGGATGACCTTTTACCTTATCTGTAAAATTTGTATGATGATAGCAATTAATAATAAATTACACAAATTAACCCAATGATTCTTCTACACTCACACGAAATCTGTTCATTACAAAAGTTTAATGATATCTTGCGTTGTGAGTTTGAGTTTGAGCGAGGAGGAAATGTAAGTGGAAGGAGTTTGGAACGACGGAAGGAAACGCTGAGTATTGACAATCTTTGAGTAGACAAAGTGTTCTTGACATTGCAGGAAATCTTATACTTGATGGAGATGTAAATATCAACTGTTCGGTACAATAACCAATAGCAGCTGTTATCCACTCCATTCGGTAAAGATATTGAGGAAAGTTAAAACAAGCAGTAAAATTACACAAAGTGGCTGATTCTCGAAGAAGGGCCATGTATATGATAAGGGTATCAATTTTAATGGGCGACTGTAAAAATTACTTAAATGAGAAAGTTATAAACTTCTAGTTGGTATTCAGGAATCTTGCTTTGACTAAGCAGAATCTCAAAAGGTCGTTACATACTTAATTGTAACGACACTGACTTGAAATTCAAACACTACTTACGAGAGTACAAACGTATTTACAAAAAGGTGATTAGAATTGTCAAACGGTTTCACGTGGATACAAAAATAAAGCAATAATCTAACTTATCTAAATCAGCCTGGGAAATTAAAAACCATAAATCTACCACAAGAAACAGTTCTATTGAAATTAAAGTCGACGGAAATAAAACTGTTACAGACAATCGTAGTATAGCAGATCTTTTTAACAAGTTCTATTCAGAATTCGCGTTAGGAGTAGATGGACAAGATGTTCACAGCTAAGGACAATAATACTATTCACATATCTTCAAGAGCTGGATCTTATTAAACATTTAGAAATTTAAAAAACAAACTGTCTATTAAAGAATTAAAATTGTTGTTGTAAAATTGTTGTTGTGTTTGTTGTTGCATTTGTTTCAATGCATGGATTATCGTCAGATTCAGCAACTGAAAGAAACTCTTTTAAACTAAAACATCATAAAACATGTGTTAATTAGTTTAAACATTGGTTCCTTCAGTTGCTGAGAGTCTCTGGCGATGAAATGCCATGCATTTGAAAGACCTCAGGATTAAACATTTTAATTCTTATTAGTTAATTTTGTTTTTAAATTTCTGATAATACTATTATTTGCCCGAAATCCATGTTCTTGTCTCCTGTCAGTGAACGTGAAGTAGTTTATGTCATATGAAAATGCCTGCCAAAAGGTCTGCTGATGTGTTTGGTTATTAAAACAACTGTAGAGATTTCTGTAAATTTATTAGCAAGAATTCTTAGTGGAGTGTGGAGATGGACAGTTCAATGATCTCGGTTCATGGTCGCCTGAGAGACCTTGTCGCGTTTGTTTAAATAATCGCGGACTCGTAATCGCGGGGTCTGTGGTTGGTGTGACCGTAGCCGGAGGCGCTGGGGTCACGAGCATCGGTGGAAGGGTAAGTGTCGCCTTCCATTTTTCTTTGTAAGTCGGACGTTTTGGTTGAGGCTAGGGGCCCCAACCCCTCTTTTGATTTACGCGGACGTTTTATTCTTTTCTTATTTGACAAATTTTGAGTTAGTTTGACATTTGATTTATCTTTTCTATTCTCGGCTTAAATTAACTTACTTGCGAGTTTTTCTTGAATTATCTTATCATTTGTCTATCGTTCGGTTCAGTACAGTTTGTCGCCCTTCAGGAGTCAGCTTAGATCGAGAATTTTCGATTAAGAAATATCACTAGGGATCACTGGCTGTCCAGCACAAGCTAGGGCTTGTATAATTAGTTATCACCTAAGACATTAGACTGAGAATCGAATAGTGGTTCAGACGATTGCAAAATAATTTGTAGATCGATAATTATACTTGGTTTGAATGCAAGAGCGGTTCGGTGTTTGTTTCCTGGCATATGCCCTGTAGTAAATTAAGCGAGTTATAGTTGAGTTACGCCTCTAGCGGTACTTTTGGGTTTGGCTAGTTGAAGATCCAAAAGGATCGTGCCACAATGTTTCACTGATATTGAACCACCTTTTACAAAATTGATAAACTTATCATTTAAAGAAGGGGTATTTCCACCAGTATTAAAACCAAGTAAGGTAGTTCCTGTTTATAAAAAAAGGAAACTCCTCTTACATGACCAATTATTGCCCAATTTAACTTTTACCAGTATTTGGAAAGGTAGTAGACAACATATTTTACGAAATACTATGTTCTTTTATTGAAAGTCAAAATAGTATATCAAAAACCAATTTGGATTTAGGACAAACAAATCTACTACTGAGGCAATTAATGAACTGGTAGAAAATGTAATACATGCTTTAGACAAAAACAAACGGCTGTCAGCATATTCTTAGATTTATCTAAAGCTTTTGATTGTGTTGATCATTCGAAACTATTAAAGATATTAGACAACTGAGATGTTAGAGGACCATCTCTTCGATGGGCAAAATCATACCTGTGTGACCGAACACAAATAAACACTGCTTTATCTGGTCCAATTGAACTGAAATATGGAGTTCCGCAGGGGTCCATTTTAGTACCTATGCTATTTATTTTATATGTTAATAATGTAAATTCACTTATAAAGAATAGTGATTGAGTTCAATATGCAGATATACAACTTAAACGATCACTGCTCAGACACTGCAAGAAATTAATAATTTTCAATATATTACTAAAAAGATTTGAAGACAAAAGGTTTGGACCGAACCGGGACATGAACCCGGGTTCCCGCTTGCTGGCCGGTTTTGCTCACCACTACACCATCCTGCCTAACTATTTCTGCCTTCAAATTTAGAGAAGTATTTAAATCTGAATGTTTATGAGACTCATGTCGTGATGCTTTCAAACAATTAGACATTCTAACCTTTTCATCCCTTTATATTTATGATTATATTCTTTTCTTCCTTTATAAATGCAGCTTTTCACAAGGCATTGAGGTTCATCGTCATGATACTCGATCAGTAACTAGTTATAGAATTGACTATCATTGACTTGAATTATTAAAAAATGCCATCTCAGGCAAACATCATATTGTTTCAAAATCTTCCGAACAAAATTCAAAATCTCCAAAACACAAAATTATTTCAAGAGAGCTTAGAACTTATTTGGTCAACGGAGGGTTTTAAAGGGTTCAGGAGTTTATGGACCACCCACTTACAATTAAGAAGTATGTTTATTAAATGTTATTATATTAGCTGTATTTTAAATTATGTTTAATTTTATTTGTTGTAGGGGCTTGTAGTTTTCTATAATGATTTATTGTATTGTCTTAAATACCAACACAATCAAATTATGTATATTGGTGATAAATAAGTACAACGTCTAATATTATAGACTAATCTATATCACAACGAGACTCTCAAAGATAGGAGAGAGCGCCTGCAGTTTTTGTTAGGCAATACCCACATGGCATCACTGTGGCTGTTTTGCATTGCAGCGCCTTCACTGTCGATACAAGAATATTGCACGCCAGTTTAAGAGTCCGCAGTAGTGATCGTGACCTTGAATTTTGTCCCATAAGATCAATGTAAACACATTTTCTTGGGACACTTTACGCCTACAGTTTTTTAGAATAAAATTTGTTTTAAAGTTAACTAAATACTTTAGTGGCTCCGCTGAGCCGAATTTCCATTTGCTCATTTATCAACTAGTGACATAAATCAAAAAAATTACTAAACGTTGTATTTGAATTTTTGTTTTGATTATTAAACTAGTAAAATTTTTAAACAAGTAATCAGCGGAGACACTTAAGTACATTGTCATATTTCAAATAAAACTTATTTCAAACAGATCTGATAAAAATTGTGAACGTGAAGTGTCTCAAGAAAATGCTTGATTTTACATTGTTCTTATGGGACAAAAACAAAATGGCTGACAGGTACTGTGCACTCTTAAAAGCCTGTTATAAATTCTGTTCTATTCCGTTCTGTTCTATTATATAATCGAACTGATATCATACCTTAATACATTTTGAGCTGAAGAAAAGGATTTTATATTGTATTAAACTAACTATTTTGAACTGAAAATACGATGATGTTGTCATTAAATGTTGAGGTATTTTCACAGACATAACTTTTTATAGGTGGGGCAGGTTAAGTGCAAGACTTAAATAAACCAAAAATAATTAATTTCAGTTTACTAATACTAACGAAGTTATACGGTATGTTACCACATTGGAATTAAAATACCAATTAATCATAACATTTACAATATGATTAAGTTAAAAAACTTCAAATAACCAATACTAATATTTTATTTGGTTGACAAGATCTTTAAAAATCTAAGTTTTTCGTCAAGCCCGACCAAGAAAGGGTTTAACTTTATTATATGCACTGGGGCTTAAAACGAGGGTTTATGTAATTTATATATAGCCTATATCAAAAAGAAAAATTGTTGTTTGATTTAAATAGAACACAAACAACTAGACCATCCCTCCGGTTCTTTGTCTCTCGTACGGCACTTCGATGTGTACCGTGCCACATGTACGCGAATGCATAAAATCACAATGACATACACTTTAAACCTTCGTCTTTGACTCTTTGTGTCTTTAGTATTAAAATAACATGATCAAATATAGTTTGTCTGTAATAATAATATTAAATCTGTTCTGTCCTTTTTGAAAAGCCCTGTATACGCTTCCCAAACGAGCTATTTTCACTGGGTGGAAACAGATCGATAACGGATGCAGTGAAATGAACAGCGCACTACACCACTACACTAGGACTTACTGAAGAACTGCTGTCAACTTCAAGTGTGAGTGACGTCACGACAACTCCAACTGTACTTCTCTTCTCACTCTAAAGTACAACCGACAAATTGTTTACTTTTCTTCCTATAGACTTCTATTGACCTTCTCATGAGCCTCGGATAGTAGTATGGTATTTTGCTGAACACTTTAATTTTGCGAACATGATGCAATGTCTTGTTGCTAAGCTGTGTTCAGCTACTGTTGTCTTGTCTGATGTCTACTTTAATTCTGATGGATATCAACCTCTTCGTCTCGCCGATGTAGTAAAATCCATGGCTACATGGAATTTCATATAGGCCTACACCTGGCGTACCCAGTGGAATTGGTTAAAGACAATGTCTTATTTGGCTACTAGGCTTGAGTACGGTTCTGATGTTGTGTTTCCATAACACCCAACTTATTTCTTCCATAAGAAAGTCATAGACATCTTTAAGAAAAAGAAAATAGTTTCAATTGCGATGATACCTGCAAACCTCCAAGTGGCTGACATTCAAGAGTAAATCTGTGCATGCTCGGGGCACAGTTGAGCCAATGCGAGTACAGAGACACCTTGAGGACCGTTCAATGAAGTACGTCGGCGTCTATTGGTTGATAGCAGCAGTTTCGCCCAATCAGGTTCGCTGCTACGGTTGGTACACCTGACGCAAGAAGGAAGCAGGTGGCAGTACGACGACGGAAAGAGCTAGAGTCACCTGAACCAGCAAGTCCACTGAGGATGCTCGATTGCAAAATGAGTGAATCGTTTGGCACTGTAAATAATTAAATATTGAAGTGGTCTGTGCCGGAAGCCTTAGATGGTAGTGGTGATAACGCTTTAAGAAAACAAAAACATAGACAGGTTTTATTAATTTCATTTCGTTTCTATCTAAATTTTGTTAAAATGTATGCTAAATATATTTTACAAGTTCTTAAAGAGCTGACTGAATTAGGTTATTTTAAGGGGGCTTTAATCTAAAAAGAAAACATATTAGACTTCAATACACCTTATAAAAAATTTGACTTTTCATTTAAAAATAATGTCTAAGTTGTAAAAGGACGTACAGTTTTGTGGATCAGCGTCAATGATGCTTAAAGAAATAAAATGTTCAAGTCGAATCGATTATAATGACATAAGAGAAATCCAGAACATTTCAGTTACTCTCTTAAACAATCGAAGTGGAACATACGTATGTTATTGATTGCAAATATAAATTAATTTCAACCCTACATACCGTATGATTGATCAACACACTTAGATCAATTATACGACTAAACGGCGTCTTATACGGCTAATAAAAAATCTTTCTTTGGGAAAATACACAACATAAATATTTTGATAGGTAAAACGAGACATTTACGAGAGGTAAATGTTTCTATACCTGAGGCAGATTAAAAATTAAAATGTTGATGCTCGTCAAACCTCAATCAAAAGGGGGTAGATTGTGAAACCCCAGATTGACAGGCCCCTTGTCTGAGTGAAAGCAAAGGACGAGAGAGAGAAAGTAACCAACTTCATTAACAAAAAAGTTAATATAACTTAACAGTTCGTTACTTATTGTTGTTCCATCAAAATAGTTACACAGTTGTTGCTTAAGTCACGTATGGGTAGAACGACAAAATTAACGATTGATGTCAAATTGAAAGGAAAGTTTAGCCCTATTGGCTACTAAATAGAGATTCTTTAAACAAATTATGGTATAATCAATATTAAAAAAAACGCCGCTCCTGCAATGTGTAAAATGAGATAGGTATTTCCTTGTGTGTTAAAAGGCATTGTTGAGTCGAGGCACACAGGGATAATATCACCTTTCATCCTGCCATAGTTACAACACAATGGTATACAGGGTGTGTCCACCTTTCCTCACAATAGATCTCACGTCTTACTTTCTTTGTGTGAGAGGCTGGGGGAATTTATAGTGAAGAGGATTCTATGTATATGTGTTTGAAGGAGATCTGCTTGTAAGAAGATTGTGGGGTTTGCGCACGTGTTATTTCAAACACTTTCCTTTTACCGTTCTGTTCTATTGGAACTTATACTGTATACATTATACATGTTAGAAATTCAATGTTTATAAACGTAATATTCAAAACGTTTCGTACTCGTAGCATGAGAATAATGAGAATTTTAGGATATCATACTGTTGAAAATTAAATGTTTCATCGAAATAGTGTCATTTAATTCCTTATTTGCTAAAAAGGCCTAAGGCACAAAATACAGACTTTTTAGATTTTTTTGGTATTTACTTTTTTATATAGAAGCTGAAGGTCGATTTAAAGGTTTAAATATGGGACCATTGAGGTACCCTCCATTATACAAGACAAACCACGTTTTAAACCATAGCCGCGTTCAAAATGTATGCGTGTACAACAAACATTTTAGAAAAAAAGTCCCAGGTCGAATTGTGTAACCTCCTCCTTGCATATGAAGTCGGTTAAAACTGTAATAACGTGCCGTTGGTTAATACCTGTCATTTTCGTCTTGGTGCAGAATTCGTGAACGAAATTGCATGATGCGAGATCCAGACTTCTTGCAGGACATTCGTGAGACTCAAATCCGCTCCTGCCATCGTTCAGTAAACGTTTAATGGAACTACTAATTATAAACTGTTGACGATGGTGTAATTTCTGAGGTTAAAACATTATTACGGGCGTTCTCCATCGTTTTTGGGTGAACAAAAAGTACACGACGTTTCGAAATCTGGAATCTGACCCTGTCTTGGGGTGCAAAGTATCTTAAACCACAACACAAGAAAATAAGAAAACAGCCAGCCTAAAAGTAATCAGCGCGAGCTGACCCGTCACCCGCCACCAAATAGGTCCTAACCTTAATGTTTTGATTTTATAACAGTTAGCCTATAGAAACATTTAAAACTTCATGATATGAACGACCGCAACGCAGAGTAAGATTCTCTTACTCGAAAAATCAGAGAATTTAAAAACTTGCAGGTTCCATCAGCGAGTGTTTACTATTTAAAGTTAAATTCCTGATTGAAGTGACAGTTACTTAATTATTTTACATTGTAAAACTTGGAAATTAGACAATTGTTTTATGTTCCATTCCCTCCCTACAAATGTTTTTCTGTGCAAATAAAGATTATTCTTTGTTCAAATAACAAAATAAAGAAAAAGGAAATAAATCTAAACAAGTACGCTACAAGGCTCGTAGCTACACCGTGTGACGAGGGCGGTGAGCAGAGTAGAGAGCGGTACATCGATATCCCGGCGTCAGGCCGGCGACACTCTTGTATTTGTATGCTAATGCTCGTCCACAACAATTATAACTCGTTTTGACACGGTTTAACAACAATTAACTCCTGTCAAACCAACTCTACCGGAGCTTCCCCTTGAGGTGGCGCGGGGGACTATTAATATATTATGTTAGACAATGATTTTATTTCTTCTAGAAAACTACGTTGAATTTTGAATTCATAATAGTTAAAATAATATTTATTCCCTGTATCCCGAAATGACTTCATTGTTACAAAAATAAAACATCTTGCGTCACTACAAAATTGTAAGGTTTTTTGTTTATAATAAAAGTGGTGTCTCATAAAAGACGTGCGAAATAACTAGCGTTTAAACTTATGTGAACTTTGGGTTTTAATGCAAAATAACTAGGATACATTAAATCTTTCAAATTTGTTACTCTAATACGCTCCACTCACTGCCTCGCTTCAGCCTTCGGCCTCAGCTTGTCCTCCTGTATCATCACGGGCGTTACGAGGCTATTCGCTACGCTCACACCCTCGCGCCGGCCTTTAGCCTCGGACTTAGAGGGTTTTTACTAGCTAGAGGTTATATTACTTATTATGAAAGGCAACACACTTTAAAGTTCAATAACAGCGGACTACTCATTCCGCTGTTATAGCAAAAAATAACTTTTGCCACCATTTAAAAACGATTTGATGGATTTACATAAGTTTTGGTACTTGGGTGTAAAGTAACAAAATACATATTTATTTCAAGTTTCATCAAAATCAGATGAAACTTACTTGTTTAAAATAACTTAAACCCCCTTTTCGGTGAAAAGTCCCTCCCCCCATTTTCCGGTAGTCCAATTTTACTGGTTAACGAACTCGAACGAGATATTTACAAAAGGAACATTAGTATCGAATTTGGTCTTGATTCTTTTGGCAAACTAAGAGTTGAGTTTACGCATTAAAAATTAGTTTCAATAATACTGTGTCCATATTGACAGCATAATCTATAAACATTGTAGCTAAACCTTTAGCGAGCCTAGCTGTCTCGTCCCCTATATTCATGAGCTACCTAAAAGGGTTAAATTTAACTATATTTTATATTTACATCAATATTTATTGTAAAACAAAACATTATTTCTATTTCAGTTAAAACTGCGCACATAAAGTTAAATTTAACGCATAGTTCAATGTTCAATTTCCCTATTGTATTAGTTTATTAATACAATAGTATAAGTTACTATAAGCATATGCACATTTGTACAGTCTGGCATGCTGTTGTATAATTATGTAGCCTATGTATCTGCTCAGACAGCTGGTTTCAGATTCACTGCCGACACATAGGTTGTGTAAGTAAACAAATAAGAACTTACTTAAACATTCTTAATAACTTAAATGTGCATACAATACTTTTAACCTATGCTAGGGGTTATTTGTAACGAGACACTAGTTTTCTAGAAAACTCTATAGCAGAGTTCGTAACAATTTTGTTTTTAATTAAGGAAAGGATAGTAAAGCTGAGAAGATAATTGCAGGAATCGAGCCTTGGACCGAAGTGTAACTATGAAAAATCCAATACAATACATAACGAGAGTCGTTATAAAGTTTAAATGAATTTTGGTTTGAATTGTATGGAGGAAAACAAAATACTGTTTTAATCCAATCAACAAACAGTTTGTTTCGACCAAGCATCAGGCTTTCTATGCAAACATGGTTTATTTCTACTACAATTTTCGAACAACTGTTATTTTTGAAATTATACGTAGAACTTTTGAATCAATATACAAGTTTTTAAATAACGTTTTTTCTTTCTTTTTGTCTTCTAGGTATTTAATCATTAAAAGGTACTGTATTCTAAACGTAAAATTGTATGATTCCTTAATCTAGTTTTTTCGGTTTACACTACGTCAAAAAGTCACAAAGTTGTGAGCTGCCTGCTGTCTATTAATCCCAGGACTGCCACCATCAAACCATAGCAGCCCTGTGACCAATAGGATAGCAGGAGATTATTTCAGTTTCACCCAATCAATGACTAAATATAGTACTCCACAGCGATACCGAATAATTTCAAGCTAATTACCATGATGTTTTGAAGCAGTGTGATCTGGAAGAACTAGATTATAGTTGTGACACCGGCCGCGAAAGGTAATAACTAAGATTTATAATTCCGCTTAGTTAAACTATGGCTTCTTAGAAAAACGGTGACCAGTTTTACGGGAATAATATAACTAGGAATTTGGTTTTCAATGCAATCATGTCGGAGCTGTCCCCGTTCTATGAAACTCAAGAGAAACTAGTATTCATTATGTAGCCTACACACGAGTGCTTGTCAGAGAGGGAGTGGTTTCTATTTGTATTTTGTTTTACTATTTACCCAGCTAAGTTGGATCGGTTACGTGCTACCTACATACTTTCAGTGTCGAGTAGCTCTTCAGGGTCTATACCCGAGTTTTTAGAGTTTTAAAGTGGCTTATTGTTGTTGAGAGTTTTGAGCTTGTTGTAAGCAGAAAGTTTGTGATTGTTACAAGTGATGTGTGTCAAAGACAGACACATGCCAAGCCAACTGACAGGAAACAGCCTAGTGTGAACCGGGCGTACGCCTATACCTATCGTACATCTAACACTCGCTGTACAGTTCTGCAACTTGATGGAAATCCAATTTAAAAGAAAACAACGCTTAGACACGTTAAATGGGATACAATTTCAATTTATCCTGCTCTACCAATTATTTGTAATGGCATTCCTGCCAAACAACACTTCCCTAAAAAGCAATAAAGTTTCTAAAATGTATGGAGAGGATGACTGGAAAATGGATAACGTTGACAGGACTTATTTTCAAATAAATTATGTTGTTGTATTGTTTTATTTATTTTAGGTACCAACTAGTATTCAAAGTAAATTATCTAGAGTGGAAAAGGTGTCAGTTGTGTTAAAAACTATAAACTAAATCTAACCTTTACTTACTCCCCGCAACTCTCATTTTGAATGGAGGCAAGATTATTAAACCGTAAAAAGGTCTGACAATGTTAAATGGTTTCAATACTAAGGACTTCTGACTTAAACAATCGGTGTAGAATAAGTTTTAAACTTAGGTTGCGTAGCTTTAAAGCAGTATATGAAAATATTGAATTAAGTGTAGGTGCGGAAACATGACAGTTTGTCCATGTCTGAAATAGACGATTAAATGACACCTGCCGACGCGTGCCTATAGCCAGGTCTGAAAGCTCAATCTGCTCAACAGATGTTGGTTATTAATTCCCTTCTCCGAGCAAACAATAAAATGCACCATTTGAGTAAATTGTATTTGTATTGCACTGCATGCTTTTAGTTCTCCGCTTTAGAAACGCAATATGGAGAGCTTACAAAATACCATCACCAATATTGCATTGAAGCTGCGAAAATTCTGTCCCACGTGCAAATAAACATTGTTACGAAAAACCAATGTCCCTACTAATTGACATTTGACACTGCACTTCTTTGAAGGTACTTGTGAAATATGTTTCGTATATGTGTGTAAAATAAAGATACATATCCATTACATTTAAATGCCATGACAAGTATTTGCTACATTTTTTATTATTATTAGACACATTTCCAGCCTAACTTAGGCTTACTGTGTCGATGGACACCAATTCAAATTGACAGCAACATGACAAAATATATTAAGAATTAATTAATTAGCAATGTTCATCGCTTCTACTTCACCAAAACCAGAGGTTTTACACCTTAATTTCATCAATGTGTGCATAGAGCTAACTTACATCCAATGTATGATATATGGCTTCTCAAATCATGTTTAATTCATTTTCTAACCCGTCTTGAAAGCTACGAAATAGGATATGGTGCGTATCTCACCTGATGATGATTATGACGCAATCATCATCTAGCTACTGTACATTCTACACACAGCCACGCCCTGCACATACGAGCTGTCTCATCTAACTAGCTTGCCTGTTGATGTTCAAACTCAATCCCCACCTACCATTCCGTTCTACTCACTGTCAGGCAGACAACTGCATCTAAGAACAATACAAGGTTTTTGGAAAAGAATGCCAAGGTTTCTAAACTTATAGGGCAGTATTTAAACGTATAGGGTGGTTCAGAAAGCGATTTCATTTTTAAGTTGGTACCCCTGCTTTACTTATAAAGATAAGCATCTCATATTTTTCAAATCGCTTTATACCTTTGACATTTGTTTTTATGGAGTGGTTTACAACTGAACAGTGAATTAAAATATATAAACCATTTGTTCTGTATTTTACTGTAAACATGTGTTTATCTGTGTTATTGTATTTTTCTTAAAACAGCTGTTTGCTAATTGTTTATTGTTTACAAATAATACTGACCTCTTCCATGTTGTTACTAAATGTTTTGCTCCAATATTTTCAAATAAAACTAACTTTCTCTAAATTGTGTATCTAATATCTTGTTATGAAAATCTCTCATACAGTCCACTCTCACAAAACACCATTTTTAAAAGTGGTGATCGATAATTTGATGCAGTTGCTCCAGACAAAGTTTCCTTGCCGCGTAGGCCTACTATTCCGTGTTGGTGACCAGCGTTGGCCGGCAAGATCCTATGGTCTGAATCCAGTGGACTTGTTTTATGGAGAAGGATAAGGTCTCGGGCCTTGCGACCATTGGTGAGCCAAAAGCAGAACTCTGAAGAAACATCAAAGAAATATCCCCAGAAATAACCAGAAAAGTGAAGAATTTCATCAAAAAAGCTTAGTTCTTCCGTGCTGCTCAAGCGAACTCATCGTCATAATTTTTCGTTTGATTTCAAAATATAAAAACTAGTTGTTTTAATAATAAATAATTTTACTGCCAAAACAAAAGTTATATTTTAAATATAAAATATGTAGCCTTTTAGTGAACCCTGTATGTTTGGACAAATATAATGTTTTACCCATTAAAATAAGCGTATAGGACTTTTATTTTTGATGTTAAGCTTTCACAACTGTCCACCAGGGGTGCACAAGTTTCAGAAAGAAATGTTTCCTTGTGATTAGGAATTTCGTAATATTTCAATTTGGTAAAGGATATCTCGCCATAACACGAATTATCTTCTAGTGTTATTTCATACTCTGAACGTATGAAAAAAGTATTTTGGCAATATATTGTTAAAAGAACAACGTATTATTAAGCTTTCATTGTTTGGTCAAACAAACTCTCAATAAAGTTTAATTGACATGTGTGTTATTTTCAAAGCATTGCAGTGTTTGTTCTTTCTTATCAAAACGCTGGAAACTCGTTAAATGAACTGGCTCGGTATAAATTAAACTGCAATACCTTATATTGTTTATTTTAAGAGATCGATTAAACTGGCTGGCTTGATTTGCGAACATTTCACCAAGCTCGATTCCAAAAAGCCTCAAAAACTGCTCAGAGGCCATTTTCATCTTTAAGGTACTAACGTGAATCTTTCTGATACACTGGTTGAACATCGTATTAAATAAGCAAGTAGGCCTATATAAATATTTTGGGCGCGAATGTGGAACGATATTTTTTTTCATAGTGTAAACATTATTGACAGTATAAACATCAATAATTGTTAAGTATTGATGAATGGCAGACTCCACAACCTTCACTTCTACAGGACAATGGAGCGTTCTCCAGATAAAAAATCACTTGCAATACGAATTGTCAGTGTCAAAAACACAGTTTCATGGATCTGGGCGCAACAGGAGGCCACGTGACCGCATGAGTCACGTGATCCAGTCACGTGACAACACAGACTGGTCACGTGGTTCCGTATCTGGGTTCGGCAACTTTACTTTGACAACTAGTGATTGTAACTAAAATAATATGTATTTTAACTGTAAAGTGAGTTTATTAAATTTATTTCTTAACTACAAACATCTGGCTGTTGTGGTAGATGACAATATTAGGAAAACAGTACGGAAATCATTTCGCAAGTCTCAGTGCTTATAAATACAAACCATGTAAGCGGGGTTAGTGTAGTGTTTAAGTTTTAAAACCGTATAAAATGAAAAATGGTGGGCTTGACAATTGACCTTCTTTTCAGTCCTATGAGTGTAAATATAAATCTAGTGTGTACTCTATTGTATAATAAAAGTATCTTGACCTAAAAAAGTAAAATAAAAATATCCAATCATAATAAACGTAAGACTAATGTTATTGTTATAATGTTAAGGCGGGTCCAGCCAAACCGTGTATAATTCCAACGGTAATTTATTTAGATAGCCCTGTCACACGTAAGAATATGCTGAAACGGGCAGTGCTTAGTGTGACGTGATCATTGATCTGTAATAGGAACAACAAGGGACAGACTGGCGTCATGCTGCATCTATATGCTAATGCAGCAACTCGACAATTATAGCGCCTCTTCACCCTAGATTTAACAATGACTGTCGACCTGCTAAACACGGTTAGCGCTTAGTGGACACTGAGTTCGAGCGCGTGCGACGCGATTTTCACTCAGCTTTAATGGACAATTTGAATAGAGGTATTAATTTTCACCCCACATTTTATCAATTTAACTGCAAACGGTTAACTGTAGACCGTTTTCTCGGTATTACTTTTCTCCGTTACTTTGTCAAGTGGATCGAAGTTGACAAACTGGTAAGAAGAAGACGAGCTGTCAGCGTAGATCGTGTTGAGAAACTTTGTGTGCCCGGGACACTGGAAGACTGAGAGTTGAGAGTTGAACCGGTGTCCAGGAAAATGGCAGCTCGTGTTATTTATATATCCGTGTTCTCAAATCTACTAACTCCCAATCCTGGAAATGCTTCATTAATGCGTGAAACATCGCAGCTTAGCGTAAAGATTCCTCAGTTAGTAGGTTACAGTATTGCATACTTTTAAATCTCTGAACGCGGTTGTTTTGCCAACACGTTTTACTTGGGATTGAAAACTGTTAACAAGTATTACAGTAGGTAATACAAAGTTTTACCAATACGAAGAAAGTGTTAAATTCTTAAAATCTCAAGTTTAATTGTTAAAAAAGGACCCAGTTTCGCTAAATAAGTAAAAATAGTAAAGCTAGATTGTATGTGAAAAAATAACTGTTTACAAAAAAAATATATAAAAAGCTCATGCAGTCTGCATCCGTTGGTTCAATGTTAACAGCCACCGTCAGAGCAGTTAATTAAGTTAGTATGCTGAATTTCAGCTTTAAACTAGTGTTCAAAACCCCGGATGGGTGTTTCTATCATCAACTTATATTTGAATAAGAGTTCTGTTCTATCAAATCTTCGATTAATAGTTAACAAAAGGCGATAATGAGGATTATTAATGTTCTGTCTTGAAAGTAAACAGCGTAAGAAAACTTACAACACACTCACACATGTTTTATTTTATTTTATTATGTTCAAAACATTATTTTTAGGGTATAACATTAAACAATACTTACTGCTTGAAATAAAATAATGTTGTTTGGTTGTGTTTAACTCGTCAGCTTACACTGATTCCTTTAGGCTACCTCATTGCTTGATGTTTTGTGTTATGTTTTAGGTTTCCTTTCACCTGAGAATGGATCAGATTCCAGATCCAAAAACATCGTGTTCACTAAACAACTATGGACACGTCGTGTTCTTCTTGTTTACTAACGATGGGAAAATCAGCAATAATATTTTAAACACTACCACCGTCAAAACTAACTGTAGGGTGGAAAAGACTATTGTACACGTAGATTTAGTTCTCCAATCAATTTATGAAAAAATCTGGTAGAAAAGCGTAAAGCGTGGTGTGTAGCTTAGCGGGGGTTCACCACTTACCGACCTGCACTCTGGTGGTTAATAGCCGAAACACGTCCTCTACTTAGTGCCTTTCAGCGCCTTTCCTCTAAATACAAATAATTTTAGTTTAAATTATTAAATTAGTTAAATGTTTGGCAAGACCGGTTTCGGGTTAACTACAACCCATCTTCTGCTGCCATTTCTTCCATTATGTTCCCATCACTGGTTGTCAAAATTAAATAAACGTTTAGGTCTTATCTTGATTGGTCATCATTAATTTATATAATAAAATAAGTAAATAACATAGTCACTAACTTAAATTTAGAACCAAAGGCTTTCCAAACAAAATGTATCCTGACACCTACAGGCAAGTACAAAGTACCAATTTAATAGTTTTAAACTGGTGTTAAGGCTACTCATTTATTCATTTTGGTTTATTGAGAGGATATTTGAATTAATTTTACGCTAAAAGTGTTTTCTAACATGTTCTAAACAAGTTTGTAAATTGGTTGTAATAAGTAGCGAGTTTTTGAACAAACTCTTCCAATATTTGTTATTAAGGAAAGAAGTGATTTATACTTTGTAGACAAGAGTCGATTGAAATTTGATTTCTACTTGGCACCCTTTGGCTTTATCGTTTCAAGCTTTTTCTTTTTTAAGGCTCATACTACTCTGTTGGGGAATTTACAGATCAGAATTTAAATAATGATAATTAAATTTTATTATACATTTAACTAGGTTTTGTAATACTGTACTCTTACTAGTGGTTTACTTTGTTTTATTTTAAATATTTGTTATACTTGTTTTTGTTGTTGTTGTTTTTTCAGCTATGCCAACACAAAAGGTTTTTTTATATTCTGGCAAATAAAACTATTATTAACTATTATTATTAAGCTAGTTGATTAATTAAATTTCAGCAGGAATGTCAAGTGCCGTGAGTATAAGGACATAGATGTTTAGTGAGCCCTATTCATTAGCGAACACCTCCTGTTCTGAACAGTATTTATTACGAGACTGTCACGTGGCTACGTCACGGGATCCGTCACGTGACCACCTCCCCCTTTCCTCTCCCTTTGAAACATGTACATTCCTTTGTTAATTGTTGCAACTAAGTATGAACAATTGTATTGATGAAAATAGCCAGTATTACTGTAACTGTTTACATTACGTATGCCGATCTCTCAACTACAGTTGGCACACCTGACGCAAGAAGGAAGCAGTTGGCAGTACTGTGGCAGAGAGTATATAAAGAATAGCTATAATCTGAACCAGTCTCAACAAGTTCACTGAGTTGCTCGATTGCAAAATGAGCAAAACGTTTTCCACTGTAAATAGTTTTTTTGTTAGTTAACAATACATAATTATTGTGTTGACAACAAGGTGAAGAAGTTAAAAAAGTTTATTTACGTGGCCTGTACCGGAAGCCTTAGATGATAAACTGTAAAATGCTTTGGTGAAATAATCTTGTTTTTGGCGTGTTTGGACATAAGGGTAACTGTTGATTGAATTCGGAAGCTTACATATGGAGCAAGTACTATAGTATTGGTAGTAAAAGTGATATACAGTATTGTTATTTTTACTGTTATTGAAATTGATTTCACCCCGTGGTTTTTCCAATTTCAGAACAGAGTTTGAGGTACTCCAAATCAAAGATGTGTATTGTATGAAAATACGTGAGTGTAATCCGAAATTGTATGAATGGAACCTTTCGGAAATAAATGTTAGCTTCTTTTTACTTTTTATTTTGTATTCATAAAAAGTATTACGCAATGATCGTACGTCGTCTATCCATCGAGTCAAAGTCGGCGCTGTTTTTGAAATTGTTCATACAACATTATACGGCGCTACAAGAAACATATTTCAGTCACTGTTTGCAGAGCGTTTTTTGTATCAACTTCCGTTTCCACAGTGGTACCATTAACATTTCCATAACTTTGGAAGTAAGGTCACTACAACTCAAAAGTCGTAAGTAGTACAAGCCTTCGCGCCATTTAACTTTGGAGTTAGTTACCTTTGATGCCAAAGAAAGGTAAATCAAGCTACAAGTGTTAGACATGTATGAAATGCTCCTGCACTGCATCACTGTTGTTGAATGTATTGGCCAGTACAAAGCCAGTCGCCTTTGCCAAATGCAGAGGCCCTGTAATCCTCTACGTAATCTTGATAAGTGACTTTACCCCTTCCCCTGCTCACTCTACCCCCCTCCACCCAAACCCACCAACTCTCAAGTTTCTTCCGTGTCCTCTATCGTTGGTATACCAACACACTATAGAGATAAACAGTTTTTACCACTTTCTATCCGAATATATATATATATAGATTATTTAGGCTATGATTAAGCCATGTAATATGGCGAAATATAAGCCATCTTTTCTTAAAATGTAGACTTGTTCTTTCACTTTGTTTGAGTAATAGAAGAATATATTAGCCGATTGGCAATACCCTGATATATATATTGCCGTTATCTGATTAATAGTGATATTGAACAATATGGTTTTTTAGAAAGATTCTTTGGACTGATGAGTCACTTTTCACGAGACAGGGTGTTTTCAATTTCCATAACATGCACGTGTGGAGTGAGGATAATCCACATGCAACTAGAGAAATGTCATTTCAAACTAGATTCAGTGTCAATGTTTGGGCAGGTGTAATTGGGAATCAATTTTTGGGGCCACACATTTTCCAAGGAAATTAGAATGGAGCAGCATACCTTAATTTTCTTCAAAATGACTTGCCACGAATTCTCCAGGATGTCGCCCCTGAACAGAGAGAAAACCTAATCTATCAACAAGATGGCGCCCCACCGCACTACTCACGTCAAGTGCGCGCCTGGCTGAATGCAAACTATCCTAATTGGATAGGCCGCGGTGGAGCTGTAGCTTGGCCTGCAAGATCCCCTGATCTCAATCCAATGGACTTTTTTGTGTGGGGATTTTTGAAAGACCAAGTATATGCAACTCCAGTAAATAATGAAGCAGAACTTGTAGCTAGAATTATGAACGCCTGTGAAATATTAAGAGAAAATCTTACCTTCAAAGTCACTGTAAGATCGATGCGAAAAAGAGCGAGGGCTTGCATTAGGGAGAACGGGGGGCATTTCGAACAAAATTACGTTAAACATTGTGTATGTGTTGTAAATTGTGTTTTCTTATAATTATTACAGTGTGTACTAGTAATGATAAGCCATTGTTGTTTCGTTTTACCACGGATAGTAAATACTTAATAGTTAATGATGATATTTTTGTTTTCTAAAATAGACCCTCACCATGTTTTTCTGCTTTGAAACAGCAAAAACTAATTCGTTGTAATTAGAAACACAGAACTGTTATACACCATTTTGAAGCTTATTAAACGGGCAAGTTTTTTATTTGATTGGGAACTGTCATTATACACAGGGTTTTCGAATTACGTTGGATGAAAACTGTTTGAGTTTTTCAGATTTAAATTTATTTTGGTTTTAACCCCTCTAATAAAGTATTGATCTATAATATTAGCACGTGATACCTCATTTTTCCTAATGGAAATTTATTGTAGAACACGAAAATGTGGTCAAATTGTACATTATGTGGACTGTAAATTGAGAAATTCAGTAAAATGCATAAAACACGTTTTTATAAGATAAATCATAAAAAATAGGGTTTTGAAATTGGCACCTCTAATATGCACAGTTTGGTCCCATTTACTTTGTAGTTTTACCAAATTTTTTAAACACTGACTTGGGTCCTGTTTATAAATATATATTTATATGTAAAAATACAGTACTGTATTTTTAACAAGAAGACGAAAAAATAGAAACTTTGCAAGAAAACACCGTTCCCGGTTCGGTTCAAACATTTTTGTCTTCAAATTTCTTTAGTAATAAACGCTTTTTAGCGTTTATACAAAAATTAATTAGGATCTATATATATATATATATATATATGGCAAAACTTTAAGAACTAGACATCAACAATCCGTATTAAATATTACTATTACATTTAAACAAATACTACTTAAGGTTGACGTGGAAAACTACATAATTATAAACCGTAGCTAATGTTAAATTGCCTTTAATATTTGTCAAATCATACTTGTGGCAATTACGTAATTTAGAACTTGGCTTGAGAACTATCATCAGGCGTAAAACATGAAGTTCCACTGCACACTGATGCGATACACTCACACACAAACTTACGCACACGTTCTCTCTCGCGAGTCGTGAGTCACGTCATCGAAAGAGTTCAAAATAAACAGTATATGCAGTACAAACAGAGAAGAAACTTGGTTCATCACGGAGTACGACTTGTGCTAATAACTGTGGTATTGTCAGCTAGAGTGAACCAGAGCCAGCCTACACTACAGAGTTAAGGTGGCTAGGGACGTGCCGAACTGATAATCACCGGACTTGAGCCTGGATCACGCTCTGTGCAGACGTGCACTGCCCTGCACGGACCAGCTATAGTGAGTTAGGTGCAACTAATGCATATAATGGTTGTGTCGAGCATTCGTTTATCCAATGTATCGTACCCCTAGTGGCAGTGGCATATGCAGAATACACTGTCGATAGACACAGTATATTAGGTTGAGTGGTAGAAGGACTTTGTAGTAACTTGCCTCGTTAAACAGGAACAAACTTTACCTTTTACCTTTACAGTATATTATATTCATGAAATGTGTATAACGTGCTTGGAACATACAGAGGACTAATGTACCAGCCATAGAGATTCTCAACTATCATGTTCAATATTCATCTAAATTAGATGAAATATTATTGAGACTGCGGAGTCGACGATGCATTGGCTGCAGTCCAACACACACCACCGTTATTGTGTTACTCTAAGTTTGAAACATTTTGAATAAAAGGTATATATTCATTAAATCTGATTTGAAGCTGACTTTTAAGTTTTAGGCATATTTTCATTTTGAGAAAAGTCTACTTTAAAAGATGTGAAAATACATAACTTTTGGGCTCTGAAATCACCCATTTAAAAGTGGAATTTTACAAAACGTGGCTTCTACACTTTCTATTATAATTGTTTGACACCATGTAAAAAGTATGATACAGGTATATGGATCGACAAAAATCTAAACTGTTATAGCTTGTGAACGAATGGTCTCCAACATTTTCCTACCCGTACTGCCACCACTGTTTTCCATCCGTCCAGCGCAGCTTTAAAGTCAGCTTTTTGGTAGGTTTTGTTGTTTTCAATACATAGACTTTTAAAGACTTGGCAGTTAAACATGTTACCTTGGTTGTGGTTGCAGTAGAGACAATGGGTATATAGTTGCATAAGGCAGAGAATGGATCCATAATATCGGGACAAAGCTGACGAAAAGAACAAATCCCAACACTTAAAAACCATACCCTCCCATTATCATTAGATTTCAACTAGCTGTATAAAAGTAATATATGTTATGTTACACGATAGATGATTATATGGTGATAGTGTGCAGTGTATCGTGTGTAGTGTACAATGGGTAGTGTGTAATGTATAGTGTGTAGTATAGTGTAGTGAATATTTAAAGTGTGTAGTGTATAGTGTGTAGTGTATATTGTGTAGTGTATAGTGTGTAGTGTATAGTGTGTAGTGTGTATACTGTGTAGTGTATAGTGTGTAGTGTATATGTGTGTAGTATGAAGCGAATTTGTATAGTGTATAGTGTGTAGTGAAATGGAAGAAAATGAAAAATAAATAAAAAAACTAAATGAAAAATGACGTGTTTCAGGCGAAAGATTGTGAGCGTCCTCTGCATCACTAAACCTGACAAATATAGTGTGTATAGTGTGTAGTGTGTAGTGTATAGTGTGGTGTATATTGTGTATTTTATAGTGTGTAGTGTATAGTTCAAGTTCACAAGGTACAAGGTTTACAGTTGTACCTAAACAACCATGTGTTGTACAACACGCAAGGTTTTTATTTATTTATTTTATTTTGTCAAATACAACTAATAATTCTGTAGACATAATTATTAAAGTTAAAATAAAGTATGGTAAGCCACTGGTAACAAAATGTGTGTAGTGTACGAGGTACGGGTGTGAAGGTGGATTGAATTGTTGGGAAAGGGTGGGACTCAATCGCAGCCTCGGACTCTAGGGGCTGAACACAAACACTGGCCTCACTCCGTCATGATTACCTCGGACAAGGCCCACATGATCAAACATACAACTTTCAAGTTTTCCAATTGCTTCCAGTTTAAGTTTTTATTACTGATTAGAACAGACTAGCTAAATCGCCCTCTTCCCGCACGGTCTATAAAATAGTATTACTAATTTATTTCTAAAGAATATCACAATATACAATGTGATTAGGACTTATTTATTTTACTCGTGGTTGACAAATCAACTTATAATATTTAGATGAGATTATAGTTTTGTGGGTAGGTGACGAAAATTAGGACCCCATAAAAACATTCTCCAAAGGGATTTTCAAAGTATTTCTTGTTTTCAAATGTTAAGGTGGGGCATTTTAAACTCATCTTGTATACTATTATGTTAATGATCCACATTTGTTATTTTAAGGTTCATACCATTTTTATAAAATATACCGTATTGACAATAAAGCTATAATATAACTTTTGACATTATGGAGCACGGTATGTATACATTGTCTTAAGGTCGTTTTTAAAAAGGTCAAATTTAAGTATTTGTAATAGTTTGAAAATAAAAGGATTTACTAAAAAGGGTACTGTATTTATTGAGACGAAAAGAAGGGAAAGAAAGTAAGATTGAATCCACGGCATACAAGATGCATAGGAATACAAACAAAAACATATTAAACAGAACAAATCAACACTAAAAAACCCCTCCATTATCATTAGTTTTCAACTAGCTGTATAAAATAATATATGTTATGTTGATAGATGATTATATGGTGATAGTGTGCAGTGTATCATTGTAGTGTACAATGGGTAGTGTGTGTAATGTATAGTGTGTAGTGTATGAGTGAATATTTAAAGTGTGTATTTTTTTAGTGAATAATGTAGTGTGGTGTGTAGTAATTATGTGGTGAATATTTAAGGTGACATGGTGGTGAATACTGGTAGTGTATAGTGTATAGTGTGTAGTGTACTGTGTAGTCAGGAGTGTATGTCTGTGGCCAGTGTATATGGTGGTACACTAATACAAATGCACTGTATAGATGTAAGTATGTAGTGAATATTGTAATTGATGTATCCTGTTAGGTATGGCAGTGTATACTGTGTGGTATGTGAGTGAATATTTAAAAGTGTGTAGAATTATACCATACATGTGTATAGTGTGTAGTGTATAGTGCATGTTAGTATGTAGTGAATAATTAAAAGGCAGCCAGTATGAATTATTCCAATTGTATATAGTGTGAGTGTGTATAAGTGTGCTTGGGTGTATGAGTGTGTGTATGTAGTGAATATTTTAGGTGTGTAGTGTATACCAAATGTAGGTATATACTGTGGCAGTGTATAGTGTACAAGTGTGTGGTATAATATTGTAGTGTATAATTATTGTGGTATACTTTGTAGTGTGGCCTTGCTGTGTGATTAATATATTGTGTAGTGTATATTGTGTAGTGTATATTGTCAAGTGTATAGTGTGTAGTGTATAATGTGTAGTGTACTTGGTGTGCATACTATTAGTAAGTGTTTAACATTGTGCCATAAGCCAGTGTGTATAGGTGTGTAGAACTATGAATAAGTGTATAGTGAAATATGTGGTAAGCTTACTGGCAGATGTATATTGTGTAGTGTATATTGTGTAGTGTATATGTGTGTAGTGTATGTGTGAGTGTATAGCAAGGTGTGTAGTGTAGTGTGTAGTACATAGGGTGTGAAGTGTATATTACATTATGGTATATGAGGTGTGTGGTGTACATTGTGCAGTGTGCATACAACAGTAGTATTATATGAAAAGTTTGGCAGATTGTATTAGTGTGTAGTGTATGGTATGTAGGTGTGCTTACTGGCACTTGGTATACTGTGTAAGTGTATAGATGTGTAGTGTATAGTGACTTGGTATACTTGGTGTGTAGTGTATATACTGTGCAATGTATAGTGTGTAGTTTTTGCACTGTATAGTGTATAGTGTAGTGTATGCTGTGTAGCATTATAAGTGTATGAGTATTATAGTTATGTTGGTAGAAATGTATGGTCAGTAGTATGTGAAGAATGGAATAAAATGGAAAAAAAAAAAACATTTACAATTGTACCTAAACAACCATGTGTTCATGAAAAACGATAGGTTTATAAACTATTTTTTTTTTATTTTAATAATTAATAATTCTGTGAGACATGATGGTTAAATTTAAAAACAAAAAGTATTGGAACCTTGGGCTGCAGGTTCGTGAACATTATGTGTAGTGTATAGTGTGTATAGTGTGTGGTTATGACTTGGGTTCTTCATGGTTAGCATAGCTGCTGCATTAATATCATTTGCTCTCTCAAACGTATGAAATTTATAGGGAGACCACAATGCCATTAAAAAGATATTATGTCTTTTTGAACAGGATACACGGTTATGTAACAGTGGTTTGGTGGTTCGGCATATCAATATAGAAGGCTTTTAATTTTAAGGTGAAAAGAGCAGTAAAATAATACGGGTTTCTCTTAATTCGAAAGATAGCTTCAAAGTATTTCAGTTAGAATTTTGAAGTACCAGCCTTATGTATTAGAAGTTGTGACGTTTGCATTAAATGAATCCAAAATTTGTTACTTAAGGAACGACAATTACTCAGCTAAATACGCAGAAATGCCACAATTTCATCTCCCCATCCATAGATTGACACGCATTCAAAAGAAGCCATCTACATTGGGTGTAAACTGTTTAACGTTATCCCACAAGAATTGAAACAGATGGTTATAGAAAGAAATTAAAGAATTGGTAAAGGAAACCTATTTATAAAGTTGAAGAGTATTTAATATCTTGGACAAAAGAATGAACATACTTTATACAACCTATATATTTATACTTTAAACCTCCATTTTTAAACAACAATCTTATTTTTAACTATTTTGTGACCATTACATTTTTGTACGTGTTAATTTTATTATTTTGTCATTTTATTTTTTATTACTTTATTTTATTTTATTTTACATTTATTATTTATTTATTGTTATTTATTCTATACTTGAAATTTTTGCATTAAAATTGTTTTTCTTTTAATAATAAATTTATAAATTAATTTGTCTAATTAACGTAAGTGAAATTAACACCCAAGTTGAGTTGGGCTAGAATGTTGAAGAACCCAGTCTTAACCGATAGACAACGGGGGGTGTGTTATACAAATAGAAACTTAAAAGTATTTGTCAACAAAACTTAATCAAATTATTCATAATACTAATCAACCATGTGTTGACTAAGTAGAAACTGTTTAAAGCCTCGATGTTTGTACTATCTTATGACATTATTATTTGTGATATGTAGTA
Organism: Matsumurasca onukii; assembly: GCA_018831715.1. Classification (NCBI taxonomy): domain Eukaryota; kingdom Metazoa; phylum Arthropoda; class Insecta; order Hemiptera; family Cicadellidae; genus Matsumurasca; species Matsumurasca onukii. The sequence continues at coordinate 71,381,488 of CM032058.1, read as the reverse complement.
CAATTTGGGTTTTTATTGTTATAGTGTTATAGTTTAAATATATACAAAAGAATTCCTCTCTGTATGCATCTCCTCTCCTTTATTTCCAAATTCTAAAATGTTCATGATGCTTTCCATGTTGATATAGGAATGATTGGGGGTCAGTAGATGTTCGGCATAAGAGGATTTCATTGCCATCATGTTGCTTGATCTTGAAGAGCAAGAAGACTTTGGTGGGTTCTTGAAAACTGGTTTTAAATGATCTTCCCGGTTGACCTCAGGAGGACACCTGAGGGAGAATACCTCAGGGAGGACACCTCAGGGAGTACACCTCAAGGAATACACCTCTGGGAGTACACGTCAGTGAATACACCCTCAGGGAGTAGCCTCAGGAGTACACCTCAGAGAGAACACTTTAGGAAGTGCACCTCGGAGGTCTACCTCAGAGAGTACACCTCAGGAAGTACACCTCAGGAAGTACACCTCAGGGAAGACACCTCAGGGAGGACACCTCAGGGAGTACACCTCTTGGAAGACACCTCAAAAGTACACCTCAAGTAATACACCTCTGGAAGTACACGTCAGGGAATACACCTCACGGAGTACACCTCATGGAGTACACCTCAGGGAGGAGACCTCAGAGAGTACACCTCAGAGAGTTCACCTCAGGGACGACACCTCAATGAAAACACCTCAGGGAAAATACTTTAAGGAGAATACACCATTTAAAACACATCGACTTAGATTTTCCCACACACAAGTTCCCTGGAATTCCCGAAATGCCCTCCTAAGGACCCGAATTTAAATTATAAACAAAAGACGATCGTAAAAAGCAGGAACCGATCATAGTATAACAGTCTTTATTTATTTTACCTGCGCACAAAACTTTCGTGTTGGTAAAAAAAATCATAAAATAAAACTTAAAACTGAAAATAATTTTACTTGAATGATAATATTGTTATTTTGTGATTGTTTTCTTGTGATGCATTGCATGAACTTAGATTCAAAGATTGATAAATAAATGCATACAAAATATAAACGATAACCTACTTCGAAACCCTACTTTCACGTGGAGACACATTTTGTACTTTGTTTACATTCAAAATATCTCAAGTTAATTTTCCTTTAACAAAAGTTACAGTTTTTCAGATCTATAATAATAGTCATGAAATTACATATAAAATGTTTTAACTGCTCAGAGGCTATTTAAGTCGGGTGGTTGTTTATATTCAAATGGTTTTGGATGTGAAAAGTACATGTGTTGTTTGCCCAGGTGGTTCAAACTGTTATTGGCTTCTGTAACTGCTCAAGGTATCGCCTCTTATCAGGATTTATTGTAACGTATCCAATACACTTTGGCCCGAGAGAGCTGGGAACAAGAAAACAGTTCGTAGCATGATGGTAGGGCAAAGAAAAGCTTTGCTCTTCGAAAGTAGGTTTTACAAAACTACTTAAGGCTCATATAGTATTAGTGATTACTTTTACCCCGGTATTTTAAGAAAATAAATATTACTTTTGATGATGATTCTGTATTATGGCTCTGAGTTGCATTTGTTAATTTATATTATTTTATAAAACCACGAACGCTATCTAAAACGACAGGTTGGTAAAATGTAAAACTGATTTTTGTTATTTTCAAAGATGTTGTTGACTCATGCAATGGCGTCCGGAAGTTGCACTTTTATTCTCAGGCAAACAAAGGTTTGTTTAGCTAATAGGATTTTGTGGCCGGTGTCACAATAATAATCTAGTTCTTCGGCTTGAAACTACGTCAAAACATTAATATAATTTGCTGGAAATATTTCGGTCTCGGTGTGAAGTATCATCTTCAGTCACTGGTTGGCTGAAAGGGAGATACTTGATGTCTGCTATCCCATTGGTCACACAGCTGGTGGCATCTCTGCTCCAATGGACGGTTGGCAGCCCTGTGACCAATAGGATAGCAGACAGGTGATGTGTGTGAACCGGAAGAACTAGGTTATAAAGGTTTGTTTTGGGGATCTTTCAATCCGAATAAAGAAAACATAATTTTGATGATCTTTTTACATTGTAAGGAAGCAATGGTTTTCATGAATTAGTTTTTATCTTAACACCATCTAATAATACACCGGAATTGTACACTGACTAATAGCGGACCCGTGGTGGATTGGTGGCAGAGGTTCCCTTCTGTCACCACTAGACTGCGGTAACTTTAGATAAAGGTCGAGGTTAAGTGATACAGAAATCTTTGTAGTCCTAACTTAGCCTCGTTAAAAAATACAAACTTTACCTTTTCCATCAGGGTAGCAGCTGACTTTTCAAACAATAAAAATCAAACTACTCATATCAGTTCAAATATTGTTTACTTTGGGTTTATTTATAATACGTATAAAAAACGTAAATTAAAACTTATTTCTCAAGATTCATCATTACAAAAAGTATCGTCCCAAAGTTGTCTTCTTCAGCTCGTATTTAAAACTGCACTTCAGAACCTCGTGATAAAATATACAACTTTATATATTATAATATAACAGATCGATAGTCTAGTATATCCACTTAAGGTGTATAGTTCGATCAACGTATTCATTAATAATTTCAAATATTTGCAATGTAATGGTTATATGTTTTAAATTTAAACTAAGATTAAGAACGTGCACCCAGTGCATATGGCTGAAATGCGCCAAGAAATCAAATTCACAAACCTTTATTAAATCCTCTTTACAAGGATTTACAATGACAAATGTTTTTCGTCTATATTGTATGTCTAAAGTGTACAGTGCTGTCAGAACAAGAATAGAAGCTAAAGAGTATTTGTTTATTTTTGTATTCTAAGTCTCAAGTGAAATTTAATTTACTTAAGTTGTAGCTGCAGATAAACGAGTGCCGTATATAGGCCTCTACATGGATCTCAACTCTTCACAAGTATCCCAGCATTCCCTCAGGACAACACACAACACTGCTTAACATTGGAACACTCAAAACGATATATATGTTTCTGTTTGTATGGAATGTCTGTATGGATACTAAAACAGTGTTCTGAACACAATATACACCCCTTGACATATTTGATAAATTCGTCATTACAGCAAGGAGTATTTCCAAATCGTTTAAAAACTACCAAAGTTGTACTAACTAATACAACTAGCCAACTAGTACAAACAATTACCGACCTATTTCTATTTTGTGTTTTCAGCAAAATATACAAAACATTATTTTCAGAAAACTCATAAGCTTTTAGAAAAACACAAACTGCTTAGTTCCCAACAGTTCGGTTTCCCAAAAAGGGACTATTGATGCTTTAACTAATCTCATAGAAGACGTTGTTACTGGAGAGAAGAGACCATGGGCTCAGTATATTTCTCGACCTCTCCAAAGATTTTGACTGTGTGCATCATGAGATACTGTTGTGCCAGTAAATTGATTACATCTTACCTAGAAAATAGGGAGCAGTGTGTAGAAATAGAACACCGTTTCAGACAAAATCAGAATACAACATGGATTTCTAATGATCCATAATGAGTCCCATATTGTTTCATTTATGTAAACAACTTACTAAGTTCAATCACAAATGGGGATGAAATACAATTTGCAGATGATACAAATCTTCATTTAAAAGGTAAATTAATAGAGGAACTAAAAATAAACTCTTTCTTTGATTTTTGTTCATGCATTCAACAATATTTACCAATATAAACCTACAAACAAATTTCTCAAAATGTAACTATATCTATTTTTCCTACGGAAAACTGATTAACAAGCAACCTTATCGTTCAAGTAGATGAAATCTGTTTGAAATAGGTAGAATCTACCAAGTTTCTAAAACTTTATTGATCAAGGATTAACTTGAAAGCTTGTTAACGAAACATGTAAACGAATTTCAGGAATTTTGTTTACGCACTTTAGCCAAATCATGTTCTATTAAATTCATCGAATAGCTTATTTTGGAGTAATCTTCCCTCATCTGTCATATAGAATAAGGTTGTGGGGAGGATGTTCAAAAATTCAATTTGAGAGGCTTTTTGGGCTGCAAAAGGAAGCTATTAGAATCATTCCAAAAGCAAGTTCCAGGTAATCGTGTCGAGACATATTTAAAGGAATGGGTTTGTTGACACTTCCCTGTCTCTATATCTTGGAAGTGATTTTATATTGTCAAACTAAGAACACGTTGGTTCAATCTAAAATCACTCATGATTACAACACAAGAGGAAAGAACCACTTGCAAATTTTTCAAAACAGAACAACGAAATTCGAACAACTACCCATGCAAGTAGGTATGAAACTCTTCTACTACCTTCCTAAAAATTTAAAAGTAATTGATAGTACCAAAATCTTTAAATCTCGAATAAAACGTTTGCTGTTAGGCAAAGCTTATTACTCAGTGGGTGAGTTACGTAATAGATGATCTTACGGATAACTAATTTCTTTTAGTCGTATTTTAATTTAGCTTGTCTTCCCCCCTCTCCCCCTAAAGCCAGGTCCGATGTTAATGTGAAATCATGTGAGTGTGAATGTTTCATTTCATGTTATTATAATTTGTTTTTATTTTATTTTTGCTACACAATATTTTTATTTCCGAAGCAAATATATTGTTATTGTTATTTGCGCGTTTTACAGATGTATCACTATAACTGGACTTATTGTCAGAAGAGTAGAAATTTGGCAAATAGTCTGTGTGAGAGTATCGGAACGGTTTGATTACAGCCTTTTAACGGCATAAATTATGGAAACTACGAACTTGGTATATCACAACTATAAAAAATCTAACTACTTTTTAAGACACCCAGTGGTCATCCAGAGCTAAAGGTCTACAAGAAGTAGGAAGAATATCTTTGGCAGGAGAATAGTCACGTGGTATATCAAAAGAAGGGTAACGCTTTAGCTATAAATGGTAGAAAACTAACGCTGTCAGTCCAAATCAGCATACTCAACCGCAGTTCGTTGGCCTTATCCAAAATGGTGGTGGTTAAATTATTTGCAATTTAATGAATGTAATTTTCCTCCATGCATCCAAGGATTCGTATAAAAACCCACAAAATAGTCCTCCAAATAAAACCGTACAGCCGAACTCTTTATCTACAAGTACAATACTTCTTACACCCTTGCAAGAGGTCCAGCAAAAGAAGATTTTCGACAATCTGATTAAATTCAAGATGGAGCGGAGCGAATTTTAAGCTTTCAAAGAGGAGTTCTGTGGGAAGATGAAAGCCGGAACAGTTGGCAATAGTGAGTGAGATGTAAGGTGAGGTCCTCTGCTCCTGATCCTTCACAAAGGATACGAGGATGAAAGGACAGGACATCTGCATCGTCCTTTGCAGGATCCAGCGCTGCCCGGTCAAACGGAAGGTTTTATACAGTACTTGGTCACAGTAGTCTTATTTACGAGGAGTTATTCAACCTATAAATTGTGCTCATGATTTCAAGCAATAACACTATGAATAAGTATTGAAACTACTTTTAATAAAATGACAAAGAATACAAACGTTGATTGATTTTTACTATCAAACGCGAAAACAAAGAATTAAGTCCATAGGCTGATGACCGCAGCATGCATAAGGCACCTTGAAAAGACGAAATGTAGTCTTGATTGTTGAAAGCAAACTAGTCTGCCAGCGAATTAGCCAATAATAAACAGTTTATTTATGAGTCATAAATCTGAGGTTGAAATGTTATAGTGGTGGTTTTCCATAGCTTTTAGTGGACAAGAAGAACACGACGTTCCGGGATCTGGAATTTGATCCCGTCTTCAGGTGAAAAGTAATTGTAATAAGTTAAACATACAGGGTGTCACAAAGTTTGTAGCGCGCTTATTAATTGTTGAAAATAATTAATAGTTCAAAATCCTTTTGAGATATGTTTTGTAAATCTTGGTATAAACCTTAATTGTTTACCTAAAACATTTTCCGAAAATATCTTTCATCTAACTTATCAAATTTCAAAATGGCGGACATTGAAAAGTTTCAAAGTTAAATTCCAATTTGATTCCATTTGACTTTTAAATGTTTGAATGACCGCCATTTTGAAGTTTGATAAGATAAATTAACTATATTTTTGGAAAATGTTATTAGGAAAAAAATTAAGAATTAAACCAAGTTTCACAAAAATATCTCAAAGGGGTTTTGAATTGTTAATTGTTTTCAAAGGTTTACAACATGGCGGATTACGGCTAAACTAAGCGGAAATCAAATAAGTTATAAGGCATTTTCGATCTAATTTCTTTGTATGTACACATTTGTCTGCATACGTAAGGCTACACAGTTTTTGTGACACTCTTACGTTTTCAGCAAACAAGGTGGTGTCGTAAAAAGCTATTTTTTAGTATAAAGTTACTTTTGCCATGTAAAGCTTGAGTAAAAGTATATAGCTGTCTTAAGTGCATACTTTAAACAAGAGACCTAGCTGAAAGTGTTAAAGCAATTTCGTTTTGTTACATGTACAAATAGTTTGCTCGATAAAAAGCGGGTTTTGTGTAAAGTATTGCTCCACACAGATCTACTAGTAAACAGATGTTAACCAAGATGGCAGTCTTCTTTCTCTCTCTCAAGAGCGAGATCAGCATTCGTGCAAGTATTATAAGGAATAGGGTTTAAAAGAAATACATCTCTGAAACGTTTTAATTTGCTTTTCTTTCAGTTAACCACTAAAGCTGTACATGGAAATAAGTTTAAGTCAAACAAATGTTTACTGAACAAAAGATAAATTCCTATTTAAGAGCACCAAGTTTACTTTCAGTCTTTAGGGTCATCAATAATACTTAAACGAATAATAGATACTTTATATTAGCCTTGTGAAGCGTCTATTGCTAAACACATTAATACACTTAATCAACAATGTTTACACCACAACAATGGTAATTATAACAATAACAACTACTTATAATAGTAAATATTTTAAAGGTTAAATACGTTTTAATCTAATATTAACTTGACTCTGTGTATGTATGCATCAGGATGTAAATGAAACATATTTTATTTAGTTTGTAGTTTTTGTTTGAGTTTTGCAACTTTATGTTCATGTAAAATGCAAATAAAGTTATTTATTTATTTATCCGAAACATGTAACTCAATAGTGACCGTAAAAATACCAGGTCAAAAAGTATACCCCCACCTCGCCATGAATATTGAACTAATGCAAATTTAAACGCACTTTGGCATATGTATTAAGGGCCAACTGGAATACCTTTGGCATATTTTAGGGGTTTCTTCCCACCCCAAAATAGGGGTAGTAGGAAGTGACCCTTAGCAAACCCCAAAAAAGTGCCCCATAACGTGTTTCATTATTTGAACAGATAAACGGAGGCGGTCACTATCGTTCCCCAAATGTAAATAATTACGCATTCAGTGTTTGGGTGATTAAAGCTAAGCTTCACATGATGCTACAAGATAGATTTTTCAGTATTGAGAAACTTTTCAAAATCGTTACTTTTAAAGGCTTGCGAAACCTATCTTTTAGCATATTATTTTAAAGCTTTGATCACCAAAACATGATCCGAAATTTTTTCCATTATTTTGAAAACGATAACGACCTTGTCCATTTATCTGTTTAAACAATGAAATACGGCCTCCATTATTAACAGTCATCGTAAAGTTTTTCAACGGTATCGATGAGTTTTTGTTTTAAACCCTTTCAAATGTGGGTCACAAGATTGGGTTTTAAACATTTTAAAGGGTCACTCCCCACTAAGAGGGTAAACCCCCAAAATATACCAAAAAGCACTTCAGTCTTCCTTGATTACATGTGCCATAGAACGTTCAAAAATGTCTATTAATTCAAAAGTTAAGAGGGAGGGTTGGACCTTTTGGACACCTAGTAAACATAGTGTATGCAGTATATGTATATAATGTTTATATGTATTTCATGTGTTATTAAATCAACTTAACGTGTTTGTTCAGCATATTATGTTTATTTGTTTATAGAGCACGAACATCTGAGGTCGAAGGCTGAAGCGATTCTGTAAGCGTAGGGAACAGCCTCATGACGCCCGTGATCATACAGGAGGCCAAGGTGAGCTTGTAAGCTTTGCTAACTAGGGTTACAATTAGTGAGCTAGACTAACCCATTGCAAAACTAATTCGCTTCACTCACGCTAGCAACGCTTCAGCGCTTAGCTTTGAGTTGGCCTGGTTTATTTACAGATACAGATATTTACATGTCTGATGCGTTTATTGTTGTGTGACTGCTTCATTTGTTCTTAATACCACATTACTTTTTACAAGCTAAATTGCCTTGTTACACTAGTAAGGAACATAAAAGTAATTGTAATGGATATATCCAGGACCATTTAAAAATATCACATTTTAAAAAGGTCGCTTAAACCTGCTTACAAAATCAAGTGATATGACTTAACCCATGCGTATTTTACTTAACAAATACTCCTCTTTTCATGCAAATAGCCAACACACGTCCGATTCTATCCTTGACAGAATTGGTGTAGAACTGTTGCATAAACCCTCCGTCCATCATCTGTTCTTTAGTGACTTCATCCAAGTTGAACTCACCAGCCTGTTCAGAGGAAATGCTGACGGCTCCACAGTACATGATGCCCATGACACACCCGAAGAGCTCTCTATCGACAAACTCTTGCATCAGCTCAGAGACTGAAGGCACTTTACCGAGAGCTACTCCTAGAGAAGTCAACTGCCGGGTGAAAGACTCACAATAGTGTCGGAGCAGTTCGTCAAAACTCTCTTCGAGAACCGACAAGTTGATGCTGGTGTAGAAGAAAGTCAACACGTCCACCATGGGAGAGCCGAGAAAGGATGCTTGAAGATCGACAAACTTCACTGAAACAGCTTGATCTTCTTGTTTAATGAGCATATTGTTGAGCCAGCAATCTCCGTGGTACAGAACTGCCACTTTGCCAGGCTTCTTCATTTCTTTCTGCCACTCGAAGAGTTTGCCTTGGAGACTCTTCAGTTTTCTGACGACTACTTCCAGTCCTGGGACCGCTTCTATTGCTGACAGAGACTGTCGAAGAAACGCCTCTAACATGTCCTTGTTGCTTTCTACGTTGAGGCCCATGGGCTTCAAGAGATTTGCAACTTCGGTGAATTTGTTCTTATCGGAAAGGTATAAGTTGAATGTCCCAGCATGGAATTTGGCTAATGCCTGTAAATAAATGTATGAACGATTACAGGCGTTATAAATGGGAACAGTATGAATGTAAGTTATGTATGTTTGAAAGGGATCTAGAAGAAGAATACAAAGCTTTAGATCAAATAATGGACGATTGAGGTACATGCTTGTAAACATGTCAATTCAATAAAATATTTATTTGTTTAAACAATAATAACTTAAACAATGCATTCACACTAAGAAATCTATGAGAAAGCTGTAGTAGCTCTAAACTGATTTATAACTACTGTCTTAATAAAGAGTTGCAAAGATTTCGAAAACAATTGTGAGACCGTACTCTGGTAATAATGTTTGTTATTTTTAAACATATCTACAAGAATAATAATTCACTAATAGTCACATATTCATACATAGTCGTATTTGTCAATAGAATGAAAACCTTTGAATTGTATTGGAAATTCGCGAAGATTCACATTAGCGCTTGTGGCTATGCGTCGGCTATGTTTTTATTGTGAAAGTGGTGATTAGTAAATAAGGAATGAATTAAATCGAATCATCTGTCTATCACAAAATTACGATGTCGCGAAATTACGTATTCAAAACAACCATTAATAACAATTGATTTGGCTCAAACAAGATTGCAAACTAAACCAGGATTTATTGTATTATTAACAACAGTGCAATTGGCAGCATCAATTAGACCACTTATGATAATAAACAACCAGAAGACGAATTTCACCTGTAAAACGTGCTTAGTGGTCTCGAGGTCGAAGCCGTTGAATCGGTCACCCATCTGGAAGCCCTGTGACGTCAAGTTGTCCAGCAAGATGACGTCATTGTCGGCATGGTAACAGCGAGGGAACAGATCGGTGACGTTACTCAAGGGAATCACCCTCTGGTACATGACTGCTTCGTTGCTGAAGGACTCTGTCACTTGGAACATCTGCTTGCGCTCTTCACTGCCTAGAGAGCGCTTGAGGAACAGGCTGCAGGAGTAGGGACGCCCTGTACATGAGAGATCAGTGACAGAGCAATAACAAAGAAACATTCTACATAGTTGGGTCCCACACAGGAGACTTCTGGTTTCACAAACACTAATCAGCATTAGCCTGATGGGCCATCTGCTGGTTAACTTCAAAAATATGTTGTTTTACAAGACAACTGTTAAAATAAATAAATTAAATGTGTTTTTCATTTACAAAATTATTTGCCATAAAAGTGTGAATCTAAAGCAACATTGGTATATACCGACACAAAAGATTATACTTAATAATTAAACTCGTTTATTAAATCCCACATATATCCCCGATTTTCCTTGACATAACCGACTTAAGCCCACCAATCCCCGTCCTTTCCCCCAATCAAAAGGTATTCAAACTTAACTTCATTTACACTAAATTTTCCAAAATAAAATTTTTGATGCGACTAGATAAACTGCTAAAACCCGTAATGTAGATTCATATTTATTTAGGCTGCACAAGGAACAGGTAAAGACTTTTAGCCAAGGTTTGTAATTTAAATCAAGAAGTTCCCATCTAACTTTGATCGCCCAAAAGAAAGTGTTGATATTTGTTGTATGTTCACTCACACTCCTGTGAATAACATACACAGAAATGACGTCAATAAAAATAAGAATTAATATTTTCTCTGTCAAAAGGGTTTACGTTACAGTACAACGGTCTCAAATTAAAAACCGTTAATATTATAGAACCAAGAAGAAAACAAAGAAAAATAGGGCCTCTGTACTGAAAAGTACTCAAAATACAGGGTTATTACAAATGATGTTCCTCATTTTTATTATAAATTTTACTATGTAAAATTGCTTTTAGACAGTTTTAATTGATACCATTGAAATAAAACCATAAAGTATTTACATTGGTTTTAAGCTTTTCCTGTTTGTTAAGTCAACTGTTGAAGGTGTTGTGTAATGCTAGAACTGGAAGACAATAAAGTTATTATGTTGGATTAGGATAATCAATATTTATTAGTGTCCAACCGATGCCAGGTTAATCTTCTTAGTAATCATTATCAGTAGTAATTGAATTTTAGTAAATGGCCGCATTAGTAAAAAATGTTACCAGTGGCCCTGAGACTGGATGGCGTCTGAATGATGGTCCGAATCAGTTTCAGGCAGCCATTAGTAACATCTTTTACTAATGCGGCCATTTGTTTTAAAATTCAATTACTACTAGTGAATAGAGTTGTTACTAAGAGGATTTCATTAAACCTGGCACTAAAAGTGGTTGGACACTAATAAAATATTGGTTAATGTGATAATCCAGCACTAACAAGCTTTATTGTCTTCCAAATTCAAGCATTACACAACACCTACAACAGTTGACTTAAAAACAGCAAATGTACCCAAACCAGTATAAATAAAACTTTATGATTTTTTCTTCCAATGGTCCCATTTAAATGGTCTAAAAGTAATTTTACCCAGTAAAATTTATAATCAAAATGAGGAACATCATTTGTAATAACCCTGTACAGTACAGTGAGTTATTGACGGAAGTATTATAGTATTATGATCAAGAAGAACAGAATTGTTATAAAATGCATTCCCATAGAACAAAACACCGCCTGCACATTGACATAGCAGACTTGCACGAAGACTTGGAGTTGTGAATGGACGAAGGTTGCATCACACTACACGTATACATAGACGCGGAAGTGCATCTATGATTAAATCAACCTTGAACACTGCAGTTAGAGTCATGTGTGTCACTATGTCAAGTGTTTGTTAGTAGGTTTATCTAGGCATAACAACACAATCTGATAATACCCGTGTCCTTCATGTCGAAATGTACAAGTGTGCATCCGATGCATTTCTATATACCCAGTTGTAGGACACATGTAACTCTCATGTAACTTCTACCATGTACTTATGCCTGAAGAAAGTTCGTTTCAAGTTAAGGCTATGAGCGAATACATGAGTATATTTCACCACGCTTTTGTGGCATTGTCAGCGTACTTCTGTCTTTCACTATACAGTACATACTAACACAAGAAATATACACTGTTCATACATATGGAGTGACAAACCAGCTCCGTGTGTAAATAGTGTAAAGAACTATGTAAAGGCTGTTACAATTGTTTTTTGTCGCAAGGATGTCTTATTATCGCTCACATTTTGGGTACTGTTCGCAAAAAGGTTCTTGAAATTTGCGAAGATGCCATGGAAAATATTCGTAACAGGCTTTTGTAGCCTGTGTCATAATTGTAATCTAGCTCTTCCGGTTCACACGGCGTCAAAACATCATTATATAATTTGCTTGAAATATTTTGGTCACGCTGTGGAACTGAAATACTTGTTGTCTGATATCCTATTGGCACAGGGCTGCCCTGAGATTGATCTGTTGGCAGCCCTGTGGCCAATAGGATAGCAGACAGCAAGTATTTCAGTTTCAGTCAATCAGTGACTGTAGTTATAAAATGTATTAGTCAGTTAGAAAACCGACTAGCAACTAACATTAGTAGCTGTTTAATTATTCCTATAAACATTACTAGCATATTTTGATCTGAAAGTCTGCATAAGTACAGTATTTACTTTAGGCCACCTAAACGTAGTTAGAAAGAACAAATGTATATTTTCATAGCTTTAGTCTCTGCATCAATGTTCTTTTAGTTTTCTAACTATTTAAAAATATAAATCAGCTAAGAAAATTGAAATTATATATTATTCAACGCAATTAAGCAAAGAAAACAGTACGTGATTTAAATTTGTATCTCTTGATTTGCGCATAAGTTTCGAACACAACCTGACCTTCGCAAAAAAGCCCGATAGGCTACACTATGGTATAGTATTCATAATGAATAAGAACTCTTAACTGTTCCAATCACAAGGGTTTACCAATACAACCCTACATAATACCGGGTGATTACAAATGAAATAGACAACTTCAATAGCCTCTACAAAACTAAACTAGCGTATTTCAACATGGTAAGTGGTATAGGTTTGTGAGGAATTTCGTAAAGTTTATGTTGGTACAAGTTTCACTGGCACTCAGACGTCATAGGGTATCTGGATGAACATCTTCCTAGACCGATGGATCGGCCGTGCAAGTGAGGGGGAGAACGTTGTGTTTCTGCTGTGGCCACCTCGTAGTCCGGACCTAACGCCCTGATGCGACTATTGGTGGGGCTATGTAAAAGACAGATTTTTCTTACCACCGCTTCCTGTTGATATCGATGATCTTAAACAACAAATCACATAAATGCTCTTGCTACAGTTGACCATGAGATGCTTAGCCGTGTGTGGTCAGAACTCCACTACCGTGTTGATATCTGTCTGTTGCAAAAAGTGCACATATCGAACATCTGTACATATGTTCAAAAAAACTTAAAGAATTCTTCTATATTATCATGTAAGTAATGATCTTAACTTTTAAATAATACATTTTCCACAAGCTAACCAAACTGTATATTTTATTTGTAATAACCGCGTACATTGAGTAGAACTGTAATACTTGTAACGTATCAAACTCACGGTTACTAGACCTCGGCAACGCCGTCGTGCCCAAGCACTATAGCTTCCCCCAGTGCGTGGACACTATAGATAACTGGTAAGTGACAACATTCATAAGGGAGCAATTTGGAAGGCTTATTTATTTATGCACGGTTTACACCAATTTTACAGGAGTTTAACATGCTTTGATATGAATACATTAAATAAAAATAAATTACTAGTATAACAAAGAATTTGGCCAAATGGCTAAATATAACTATAACTAAGATAACAAAGATAAAGATATATAAATTAACTAACGGCCATACAAAATGAAAATGAGAAAACCTAAACATAGGTTAACATAGAGGGCTGAAAAACTTAGTATTCTGGATTGATTTGCTGTACCCCGTACAATAAGGAACCACCGACACACACAAAACGGATCTGCGCAAAATATGACACAAAAGGCACCACGGAAAACTCGCCTTGGAGACTACACCGCACTTAAAATGCATGTCGCAACTTTAAGTCAATTTTAATTATTATCATTTCAATTAGTTTTCTCAATAAATATTTATTGTTTCAGAATTCTATCAAACTAAAGTAATGAAAGCAATGCAAGTCTAATCCTCGGGGTGTGTAACTCACCTCCTGGCAGACAGCCCGTCAGCTGCGCCACGCTGACCACGGACATGTAATTATCCCCTGGCTTGGCACAAGGGGTGTTCTCTACATGATCCACCTGTAGTCCCTCTAGACCCTCCTCCTTGCTCAACACTGCTTGTAACACACCTCGCAGATCCATGGTACACACTGCACACTGCACTAGGTGCAACACAGACACAGGCAAGGTCACCTAGTGCCTAGCGCCTAGACAAGGTTGTGCAAATGGCGGATAAGTGCATCTCTGTGACGTCACGATGCATCAAGTGCAAGTGCAGTGGGTCAATGTGGTGGCCTTGCACTTGCATTTGCCCCACCGCAGTCAGCTGTCTGGACAATTTTGGCGGTGAAATGTTTTTATTGAACGTTTTCTGTAACAGCTGTGCGAAGAAAACCCTCTTGTTACTATATTATCAATTTCTTCATTTATGTACTGATGATAAATTTCCTAAAGCCGTTTGGATGGTTTAAAATTTGCTTTTACTATTGTGCGTATAGGGTTTGATCTCGTCCCGACAACCGTTGTCGGATGTCCTACTGGCACTAGCACGTTCCTAAGGACGGTAGCGCTTTGGGGACGGTAAGATCAAACGAAGGCCGCCCATAAAACCTTTTAAAACCCTGCTTTACGAAACCCTTTAAAAATTGCGGCAAAACAATAGAATTTTGTTTACAATATAGGCTACAATTTTTCCGGCAATCTACTGAAAGTAGAGAGCGCAAATTATTACTTAAGCAAATTTGGATCCAACGATAAATGGCGAGATATCAAGTGAACAAACTTTATCACCGGTCATAAAGATTTTAATGTTCATTTTTTACATGGCGAATTACGCCAAAAGAGGTAAAAGTTTAAATTCAGTAGTCATGGTGTCCTATCATTTATTAAAACTGCCAAAAATCACGGTTTTGGATTTGCCTCGGCAGCAAAACTTGAGCTGGTTTAAAAAACATCACTTTAGATATGTATGAATACATTGGTCGTATCCAGGGTGAAGTTAATTGCACCAAAAACACTCTATTCTTACACAAGTTATACATACATTTAATCCAGATAACCACCTACGGCAATGGTAAAAGTACGTACCTCGTGTTCGCTTAAAGTATGTACCACATACTGGGAAAATTAGGCAAAATATTCTACGCTTTAAAATTGCGTGTATACGCTTTATTACAAAGTAGATGAGAACGCGGTGAGAGTCACAACTATCATCTAAAGCTTTCGGTACAAACCACGTCAATAAACATACATTAACGTCTCGCTTATTTTACAATCGAGCATCCACAGTGGACTTGCTGAGGCCCTAACCTGAGCGAAACGTTTGGTAGTGTAAGTAATTATTGAAGTGGTCTGTACCGGCTTACAAGGTAGTTTATCGGTCTCAAGTACAAACCGTGTCATCTATGGACAAGTAGGCCTCAGCCTTGAGTAAGGAGGGGTTGGTACGAGTATATTTGCTTGTCGTATGAGAACACGTGCCACACCCCAGCCTGACCACGCCCTGTTCATACGATACTTCAGTGTCGTGTAAACACGGTCTGTAAACAAGCCTGCCCTCACTAACACTCAGTTCAAAATAAGACATGGTAATGTTACAGTTTTCATGTGTTAATTTTTAATTTGAAAAAATATAACATGCTTGAACGAGCTAAATACAGGGTCCGACAGTCAAACCTGACGGTTTTTAAAATGGGAGGAATCAAAAAGTTGTTGAGATATTTTAAACACTATTTTTTATTGTAGGAGAATTGAAATTTATTATTCTTAATAAAAAGAACAAAACAACTTACATAGCAAAAGTTATGATCACTTAAATAATGACCACCATTTTCACTCTACGAGTCTCTTGGAGAAGTTAGTCATGACTCTCTTTAATGTTTGGCACGGGATCTCACGAAGTTCTCGCCGAATGGCGGTTTTTGAGTGAAGATAGGCTAGGTAGTGGTGGGGACGTCTGGTCAGTTGGGGGCGGTCGCCATTCTGTCCACCTTGAGCGAAAGTTCCGAGATGGAGCGTTGGACCACAAACACCGTGCGTATGTAGTCGAGACTTTTTTTTTAAATAATGGTTCTGTGATTCTAACACAAAAGAATTTTCGTATACGGTTTAATGTTCCTCGTGGTGCGATCCCATCTCTAAACACAATTCTTCTATGGGTTCGAAACTTTCAGAACACTGCTTTTGGGACAACAAGAAGATGAGGATCACATCGAACGGTTAGAACACCTGCTAACATTGAAGCTGTTCGCCTTGCTTTTGAACGGAGCCCTCGTCGCTCTGCCGTTCTTCACGCCCTCAACTGACCAGACGTCCCCACCACTACCTATCTCCACTCAAAAACCGCCATTCGGCGAGAACTTCGTGAGATCCCGTGCTAAACATTGGAGAGAGTCATGACTAACTTCTCCAAGAGACTTGTACAGTGAAAATAATAAATAAATGAATAAATGAAGTTTATTTCTCAAAAAATTTACATTTTTAGATACATGGTAATATAGAATAAGAAATTGACTGACCACGATTTTTAGTAGTGTGGTCAGTTCAACAAAAAAGATTTACTTAAATAACACAACAACAAAAGAAAATTCACTTAAAATAACACTACAAAGTTCAGCAATGTTGATATTACACTTAAATCGAGCTTCTGCAGCGCTTATAATCCAACAAGTATGTACACGAGGATAATTACATCTAATAAAAAAACTAAATTGAGCTAATAAATTCTTATATATAATTATTCTACAACAAATAAACGGAACTTAGTTTCGAAGAAAAAAATACCATTTCCTAGATAACAAAATACACAGAATATTTATACAGACACGATCTTAATAACTATTAGACCTTAATAACTAACAAAATTTAAATTACAACATTATTTAAACAAGTATAGCTTTCTAAAAGTAACTATTTCAAAATCATTTTACAAAACCCTATCTAGACTTCTACAGTTTTGATCTCTGGGGCAATTTGTTAAAATATTTGGGCCTGGTAAAAGTTTGACCTTCAAATATCGACTTGTTAACTTTTGTAGTCTAAATTCGTTTCTGACACAACTTCTTGTAATATAAGAAAAATCATTTGACGCAATATTCCCGCTTTCTAATATACGATAGCCTTTAAAACTTTGTAGACAAAAAAGATGTTCAATAGAAGTATACGACTTTTATATAAAGGAAATGAACTGTCTCTTTTTTTTATTTTTTCTTTAGAATTGCCTCAATATAATACTGATTTTGTAGTTCTCTTATGTGATTTATTAAATACCAGAAGTGGCCCCCCAACAATTCTGTTCCGTATTGAAGACGTGAACGAACCAATGCAAAATAAAGCATTTTAGAGACTAACGTCACAAAAAATTTCTCAATGGTAAAATTCTTTCTGATTGCCAACTTTAGTTTATGTTGTGTAAAGATGTAATTTGTTTTTTCCCAACTCAATTTTGGTCAAAATATACACCCAGATACTTTTAGACTGATTACTTTTTTCAATGGTTTTACAACTACAAGGCCCCTTACAGCAGCTAATGGTATGAAATTTCAGGAGAATTACAAAACAAAACTGTTATGATGACATTTATGTATTTTATTTTTTCTACGTTAATTTGTGCATTTTGTTACGTGGTACACCAGGACCTAAGCAGGTCTAGTCGAGTTATATCGTCCCATATATTTTTGAATGTTTTTGGTTAAATAGAAAGTTGGTGAGGTCGTCGGCAATTTAAGTGGTCATTATTTATGACATAAATTTGCTATATACTCTTGTACAGTTTTTTATTATGAATATTAAATTTCCAGTTATCCTTTACACATTAAAAAAATATTTTTTTTTAAATATCTCAACAACTTTTTTGATTTATTTCATTTTAAAAGCCGTCAGGTTTGACTGCCGGACCCTGTATTTTTGAACAATAGATGTTGGTTATGGTGTTTAAATTTAGCGACTTTTAACTTCTTGCGAACGGCCGTCTACAGTGTGACATGATTTTTTTTTCGTGTGAATGCTAATATTATGTTTCTTTCTCAAATGATGTGTCGTAGCAATATATTGCGATTAAGGCTGGTTCGTACAAGGAATTCAGGACTCGGCGCTCGTAACAACTCCTGAAATACGGGCCTTCTTTCACTTGGCGTAGCTCAACTGTCAAAACAAACGGGTTCAAAAAAGTACTTTTTCAAATTTCAAAACATTTTTTGAATGAACAACTTGTTAAACTAAGTGTGGTTTTTGTGAGATGTACTACTCTTGTAACTGAAAGTCGTCGAAGTTTCCGTGTTTTAACTCCAGACTCGATTAAAGTAGGCTTCATAATTCAGTCTCACCAGATGATTTCCAATTAAATAGCAGATGTATGAGTCTGTCATGAACTGCAATGCGTTTGCAGATAACATTTTTCTCAGTTTCCTTTTGTGATTGTGGGCCTGTCCGAGATTATTGGTTTGAGACTGCGGTCAATCTTTCAAAGTGTGTTATTTTGTCTTTGGTAAACGGAATGTTCTACTCAAATTGAATCTCTGTCCCTTAAAGGGTACTAAACCTGAAATACTGAAGTGCGTTACTAGCCCCACCTCACAGCCATCTTCAATAAACTGCTAAAGCATCTTTTATGATTAGCTTTGTGGTGTCCGCTCTTAAATCATTATATACTCAGCGAGAAAGCTTTAGGCCACCGTATGTTTCAGGGTCTTGCAGAAGCTGTTGAATCTTTCGTTCTGGATCAGTTTATGTTGCTTCGTTCTGGATCCATCAGTTTCTGTTGCTTCGTTCTGGATCCATCGGTTTCTGTTACTTCGTTCTGGATCCATCAGTTTACCTGCTGTTACTTCGCTCTGGATCCATCAGTTTCTGTTGTTTCGTTCATGGATCCATCAGTTTCTGTTGCTTCGTTCTGGATCCATCAGTTTCTGTTGCTTCGCTCTGGATCCATTAGTTTCTATTTGCTTCGTTCTGGATCCATCAGTTTCTGTTTAACTTCGCTCTGGATCCATCGGTTCTATTTAGCTGCGTTCTGAATCCATCAGTTCTTATTTGCTTCGTTCTGGATCCATCAGTTTCTGTTGCTTCGTTCAATCGGATCCATCAGTTTATGTTGCTTCGCTCTGGATCCATCAGTTTCTATTGCAAAAGCGTATTAAAATCGGTAAAGCACGAATTCAACTCAGAGAGGACCTTGTCCTCTACAACCACTTCATCCGTTCAACTTAAAATGTCAGATCAACTGTGTATACATTGACTTCCAGAAAGCCTGAGTTACAGCTAATTACAGGCCTTCTGAGAGCCTACAGATTATCTAGAAGTATTCTCGAATCTTATCTCAGCAATTAGTCATTGATTGTAAAAATGCTCTGGATCCACCGCACGTCCTTTTGTGACTATACCTGGTGTGCCTCAAGGCTCCCACTTTGACCCTTTCTTATTTTCCACCTTTGTAAGTCACTCCATCACCAATCAACACAGAAATTATTTTGTGAATAAGCAGCAAACCATCGCCCATTCCATCTTGTCACGACATTCCAACAGGTTGGTGACCTGGGTCTTTTTAAACCGTCCAGCGTCCACAATTCGTTTTGTGGAACACTTTTTGGTTTTATAGTTTGTGTTCAGTATTAAATAAATGTATTCGGCGAGGTCCTTTAACGCAATAATTACTAATTACTATTGAACCTATTTCAAGCCGATTGACTAAAGAAAATATATTTTTATTCCTGTGTTACATATGATCTAATCTGAGTACATAAAAGCGACTACATAAGAACGGGAGTCTGGAACTGGAGTCTGAGCTCCAGGCTCCAGACAGTGGACACATTTGTTTCCATTACCTCTGATGTACAAATTTCCTGTTCTGAGCTGGCAGGGTAGCAGGGGTCCCTTCCTCCAAGTTAAATTCACTCCCTGCTGTTTCAATAGACCCAATCAACTACTGACACTGAAGTTCAATCACAAGCACGTTTATTTATGTAAGATATTTGTTTAAGATTAAATCAATATGTATACAGTATACGCATTTTATTAGCTTGTTGGATTTATAAAAGTGGTGAATGTCCCAGCACCACATTTTAAGTGCCACCCTGTATTTTAAAATATAGTTAACACCGCGTCAAAACATTATTATAATTATTTGCTTGATATTAATATTTCGGTCACGCTGTGGAGAACCACCTTCAGTCACTGATTGGCTGAAACTAAGATTCTTGCTGTCTACTATCCTATTGGTCACAGAACTGCCAACCGTCCAATGTGTAGGGATGCAAACTGTCGATGTTCTTATTGGCTGTGACACTATTGAAAATACCGGGTGTTTTAAAATGAATACCGGTGTTTTAACGCTTTAAAATATCTATAACATTAAACTTACAGCTATGAATGATGTGTCAAATGAAAAAGCAACTCAAACAGTTTTACCTAAAATCTTACAAGTGTTCAGTATGAGAACCATTTGTCCCCCGGCACTCATCAAGTCTATATTCGAGTTCTTGCTAAACGTTGTAAAGTGTGTCTTGAGTTGTTGTTAAAACAGCCGCTCCAATCCTGTTTCTGAATTCGGGAAGGTCAGCTGGTAGCTGAGGCACACAATTATTAATGAGAATCTCACGAATATACAAACATTCGTAATTGTAATGGAAGGTAATGTCATCATATTGTATAGTACAAAAAATGTTCTAACAGCTTGTTTTTAATAGCGTGCGCACATTAAATTTATAAAACAATATTTTGTTTTATAAATAACTTCTCCATATTTAAATTTTCTTTGGTTCCGACCATAGTTTCCTATTTAAGTTGTGGATAAATAAACATGACGAAATCACTTCAGTTACATTATTCAAAGATGAGACCAGTATTGTGACTCAGCACAAAGTCATCACCTTTGACAAGAATAAAGTTTTAATTTCTTCCTCTTCTTCTCTGAATTAAATCTTGAAAAATGAACGAGCGACGTCACTATGGAAGTAATTAGTGAATATTGGAGGAAATAAACTTCCTGAACAGTGTTGAAAAAGATTAAGCTTCTGCTTTCGAGAGAAGCTTGAAACTTGAATCCCTCTCATAATCTAATCATTAGTAGAACGAATGAAATAATGTGTCGTGTGATGGGTAGTTGTATAATATGGAATGGAAATCACAAAAGTGTAAGAAGTGAAATAATGAATTATATACAACAATGAATAAAATAAAACAAATAGAAGTTACTTAAAGACAAGTATAATTCTTGTGGGACATTTATGTAAGGCAGTTATTAATAGCACGTCAAAAGTTTTAACGGCCCCAAACTAATATGGAACTAGGTAGAAAACCATTAAAGTGGAAACATACTTGATGATTATATTGAAAGGTCTAGAATTAGAGATTAATTTAATGTAGATTAACATGTAGTCTTTATCTCGCATCTCACACCTCCCTCTCCTCAGAACCAGAGATGAACAGTGTTGAGTGTTGACAACATTGTTGAAAGTCAATGTGCCCCCGTTTATTCCACAACATCAGATTTGATCTCCTCCTTATCCCCCCCCCCTAGGCCTTGTCAGTTGTTTGCCATCAAAACTGTCGTTTATTTTTATCTATCCTCCCCTCATCAGCATATTTATAGAGTGTAACAATTACTGGACACTGTGAAGGCGTCAGGACACATTAGTGTAAGAGATTCACATCGTCTCCCTGTCAATTGAGGACAGCTGTGTATTTTCTCATTGTTTATCTGTGTTTTTCATCGTTGTCGTTGGCACAACATTGGGCATTCAGCGTAACAGAATGAAGTTATGAAATGTTAAGTTATTTAACGATGCTTCCAGTTTATTTTTAAGCACAACTTTTAATAATTTTGCATGTATACCAAACCTCTAAGGTTCTCTCTCTTTCATGAACTGATCCTAACGTCCTACGTAAATTCTTCTGTAATGAAACACATTATAACATTAATGTTATGAACTCAGCAGGTAACTTGAAATGTCTTCATTATAAATAACTGTAGATCTTGCAGCGTATTGTTGATCGGCTCAACATCGATAGACAAACGATTACAAAAATCCATCAAGCCCCATTTAAAATGGCGGCAAAAAGTAATTGTTTGTTTGCCTGGTGAAAATTTGTTTTTAAAAACCAGACAAATCATACATTATTTTTGTCCGCCTCGCCGCGCTGAACACGAATATTCAAACCCCGTTAAAATATCTTGTTTTGTTCGGAAGTTATTCACAAAAAGCCGTAAAAACTTTTGTGGTGCCAATTTTGGGTGGGTTTTTTTTGAAAACCAGACCTATACATTTTTTTACATCTCCTAGTCGAGGCGAAAACAAATCCGCAAAGCCCTCTACCATATCTTGTTGCGCAAAGTTTTAAACAAAAGTAAATTAACATTTTTTATCAAAACCTGATAAATTTTGCATTTTTGGAACCGCCTTGTCTCACTGAACACGAATCTGAAAAAGCCCATAATTTTTCCGCTGGATGAAAATGGTTTTCTTCAAAACCAGACATAATAAATTTTTTTGCACCACCTCGTCGCGCTGAACTTAAATCTGCAAACCTTTTCATCCTATCTTGTTCCGTTCGAAAAGTTATTGACAATTAACCGCCAACTTGAGTGAATTTTTTTTCCAAAACCAAACATATGATACATTTTTTGCACCGCCTCGTCTCGCCGAACACAAATCTGCAAACCCTTTTCACCCTATCTTGTTCTGTTCGGATGTTATTCACAATAAACCGTCAAAGTGATTATTTCTGTACTTTGACTGAAATTGCAAGTGTATTTGATTTATTTTCTACTTTAACTTGTATTTTGTGAGAATTTCATTTTACTCAAGCTATAATTCTTACAAAATGTAAATTTTCAGCACACAAATTCAAACATTTCATTACAAGGGCTGTTTTTAAACTAAGTTCCGTTGAACAATTTTGAAACGCTCACTATTTAATTGTAGACAAATTAAATTATTGTAACATTGACGATACCTATTGTAATATTGTTTAATTACCTAAAGACAAATAAAGATCTTGAATGCTTGGCTTCTTATACTAACGATGGTTCAGACAGCAAACTTATCGACAGTCAGGTAACGTAAAAATATGTGCTAACACGTCTTGACATAGGTTCATACTTCTCTTCGACAACAAAACTATTGATGGTCATAACCAAAAAATACACAATAAGAAACACACACTTTTTGTATATAATTTTATTTGTTATAAAATACAAAGAGGAACTGACAGTCAACTAACAAAAAAAATATATTATTACATTGTTTTTATACAAAAAATATACATTCGTTATTCGATACCTAACGAATTTATACAATGTTACTGTTTGTACAAAATGTGATTCATGGACTTTACATATGTGAACCGTTTCAAGAGAAATGAACATAGTTATGTCTTCTTTTATATTTTTACTTTCACCTGATAGTACCTCTGCCTCAGCTAACTGTGAAACTTGCAAGCTTACATTCCTGCGAAATATGTAAAAATATAACATATCACCAGATTTAACCAAGTTTCAATTTTTAACTTTGGAAAATTATACACTGCTTTTACTAATTTTTTAGAGTAAACAAACCCAATCAGTTTTGTTCTAGAAGTTTAAAATAAATTATTTGGATTATGTTTATAGATTTAAGATATAAAAATGACAAATCAAAAGAATTACTTTAGTATGACCATGTTTCTTTCACACATTACCCATTGTAATGAAGCTTGAAAAGAGTATCAACAGATTTAACATTTAACTGAATATTCTGATTTCTGTTGGAGGGAAATTATTATTGAATAAAACCTTTATTGGAAGACAATTTCCTGGTAAAGATGAAAATACAAGTATTCATTTATAGTTTTGATTGGCAAATAACACCACAAAGAAACTAGGCCAGATTACTTCTTATGATCATTAAAAATCTACTTTGTTATTGCAAGTTTTGTATTACTTGCATATACGATTTATCTGGTTTACAATAAATATCATGATTATTAATATTATGATTATGTATTTAACAAGTTATAATCTTGCAACCAAACGTATTTGCTATTCAAACTAAGGCATCAAATAATAAATTATTATTAAAAAATTAATTTGGAAGCAAGCCTGAAAATAGTACAGCAATTATTACATAGAACTATGCAACAAATTGAATAGATATCACAAATATTATAAACTAAAATTCCCTTAGGCCTTTCATTTGAAAATGGCACATCCACCAAACCTATACACAAATTAAAATACATACAGAGCTTTAACGACACCTTTTAAATCTGATAAATCCGTAACATCCCTAGTCAGTAGTCACTACATATTTTTTCAACTGTTGCCAAAACAACATTTGAATTTTGTTTGTTGTTTGTATTAAGATAGTTTTAACGTTATTGAATAATTATTTGTGATAGGAAAATTATTGCATACTACACTTTGTTTATTTTTATCAATACATGGTGGTTTTAGTTCACTTCACCAGCGTATATTAAAACACGTAGGCTAAAATAAATATTACAGAGACGATGAATAAAATAAATCATCACAATAAACATGAAAAAATTATAAAATCGAATCTTTTCAGAAGGAAAACTAAATCAAATCAAATTATACAAATATCATGTTGGAAACTTGTAGTTCTACAAAACTTATACTTCAATCTAAAGTTTTCTCTTTAAAGTTTCATTGCAATACAAAATTAATATTAAAATACTAATTATGCTGAAAAAACAAAAGCTTATAGAAAAATCTAATTGATATATTTTTTAATTTATTCACTGGTTCAATAATAATTTGATATATTTACAGCTGTATGCAGTTTTGATGTGACTATGTAATGAAAAATGTCTTGATAAACAACTATAAAAATAAATAAAGTGAAAACTTTGCAATGGAAGAAATAGCTAATTAAAATGGAAAAATCAAAGCCAACATTCTATAGTATTATTTAAAGCAATTTAAACCTTAATTTTATTTTTTATTATTTTGTATCTTTCTTGAAAATTAAAAATATCACAACCTATAAATCAATTCTGATTTATACAGTACTTAAGTATTGATCAACAATTAACTAAAACTCTGAATTATTTAGACACAACAAAAATTACAGAATCATAGTAAAGTATCCTCCTCATAAACACAAGGTTTCAAACTTAATTAAGTATTGTTTCTGAGACTGAACAAAGCCTGAATATCTTTATTTGTTATCTTAAAATTTCTTAAAATACTTGAACAGCTACTGTTTTTTAAAATGATAATAATTTTGCTGACCAAAATGATAATAATATAGTTGACCAATCACCCTAAAACTGTAAATAGTTTTTGTTTACAAAAATACCTTGGAAATATTTAACAAGTTCTAAGTTGTAATTTTTTTAAATGGTAGGTGTTTGGAGTTTTGTAACTTAAACACTACCTACAACTTTAAGTTTCCCAAAATAGAGGAATAGTTTCCTTTTGTAATAAAGAAAAATAAAACTTTTGTGTATTAAAATCTTTAAGAAAAATGCATCTCTTAGTTTCAGGCATTCAGTTGATTTACTAAGCCAATTGGGAGAGCTAAAAAATATTTTCTTGGGAAAGCAAAATAACACTTTAAAAAAATGACAAAGGCAATATCTTATGAAATAATATGATATTCAGGCTTTATTTGGCAAAAGAGAACCTGAAAAATACGACACCAGTGACACACTATTCCAGCATCTCACTAAAGAGACTACTTTATTATCTGCTTGGACAGTTCTCCTGGTTATTGCATTGGTTAGGTGTCCGAGGCTGTAGGTTCCGGGTGTAAGTCAGGCGGCTCGGGCGGGGCCCCGGACGGAGGCCTGGGTTCACTCGCCTCGTGGGCGGGGACTGGGGGCGTGATGGAAGTGCTCGCTGTAGACTCCTGGGTCTGGATGGTCACCTGGACAATGGACACATTCTACGTTTCAGATGGAAGATCTTAGGATTCATTTCTGAGATTGGAATGAGACTATTTTTTCTTAAAAAGATTTATAACTCATCAAAATTTTAATGGAAACCACAGCAAGGGATTGTGGAGTTTCTTCTGCTGATACTATTTACCCATGTGTCATTTAGTGATCGTGGGTGGTTAATGAATGTGTCTGCGGCCAATATGGGGTAGGTATTTAATACAACTTCTGCTGGTAAAGCCTTTTTAAAACATGTAACAGCCTTAAATAAAGTGCCAAACATCAGAAATTGATTCCTTATGCAAAATCAATCAAAAAAGTGTATTGGGACCTTTTGGGTTGTATTTGTATAAAGAACCCCTGAAGTTTGACAGTGACAATAACCTTTATTGACATACTCATAGAGAATTTTACATGGCGTCAGTTTGTATTCAATATGGACTGTTTTTTTATAGTTTAGGTGTTATCATGAAAATCAATACAAAAATGGAAAAATCGGTTATAATTAAACTGTTAAAACACTACCTTGTACGCACTATACTGTACTTTCAATCTTTTTCAAAGGAGTAGATATTTTAGTTTAAATCAGCAGGGAAAAATTGTGTTTCCCTTATCTTGACTGCAAGTTGTGGCAACAAAAGCACCCTAGATATCTTGTGCTGCAGTTGCAGATTCCTGTGAGATCTCAACTATCAATCATTAGCTTGAATAGTAGATGTGAAGCCTAGTTTAGAACACTGATCAAGATCACTTTTATCGATGGTACCTGTAGAGAGGTGTTGCTGAGCACTGTGATAGTGGATGTAATCTGTACCGGGCCCTGAGCCGGCGGATCCTCCGGGGGCACCGGATTGACGGCAGGGGTGGGTGCAGGTGACGGGGGCACAGTCTGCGACCTGAGCAGCAGGTGCTGCAGTTGCGCCTGGTGTAGAATCAGTGGCAACTCGTAGTGGTGGAAGAAGTACAGCATGGAATGCTGAAATAGTTCACCAAATTTATACATGTACAGTAGTAACGACTGTGCAAAGCTTATATTTTGGCTGTAAAACTGCTTTCTAGGGAGCTGCACAAACAAATACTTAATTCAGAAATAGAAATATAAATGTATTAACACCTGTATAATGAATTTTTATATATAACTAACTTCATAGAATTACAAAGATAATTATGAAATATATTAAAACGCAACTTGTTGTTAGGAAAGTTGCAACGATTAATGAAAACTGACAGCGGGATGGGATTGTGCAGTTGTGTCACACAACATTTACTTTGAGTACGTACAAAGCCGTGTAACAACGCGACGCACAATGCAGGGGTGAGTAATGAATATGCATCAGTGAGTGTTGACGGCACGGCACGGCATGGCTCACTAGCCAGACTGTCGCGTCTACACACGTCCGGCTGTGTCATCACTCATTAGTCAAGGCAAGAAGATACAGATTATATACGCCTATGAACACTAAGTAACAATTAGTGTTACTTTTACGACAATTATAATTGTGTGACAATAAGTATTATTCCACTCAATTTTATTACCAAATTTCCTCTGGAAAAATGAGATATTCAGACCGTCAGCATGGTAAGACCCAGGCCCATGAAATGAGCACCAATCCTGACCCCCAGAAAACGTATTGAGCATTTATTATATACAAATACATGTACATATGTGTACCATCTCTATAAGTCGCAATTTTTTTTCAGATTTTCATGAAATTTGGTACAAATGTTCCTTTTTAAATATCTTGGTCAAGTTTGTTAGCCAGCAAAATCATACTACTAAAAGTACCATTAGGGCGGGAGTTTTCACAAAAATGACGGTTTAATTGTCTAAACACAGTAAATGTTATCCATTTTTACGATATTTGAAATAAAATGTATTTTGATCATATCCATCAATATACCAAAAATTATAAAAATCCATCAAGTCGTTTCAAAATAAAGGCCGAAAATCTTTTGCTACTACGCGGAATGAGTGGAATGAAAGTTTATTATGTTATCGCTTCAAGATACCAAATAAAACTTGCAGTAGAAGAACATGTAAGTTTGAGGCCAAAGGCCAAAGCGAGGCTGTGAGCAGAATGAGTTAGAGTTACAAATTGCAAAGGAAATTCGATTCAATCATGCAAGCGGCACTGTAGTGACAAGCTGTATGTCAGCCTGGTTTGTTTTCTGAACTCAAGTATTCATTTGTTCTTAAACCTACGACAGAGCCAAAACCCCAATATCTATACTTGAATATAGAATGATCCAAAACATTATTTCCAGTCTTATTAATCTATAGCTTAACAGCAGATTGTCAGAAGTTGTATTCAAAACTTGTAATAATTAGGTGAATCTTGTTGGGTGCTGTTTTGTAATCAACTTCCCTGCAAACAAATACCTGTTGTTGACATTGAAAAACGTGTTCGGCAACTTTTGCAATTAAACTTATTCAACACCTTCCCAACGGCTTTATCCAGCGGATTTTACTTCATGGGTTGCAATGATCACAAGTTTCCGTAATCAGTTTGAATAGTATTGCAAACTGAATAATATAGATGAAGCTGTATTGTATTGATGTTTCCTCATACAACAAACACCTTTTTTAGCTGTTTGTATAAAAGCTATAAGAGGAAGAGCAAACTCAAAACCATTAGAACATTGTAGACCTCTTTTTATCAAAACTGGTATTTAACTGTTGTAATTTTTTATATTTTAGATGTTTTATTGTATTTTAAGAGAAAATTGAACAGATACCAGGGAAAATTATGGTTTGTGACCATCAAACCAGAAATACATGTTGTTAGATTTAACAACATTTACCATGGAGTGATTTCAATTATTTTATTTTTAAAATATTAACATTAAATCAAAGCCCCCCTTATTATATTTAGTTTAAGACCAATCAAAAAGGTAATTATCTCAAAAACTAAACAAGCTATGATTTAAAAAAAATTAAAATTCACTGGATGACCTTGTTTTAGATAAACAAGGATTTTCCGAACTCCAGTATCAAGATTCTCCCGGCCGTGATGTATTGACACTTGTACAAGAGTTGTCCTTGTTACAGTAATGGTGAGGTGGAATACTACAAATATGTACTGTGTCTCATTATACTGTACACATGTCAGCTGTTGTCGAGTGTTTATACTGTATACAGACAGTGTGAATGTATCATCAAGTCTACAGGGGACAGGGTATAGTTCAACTGTGTACAGTTCTCAACAACTATCACACCAACAACAATACATTTAATATTAACATTTTACAAAGTAATTTGTTTTTTGAAAGTAAAATAACATAACTTTTACATAATAGAAGTAAGAATTAACCCTAATTAAATTATTTTTAGTGATTTATCATGATAATAATAAATTTTATTTTATTTGAAATATCCATAAAGTTGGCAATGATATAAAATGAATTCTTAGCAAAGTAATTTTAGGTTTGTTTTGAATTTTGACATATAGTAACTTTTGACATTGTCGGGAAGTTTATTATATAATTTTCTACCAATTTCAACAGGAAGCCTATGGTAGATTAGTGGGATAAATTTCTTATTTTGTATTGATTAGTGTTCTCGACAATATTACAAAAATTATTTGAAATAATCGTCACAAGTATGGTTTCACAAGTTTGGTTTTTACTTAGTTTCTAGCTAGTTCTGGAAATAAGCTGTTGTGTGTTTACCTGTATGAAGAGCCAGGAAACCACCAGAGCCAAGCCGCTGTACTGACCGTTGAAGCGGTAGTGGTAAGCGTAGAATGAGAAGTGGTACAAGTAGAAGAATCTGTAACCAAACATGTCACATGTTATCACACAATTGTATTGTAAATATTTAGTACGGTATAAAATATTAATATGATTGTCTACAAGTAGAAATACTACCGTTGCAAAATCATAAGAAAAAATACTTTTTCAAAGTTTAATGAGCCATGTGAAAGGATTGAGCCAAGATGCAAGAAAAAGTTGAAACATTCGACTACTGACCAAAAGCAAAATGCCAAAACACTCCAGCTGGCCAAGTTGATGATTCTGCTAAATCTTGACCACTAGAGCCATTAAACATGAAGAAGATAGCACTGCAGAGAAACCATTAGTGAAACCAAATAGAGAACAAAATTAGAAAAACCTAATAGTTAAAAATTATAATAACTTCAACAAAGAAGACAGCATCAAACTTTCCAGAAGCTCGCAACCAGTCCTGAAGAAGTCCTTCCGATAGGGTCACAGCCAATGAGAACATCGACAGTTGACATCCCTGCTCCAATGGACAGTTGGCAGCCCTGTGACCAATACAGCAAGTATCTCAGTTTCAGCCAATCAGTGACTGAAAATGGTATTTCACAGCGAGACCAAAATATCTCAAGCTAATTGTGATGTGTTGACGCTGTGTGAACCAGAAGAAGTTTTGACACCGGCTATGAAAGCCTAAGAGTTATGCTTTTTGTGAATAACTAGTAAATACCACATAGTCATTGGAAGTAACATCAAGAATAATGTGTTTGACGCACTGCTGAACCAAGTGTCAGAGGCTGAAAACATTAAGCATGAGTAAACGTTGCCGACGTTTCTTCGTCCGTTGTAAACTCACAAAGCATCAAGGCGAGGGTTTACGAGTTGGTCACGAGTCAACAGATGGATAATTATGTCCAAGACAAACACAAGAACACTTGCTCCAGCAAAGTTTCACTCCTTCGTTCCATTACACAAATCCATTAGTGACAGTTGCTGTTTGCTTGAGAGGAAACACAGGGTGAATTCAACACAAGTTCTTGTACATGTTTCTTTTGGCTTTCCTCTCTATTGGATGATTATAAAACATTTCAAATATGATACAATCCTAAAGAAGTTTTTATTGAGATGTATGTAAAACAATAATACTGTACAAAGATGTTAAATAAATATTTGTTTCAAACTAATTTTATATAAATTTCTGAGAAGTTGGAACAAAGTTATTACTGTGGCTTAAATTATTGACAGGAAGAGTTATACTAGTTTACAGTTGAACTAGATAATAAAGATGCCTGGATTTAAAGCTATAGTATGCTTCAACAAATAAATTCCTGTTTCAATGAGATTTTGATCTCAACAAATTCAGTAAGATAAAACTGTATAGTATCTACTCACAACTAAACCAAACCTCTTTGAAATTCTTTGTTTTAAAAATTGAGAACCCATTCTCTAAAGCTAAACTAAAAATCCAGAAAAAAAGCATTCCAATGCTTTAATGAAACAGAAAACAATCCTTAAGTGGTTATAATTCCGAAGAACAACTTAAAAGCGTCAAGGCCTACCTATTCAATACTGTCTCATGTTGTACTTTATTTTCTTCAATCTTCAACGTAATAACAACGTGGATAATTGTTGATTTCAGAACAGAATAAACACTAGGCAATAAATCCTACTTATAAAAATGCATTGAAGCTGTCGTCGGACCTGAGCAAATCTCATCAAGTGTAGGATTACGCAGAGTCGAAGCAATGTTTATATTTGATCAGTTGACTTGAATGCAAAGACGCCAGTTTCCCTTTGCACTTGTAATCCGCAGCAATCTCACTACGTTCCACCTCACCCCCACCCCCACCTCATCACCCCTTCGGCTCTTCCTACACTATTTCTCTTTTGATGACTTTTTAATTGGCTTATTGTGAAATTTAACCACTACTTCAAAGGTAAGCTCAGAACAAACAAATCATTGACTAGTTGAAAGATGTCATGTTTTATGATTTTAAATAAAATAATAGTTGTAATAGAGTAAATTTATTTAAAAATAAAACAATGTACTTTGTTTAAATACAGTAACAATTGTCGTTTGATTAATGACTCTTTCCTATTTTACCTTTTATAATTAGACTTACATATGATTAAATCTTACGCTAAAATTATATTGAAAACTATTATTTGTTTTCAATCTGTAAATATTTAAGTAGCCAATCTTCCTTCATTATTTCAAACATTAAAAATTCAAAACTGTTAAAAAGTTTTTTTCAATGGTCTTCATACATGGTCTTCTCATTCATGATAAAAATAGCTCATACTAGCATAAATGAATACATTTTCTTTATATATCGTTTAGATACAGTTATAGGACCTATTTTTAATCGTAAAAAACCTCGCCACATTGTCCCAGTGCTATTTATATCTAACATTTCTGTCTATGAACAAATAAAGAATTGCTGATTGATTAAAGTTATACCTGAAGATCCTTACCATTTAGGTTTCAGCTAGAATCTTAGAATCTTCAAACATAAGTACAAGGTATTTAACTGTTCTTCTTGTATAGTTCTTTTAACCTAAAATTGACCGATTCTTTAATGTGATTAAAATATAGTCATGTTTAGGAAACTTTGCTGTTAGAACAAGGTTTTGACTTTTATTCTAGACTTTGAAAATAAAATTAAATATTTAGCAAACCCTTTGATCAATGTGAGCTATGAACAACGTCCTAAAAATAATGCTTTTAAATTGTTAATTTTTTCCAAGCCCAAACTAACAGCTAATTTAAGTATTTTTAGAGCTTTAACTGAAAATTGTCTACATTTAAACTAAAATTGCCACAAGAGGGAAGCAATAGAACCGCGAGTTAGGTTGTGACGATTATCACAAGCGTTTCTCGACACTCCACGTAAACGCTGTAAAGGGCCTCAAGGTGAAAGGGGGAAATGAAAGTTTATCCAGGGGACTCAAGTCTCTTCTAATTAGTTTTCTTTCCAAGCCGAGCCGAGCTGGTCGTTTGTTTTTATCTCAGTTGCTCACCAGATGTAATTATGTTCTCAATATTCTCGTCACTCTGTTCGTGATCGTCTTAGACATACTTACCTATTCCATCTTTCTACTTTTTCATTCCTAAAGTGAAAAGGCTGACTGGGATCTAACGTTCAATTGGTCTAATTTAATTTAAGTAACTGCACATTTATGCACATACTCCAATAGTAAATTTGTATGCCTGAGCCTTTCAAACACAATGTGTTTGTCTTCAGAGGCACATAAAACTAAAGTAAAAATTCAAAAACACTTTCCTTCAGTTTGATGTGCCTCTGAAGATATTTTAAAATTAGTTTTTTTATATTTGCAGTTTTTTTGTCATACTTCTTTGTTGTGAGAGATGAGAGGAACAGAAAACCTACACTCTACAGAGAGCGATAGGTTTTAATCATCTAGAAATCCACATAAAGAAACATGTGAATAATCAATTACTTTTATGAAGCGCTCATTAATAATACATTCTTATAAACCAAAACCTCAGCTAATTGTCAAAGAGTGGAGTAAACCCATTCTTGATCAGAAATCAGAAACTTACTGTTATTAAAGCATTGTTTACAAATTGCAATATACGGGATGACAAATGACCTAGATCAGTTATAAGTTAATCATTATCATGAAGAAAGAAGTTTCAGAACGCTATCAGCCATAAAGTATTGACAAACAATTCAAGATTTAGTCAATTTGTTCTTTTGAACACATAGCCATAAAAAACCATTGTAAATAAAGAATATCACTAAGTTTATTCAATGTTAAGATTAACTTGGATACATTCCGAAATACAACAATTTAAGTATCAATGTATATTCTCGTGTCAAAACGAACACCTATAACTGAGGCAATTTCTTCGCGAAGCCCTTCTTCAATTGTGTGGTTTGACTCAGAAGAATGTCTTCAGACCTTTTCACAATGGCAATCAATGTTTGTAGCAATCAATTAGTAGCAATTTTTTCATGTTTTAAGACATTAAAATGTAAACAATAGTCTATTTTAGATTGTCCAGCAACATTTTTGTTTTAAGGATGGTAGGCTTTACTAACTGATAATAATTTATTTTGTCTATGTACAATTTTTAAGTTGACGAGACTACAAAATATTAATAAAACAATACAAACAAAGTAGGAAAATAGTACATAAGTTAAATCATCAGAAAAAAGCTTCCTAATTCAGAAAGAAGTTTAATTATCAATAGTGTAATAAAAATAAATTTAATCGCCAAATAGCATTTCAGTTTTTCCAAAGGTTGACATAAACTGTTTACATAAAAGCCCCATTGAAGGTTACATTATTATTGAAAACCTAGAAATATGTTTAAGGATAGTTCCTTCTTATTTCAAGTGTTTCTAGTTCTGGTGGGTGACTGCTCAGCTTCCGCTGATTAGTTTTAGGATAGCTCTTTTGCTAATATTTTGTGTTATGTTTTAGGTTACTTTTTCACCTGAAGACAGGGTCAGATTCCAGATCCCGAAACATCGTGTATTTTTTGTTCATTCACAAACAATAGGAAACGTCCAAGATAATATTGTAATTTTGGAAACATTAAATTTTGCGTGATAGTTATCTTCATTATGAATAGCTCCATTTCCTATGGAAATTTACTACTAATTGACTTGAAAAACGTGCAGCCCTTTTAGCTATTTATTAGATTAGCCTGATTTTTATCACGCTGTGATGTTAGTACACCGACGGGTAAGTGAGTTATCGATTCTTTACTCGGAACCGCTACAGTTTTCCTCACTTGTAACTGGATTGCTGTTATTTTCTCCTCTTTGAGTACAGGACAAGGATATACCATTAGTTGCCAGGGGTCGTAATGGACACCCCGGTGACAGACAACTGCAGCCCCCACATCACCTATCCCCCACTTTACACCCCTACCCTCTCTTCTCCAACACTCTGATGTCAAAGATATTGGCTCAACAGTTCTTTGAATTGTGAAACACTTAAGGCCACGTTTACTACAAAGTAAACGTGTTTTAATAATATTATAGCTAAGTGTTAATATTCTTAGGGGTTCTTAGGTTATATATGTTCTAAAATTGAACTCTCAGACTCTATTCTTAATAACTTTTCTCTAAAAAAATTTCTCTTATTAATAAATCAACATACTTTTCACTCTTCATACAGGATTTTCAAATTAAAAACTTACAGTACTTTAAAATTTTAAAAGAAAACAATACAACATTATTTTCAGTCTAAAGTAAAGAGGCAAAGTCAGATGGTAAAGACTAGAGATGGAAACCCTCGAACAAAAAAGAGTTAAAGAAATTAAGATTTAAAAAAAGATGAAAAAAAAGGTAAAGTTTGTCTTGTTTAACGAGGCGAAATTAGGACTACAAAGTCCTCTCTACCACTCAACCTCGACCTTTACCTAGCGTCACCGTATTAGTCACATTACAAATGTAAGAGGTGACTGTGGGAATCGAACCCGCGCCACCGGAGTGATGAGCTCAGTCGCGTCGTACCAATCCACCACGGATCCACTCCGAAAAAGGGAAAAGAAATGAGAAAGCAGAGTAAAACGGAAAGAAAAATTTGAACTGTGAAATTGAGCAAAAGGGGAAAAAAGGACACAAAATTGGGAAGAAATTTACGAGAAAGAAGTTAATGAAAAATAAAACAATTTATTTGCCTAAAAGGGGAAATAAAATTGAAGACATTTAAATGTAAAAAGAGGGAATGGAGCAGAAGGAAAGAAGAAGATAGAAAGACTAATGAGAAGGTGAGAAGAAATGGGGGTATCAAAGATAAAGTTAGGTGAGTAAAGAGAGAGGATTGTTGTGATGAAAAGGGATGGACAAGGAGTGACAGTAGACAGGTTCTTGTACGCAGTAGACAATTAGAGTCATGGCGTAGACAGTGGATGTGGATGGAGAGTGGGCCGGGGCCGGGGCCGGTGTTTTGTCCAGAGTCCGGGGAGGTAATTGGATACATGCTGAGCTGATCAACAGCCTGGCGCCGACCCATCCCCTCCACTTACACTCACACAAGCCAACACTCCACTGGCAGTTGTGCTGGATCAACAGAATACCATGTCTAGTTTCAACTTTGTATTTAGTATCAATAACCAATCATCAAAAATATATATAATTATACAGGGCGTGTCAAAAATCATGATGCACAACTTAACATATATGTTTGTTTTTATTTTTATTGACGAAAACAATTGATTTATGCAACAACAAAAGTCTATTTTTAAAGTTCATATATTTTGTTTATTAGTCGAATTGTTTATTGTAGCAGTCCAATATGATCTGGATTGATGAATCTGGCAATGATCCTTCTCGCCATGGCCTCCAAGGTCACCCAAGCTAATCCCATGTAATTTTTTTCTTGTGGGGGCACATTAAACCGTAATGTTAGCCCAACCTAATCCCATGTAATTTTTTCTTGTGGGGGCATATTAAAACGTAATGTATTACTCTCCTATGCCACAAAAACTACCAGCCCTAAGGAATCGAAAACTAAAGCTGTAGAATCTGTCAGCATTAAAATGCATACCTACGTAAAGTAGTTGACCAACTATTAGATTTGTGCAGGGCTACCAACAGGGGTCACATTGAACACTTGTAAATTATCATATTATGTCAAATAAAACTTGTTAAACTTATGAATAAACTAACATAACTTTTACTTTGCTGTGACTTTTATTTTTCTGAGCACACCACATTTACTTTTGCACCATGACTTTTGAAACACTTTTGTATGTATGTATATAAATGACTTTTGTATATAGCTGTGCAACAATGACACTTTAAGTTCAATGTGGATAAGAAGAAAACAATAAAAAGGAAGTATGAAAATTATTGCTATGAACAAAATAAACAAGAAACTAATAGTGCCCAATGTATATGTTTTAAAAAATTGCTATTCATGAAAACTCATAAACGTTTCTCCTCTTTGAGATCAAAATATTGTAAACCAAAAACAGCCATGCATATTGTTTTTTATTTGTTAGGTACCACAAAGAATAATAATTGAAAATAAATAAAGAATCTTCTTCAAATCAAATTAAAAATAAATATTGCTATTAAAATGGTTACTTGAAACGTTTAAAGAAATTTTATTGTAACTGATGAGTGTTGATAATACTAAATATAAGTTCTTTTCTTTTATTTGAGAACTGAAAGGAACTTGATTACATTTTTTTACTATAGAGTAATCCCAAAACATGTGTGTGAAACACAGTTTTATAACTTTTCCGTGGACCCAAACTCAAAGTTACGCGGCTGACGATAAAGTAAACGTGGATTTGAAACTTGATTAACCCCAGAGGCAAAGAGAGGACTGAAACCCATCACGCCGGACATACGGCTCAGCCTTTAGAGAAAAAAATCAATTAGTTGACTCGATAAATGTTTGAAATCAAACCTTCAAATCATTTTCTCTTAACCGTTTTATTTCTATGTGTTTGACTTGAGAAAAATACATGTTTCCCAATTTAAAACTCAAATATTTGAAGATTTCAAACAAATTAAAGCTTGAAAAATGGTTTATTGAGAAAAGCGTCGAAGACAAGCTAAGTGGCTTTATTTACACTTGACATTTTCCCAAAATTGCAACAGTAAATTTATTAAGACAGACGAGAAATTCAGGGAAGAATCTGTTTTACTAAATTCATTAAAATATCATCATATCCACTAGAAAATGTGTCTTTAAAAGTACTAATAACTTTATCTAAATCTTGTTCTGTTATTGACTGAAACCTAAAATAACTTTTTGTGTTACTACAATGGTACTCTTTACTGCCTTTATTACTTTTCCTAATTTTTGGGATCACTGTTTGCTCTACTATTGTTACAAAAAAGTCATTAGACACATTGCTAACTTGGAACAAGAATCAACGTCCATTAAAGTCAGTACTTATATTAGAGTTTGTGTTTAAAGCTGTCTGTCATTCTATCAAAGGAGCACTGAATGGCCAGAGGCTAAATTTACACAATCTGAGCTAATAAATAACATCCATCTGTAGGTTGCAACTAACACAATCTATCGCATGTAATATTATCGCCTGAGGAGAGATTAAGAGCCGGCAGAACGAACTTGACGTCAAGATCAGATTAATATTAATACAGACTGTGTACAGAACTACAGATGGTGTTTACTGTCTTAGCTCAAACATCTCGTAGGTCTGACCACTGCTTGTACATTGCTCCGGGGGTTGTGTTACTTGTGCAAGCAACAGTACCGGTACACACAGTTAGCTAACTTAAATAGTGCACTGGCTTTGCAAAAGAAACCATTAAGATTTTAGTTCTTAAATTTTGATGTCTCTGTTAAGGAATATTCTACTACACTAGGAATTTTAACTGTCTATAGATTGTATGTTTTGGAGACAGTGGTGGCTGGCTGTTAGAGAGGCAGAACATAGTATTCAAAGGCTGGTCACTAATCATAATTAATTACCCTACAAGAAATAAAAATTAAGATCCCCCACATCCTTATCGGTGGTTAATAACTATAGTTCATTATTCACAGACTTGTTATTCGTTCATTTTTTCACCATTTGTTAATTTCTTCTATAATTTATTTTCCTTCAAATAAAAATACTCCCAAATCGTAAATTTTGAAACTGCCATATAAAATTTTACGATACAATTCTGCAAAATATTAAAAATTTTATTAAAAGTTTAAAATTGTTTAAAAGAAAATTAAACTTTATATTCCTCTGAAGAATTATAAAATCCATACTACTCATTAAATACATAAATGAAATATATTTAATAGTATTTTATGTGTTATATATATTTCTGTACTTATGAAATGTTTCATTTAATGTAAATAAAATAGGTACCACTATTTTTTAATGGAATAAAAAAATTAACTTACTATTTTGTAATTTAGGTTTTACCAACAGGACAAAGTGGGGAAGAGGGACCGGGAGAGCGGGATATGAAGCAAGTAACAAAAACAGGCTTAAAGGACTTTGCATGAAAATGTAATAAATGAACGCAGACAATGACCGGTGGCGGGGAGAACAAAGGCTGGAGAACAATGGACTAAACACAACTCCACACTTGTTCAACTCACTGCACACTGCACACTCGACCGGTAGACAAATAAACGATACATTTCCTACGCTGTCAAAAGAAAAGGTTTTCTTCATCATTTTGTTTAAACCCTATTACAGTTTTGCTTTAATACTCAATTATGTTTCAAATAAAATGCATACATAGCTTGTTGCTTTCAATACCCTTGGAAGAGCACTACACATAGAAAATTTTAACTTTGCGTAAAAAATTACACATAATTGTCCAAATATTACGCATACTGATTGAGGGTGCAAATTAAGACTGTGAAAAATGACAATGTAGTTTGGCCAATGAGAGTAGTCTGCAGGTGAGACCAAAGTTACGGATGCTGAGCAGTTAGTAAATTATATGAAACCTTGCACCATCTTTGTAAATACAAAACACATTTGAGCTGAAATGGTTAAATTAATAAATGACTGAATTAATAAATGATTAATTGAATACATGATTAAATAAATGAATATCAATAAATTGATTTAATGAATAATGATTAAATAAATACATCAATAAATGGCTACATGATTGAATGATTACATTAATAAATGAATAAAAGAATAAATTATTACATGACTAATTAATAAATAAATAATGGTTAGAAGATTACATTAAAATATTATGACATACTGTATTAGTAAATAAATAATGGGTTAGATTATTAAACAAAAAATGACTACATGACTAAATGAATAAATGTTTAAATAAATAAAAGAATAATTGATAAATTATTAAATAAATCAATAAATTATCAATTAATTAAATGAATAAATAATAAAATAACTACATTAATAAGTTTTTAATACCTAAATTAATAAATAATTGATTAGAAGATTGAATGAATAAATTACATATTACTAAATGAATAAATAAATAACGGGTTAGATGATTAAAACAAAAAATGACTACATAACTAAACGAATAAATGTTTTAATAGTTTAATAAATATATGTTTAAATAAATAAATGAAAAATGATTAAATACCTAAATTATTAATGTTTAATTATTTAACTGATTAAATACGAAAATTAATACATGTTCAATTGATTTAATTAATTATTTAATAACCGATTAAGTGATTGAATAAATAAATGAACAATTGGTAAAATTAATAAATGATTAAGTGATTAAACTAATAAATGAATAAATTAATGAATGGCCAATTAATTAATAAATGATTAATTAATAATATTAAATGAAAGATGTATGAGATAATTAAATGAATAAATGACTACATTAATACATTTATAAATGAAAAAAGAAAATGAATAAATAATTAATTGATTTAATTAATAAGTTAATAAATTAATAATAGAATGATTGAATACATAATTAAATGAATACATGATTAGTTTATTAAACAAATAAAGTAATAAATTGTTAAATGAATAATTGATTACATGAATAAATTATTTATTAATTAAATTATTAAATGAATAATTGATTGAATGAATAAAAGAATGAACAAACAAATTAAGAAACTAATAAACAAACAAACCAACAAATGAATGAAAAAGGATAACTGGTAAATGGATAAACAAATAAATGAACAACTGAATGATTTATTTTCAAATATTTATAAGTACACATTGTTCCTGGAATACTCGGGTTTAAGAACGAAACTGTCCCATAATCCCTAGTTTGTTTCCTCTACATCAAAAACCCCTGTACAATTACCACATGTTTTCCGAGTTCCTGTAAGGTGCATACCTTGCTTTACTAGTACCTGTAGTCAATTTATAAAAATAAAGTAATATTTTAAAAAGCAATAATTATAATGTAAATAGAAAATTTACTTAATGGAAGTTTGAGCTGAGATACTCACCGACTAGAGCGAGTATGACGGTGAGCAGAGGACCGGAGGGAAACGTGATCGTCACATTGAACTCCAGCATGTGAAGTAGATCAACTGCAACAACACAACACTTTCTCAATATTATCTTCTTTATTTATTTCACATCCAATACTACCGAGAAAAACAATTGATATGCGAGTTTAATTTCTCAGCTTCTGGTATTCTCCCATTAATAAAAGTTACACCAAGATTTAAAATGTTTGATTAAAGCGTAAAGATAACTTTTTAGTTAACTCTTAGCATTTTTATAGCGGTTGTATGAAAGAAAGACATTATTTATTTTGGTTTTTCTAATTTTAACATGGTTTCTACATTTAAAATGCTATTATTTTAATAGTTGCTTTCAGAACAACTAGATGATATTGATAACCTTATAAATGAACCTAATTAATTATCACGAGTTTAACTATTCCCATCCTACAAGTTAT
The DNA here is from genome assembly GCA_018831715.1 of Matsumurasca onukii. Taxonomy (NCBI): domain Eukaryota; kingdom Metazoa; phylum Arthropoda; class Insecta; order Hemiptera; family Cicadellidae; genus Matsumurasca; species Matsumurasca onukii. The sequence continues at coordinate 71,340,420 of CM032058.1, read as the reverse complement.
TGGTAAGAAGAATTCAAAATCCTTGGCAAATAAAAAAAGGTTACGGCTCGAGGACATCTTTCCAACCAACTGTTACAAGGGAAGCAATTGTCGAACTTACTGTCTATGGTTAGAAGTGTGAAGGAACATGAAGACCTGCAGCTCTGCTTGTTAAGTAGATCAAGCGCAACACTACACTTGCGTCGTCAGTGTTAGCGCACTTCACGAGCGCTAGATATTTCACTGCTGTCTAATTAGTGGCCGCCACCACAGCTAATAACACAGCCACTTCGTTACCTGTACCTGTACCACCTACTTGTGGATCATTCCGTCACTCGTTCTATTCCTAAACCAAACACACTAATCGCGTATTTGTTTGTTGTTATTTTTTTCTGTCACACTGTAAAATGAGCTTACTTTTTTAATATCAAATTTTGAAGTTTCAGATGCATGAACTTAATTATATTGGTTTATAAAGAAATTTCCTTCAGTTTGCATAACAAGTCAAACATATCTAAGTTCTTGGTACTTACCGATGAATACGAATATTTGGTGATGAGAGTACCTCAGAAGCATTGAAATGGAGACAGTCTGAAACAAAATATGTGTTTGACAATTTATTTACATAAAATAATTCAAAATGCTTTCATTTTGCTACTTATAGTCATCATCACAATCCATGTAGTTATTTTTGTACAACGGCCATTCCGGAGTTAACTCCATCGACGGGTACACAGTATCGTAGTAGCACTAAAATGAACCTGCAGCGAGTTTTGATACTTCAAAAGCTTGCACTAAAAGAAATGGTTGGCTTGCATCCTCTTGAAATTTGCCGACCTGTTTATAAACAATTTAAATTACTAACAGTCACATCAAGGTTAATTCTTGAAGCCATTTTATATGATTTAAACCAAATTTCTAATTGACTGTGTGACACACACACTTATCAAACAAGAAATTCTACAGATTACTTTTTACCGAACCACAAAACAGTACTGTTTGCAAAAGGTAATTTGCGTTGTAAAGTTTTTAACTTCTACTACGAGGGTCATTAAGAAATAAAGGAACGATTGCGCATGACGCGCTTAGCAGACCCCTCCCGACTACAACTGTGCACGTAGCTGCTAGTTCCATCCTTCCTTTTCAGTTTGAGTGTAGGTTCATTGCTGTAGGGTCACCCGTTTGTTTTCACAGTGATTAATAATGGCATCGACAATTGAAAACCCCGCTAAATGTAAAGTGCAAAGTGTATGGGAGCAGCCCTTAAATTTTTGACCGCATATGACAGAGATGGTGACAGACTTCTCGACCACATTGTTACCGGAGATGAAACTGGGATTTCATACAAGACTCCAGAAAACAAGCGCCAATCAATGGAGTGGCCCCACTTAAATTCGCCATCAAAACCCAGGAAGGAAAAATCAAATTTGAACAATCGGAAAACCATGGCAATTTTTTTTGGGACCGAAAGGGCTTAATCCATGTTACAACAAGTCTTGTAATCCATGGCGATTAAGTAGAAATGTAGAGTAAGGTTCTATGCATTTGTAAATAAAGTTTTGTATTTTTTTTTTTAATTGACCATGACAAAACGTTCTTACTTTTTGGATGACCCTTGTATATAACATAAAATATAACAACCCGACCTATATTTCCCATTGGAAAACTTGACACCGCATTTATTCCCTTGTGAAATTGAAACTTTGGCAGCCACTAATCAGAACCTGTGTGAATTGCGACACGGTGGTAAATCATTCGTGGGAAAAAAGAGAGAAAACTGGTCGCAAGATTAGTTGTCAGAGGTTATTCGGTGCAGATTTCATGGGACGCCATCACTCAGAGTGTAACGCGATGCGAGCGTATAATGATTGCGGCAGAGTACCCCCCTGGGGTCACAGGACACCCTCCCCTTCCCCCACTCACCCCTCTATCAATTACGCAGCCCCAATCATTAACCCTATTCATTTTATGGCCACTTCTTTGCTATTTACCCTTCTCTATATGAGGCTCGTGTGTCCCCTGGTCTAATCTCTGCCCTATAATTACTCTGCAAATCATCCGATGACTCTGGATTGATTTACACTGTGTTTGTTGTGGCTTGGTTTTCACAGATGCTGAACACTTGTGCACTCTAGAGTTTCACAAGAGGGTTTGTATAGCAGACAGCAATACCACAGTATAAAAATATTTATTGTCATTTACATAAAAATATTGTGACACAAAACTTAACAATACAAATAAGTATGGCAAAATCACCATCTAAGTAGAGGGTAAATACTAGGGACTGACAGTAAACTAAAAATATTCTTACTGAATCAATAATCTGCATATACAGGGTGCCTAGTAATTAGGGATCAAACTTCACCAGGTGATTTGTCAGGTCATAATAAAAATCCTATAACACTTAGGCCTATCTCACTTAGTTTTCCGTCTGTCTGTCTGTGTTTTCACTTAATAATTTTTATCTCCAAGGTCAATTAAGTTACAAACTTCAAACTTTGCACATTTGTTAGTAAAATTAATTCCAATATATAAAAAATTTGACTAATTTCACTTCTGGTCAAAAATGGCAACCTTTTAATTTTTCTAAGCTGAATAACTCAAAACCCTTAAACTTTATGGTAAATACAGAAGAATAATAACAATACACGGGCAAATGTTTTATAAACATTTCTGTACTTATGAAATGTTTCATTTAATGTAAATAAAATAGGTACCACTATTTTTTAATGGAATAAAAAATTAACTTACTATTTTGTAATTTAGGTTTTACCAACAGGACAAAGTGGGGAAGAGGGACCGGGAGAGCGGGATATGAAGCAAGTAACAAAAACAGGCTTAAAGGACTTTGCATGAAAAATGTGGGCGAAATGAAACGCAGACAATGACCGGTGGCGGGGAGAACAAAGGCTGGAGAACAATGGACTAAACACAACTCCACACTTGTTCAACTCACTGCACACTGCACACTCGACCGGTAGACAAATAAACGATACATTTCCTACGCTGTCAAAAGAAAAGGTTTTCTTCATCATTTTTTTAAACCCTATTACAGTTTTGCTTTTAATACTCAATTATGTTTCAAATAAAATGCATACATAGCTTGTTGCTTTCAATACCCTTGGAAGAGCACTACACATAGAAAATTTTAACTTTGCGTAAAAAATTACACATAATTGTCCAAATATTACGCATACTGATTGAGGGTGCAAATTAAGACTGTGAAAAATGACAATGTAGTTTGGCCAATGAGAGTAGTCTGCAGGTGAGACCAAAGTTACGTGATGCTGAGCAGTTAGTAAATTATATGAAACCTTGCACCATCTTTGTAAATACAAAAACACATTTGAGCTGAAATGGTTAAATTAATAAATGACTGGATTAATAAATGATTAATTGAATACATGATTAAATAAATGAATATCGATAAATTGATTTAATAATACATCAATAAATGGCTACATGATTGAATGATTACATTAATAAATGAATAAAAGAATAAATTATTACATGACTAATTAATAAATAAATAATGGTTAGAAGATTACATTAAAATATTATGACATACTGTATTAGTAAATAAATAATGGGTTAGATTATTAAACAAAAAATGACTACACATTAAATGAATAAATGTTTAAATAAATAAAGAATAATTGATAAATTATTAAATAAATCAATAAATTATCAATTAATTAAATGAATAAATAATAAAATAACTACATTAATAAGTTTTAATACCTAAATTAATAAATAATTGATTAGAAGATTGAATGAATAAATTACATATTACTAAATGAATAAATAAATAATGGGTTAGATGATTAAACAAAAAATGACTACATAACTAAGCGAATAAATGTTTTAATAGTTTAATAAATATGTTTAAATAAATAAATGAAAAATGATTAAATACCTAAATTATTAATGTTTAATTATTTTACTGATTAAATACTAATTAATACATGTTCAATTGATTTAATTATTTATTTAATAACCGATTAAGTGATTGAATAAATAAATGAACAATTGGTAAAATTAATAAATGATTAAGTGATTAAACTAATAAATGAATAAATTAATGAATGGCCAAATTAATAATTAATTAAATGAAAGATGTATGAGATAATTAAATGAATAAATGACTACATTAATACATTTATAAATGAAAAAAGAAAAATGAATAAATAATTAATTGATTTAATTAATAAGTTAATAAATTAATAATAGAATGATTGAATACATAAATAAATTAATACATGATTAGTTTATTAAACAAATAAAGTAATAAATTGTTAAATGAATAATTGATTACATGAATAAATTATTTATTAATTAAATTATTAAATGAATAATTGATTGAATGAATAAAAGAATGAACAAACAAATTAAGAAACTAATAAACAAACAAACCAACAAATGAATGAACAAAGGATAACTGGTAAATGGATAAACAAATAAATGAACAACTGAATGATTTATTTTCAAATATTTATAAGTACACATTGTTCCTGGAATACTCGGGTTTAAGAACTAAACTGTCCCATAATCCCTAGTTTGTTTCCCCTACATCAAAAACCCCTGTACAATTACCACATGTTTTCCGAGTTCCTGTAAGGTGCATACCTTGCTTTACTAGTACCTGTAGTCAATTTATAAAAATAAAGTAATATTTTAAAAAAAGCAATAATTATAATGTAAATAAAAAATTTACTTAATGGAAGTTTGAGCTGAGATACTCACCGACTAGAGCGAGTATGACGGTGAGCAGAGGACGTGAGAGCGTGATCGTCACATTGAACTCCAGCATGTGAAGTAGATCAACTGCAACAACACAACACTTTCTCAATAATCTCTTGTTCATTTATTTCACATCCAATACTACCGAGAAAAATAATTGATATGCGAGTTTAATTTCTCAGCTTCTGGTATTCTCCCATTAATAAAAGTTACACCAAGATTTAAAATGTTTGATTGTGCGTAATATGTAAAGATAACTTTTTCCGTTAACTCTTAGCATTTTTATAGCGATTGGATGAAAGAAAGACATTATTTATTTTGGTTTTTCCTAATTTTAACATGGTTTCTACATTTAAAATGCTATTACTTAAATAGTTGCTTTCGTAACAACTAAATGATATTGATAACCTTATAAATGAACCTAATTAATTATCACGAGTTTAACTATTCCCATCCTACAAGTTATTGGTAAGAAGAATTCAAAATCCTTGGCAAATAAAAAGTTAACGGCTCGAGGACATCTTTCCTACCAAGGGAAGCAATTGTCGAACTTGCTGTCTATGGTTAGAAGTGTGAAGGAACATGAAGACCTGCAGCTCTGCTTGTTAAGTAGATCAAGCAACACTACACTTGCGTTGCGTCAGTGTTAGCGCACTTCACGGCTAGATATTTCACTGCTGTCTAATTAGTGGCCGCCACCACAGCTAATAACACAGCCACTTCGTTACCTGTACCTGTACCACCTACTTGTGGATCATTCCGTCACTCGTTCTATTCCTAAACTCAACACACTAATCGCAAATTTGTTTGTTGTTGTTTTTTCCTGTCACACTGTAAAAATGAGCTTACTTTTTTAATATCAAATTTTGAAGTTTCAGATGCATGAACTTAATTATATTGGTTTATTAAGAAATTTCCTTCAGTTTGCATAACAAGTCAAACATATCTAAGTTCTTGGTACTTACCGATGAATACGAATATTTGGTGATGAGAGTACCTCAGAAGCATTGAAATGGAGACAGTCTGAAACAAAATATGTGTTTGACAATTTATTTACATAAAATTATTCAAAATAATTTTCATTTTGCTACTTATTCATCATCACAATCCATGTAGTTATTTTGTGACGGCCATTCAGTTAACTCCATCGACGAACAGTAGTAGCACTAAAATGAACCTGCAGCGAGTTTTGATACTTCAAAAGCTTGCACTAAAAGAAATGGTTGGCTTGCATCCTCTTGAAATTTGCCGACCTGTTTATAAACAATTTAAATTACTAACAGTCACATCAAGGTTAATTCTTGAAGCCATTTTATATGATTTAAACCAAATTTCTAATTGACTGTGTGACACACACACTTATCAAACAAGAAATTCTACAGATTACTTTTGAACCACAAAACAGTACTGTTTGCAAAAGTGTAATTTGCGTTGTAAAGTTTTTAACTTCTACTACGAGGGTCATTAAGAAATAAAGGAACGATTGAGCATGACGCGCTGCGCAGACACCTCCTGACTACAACTGTGCGCGTAGCTGCTAGTTCCATCCTTCCTTTTCAGTTTGAGTGTAGGTTCATTGCTGTAGGGTCACCCGTTTTGTTTTCACAGTGATTAATAATGGCATCGACAATTGAAAACCCGCTAAATGTAAAGTGCAAAGTGTATGGGAGCAGCCCTTAAATTTTTGACCGCATATGACAGAGATGGTGACAGACTTCTCGACCACATTGTTACCGGAGATGAAACTGGGATTTCATACAAGACTCCAGAAAACAAGCGCCAATCAATGGAGTGGCCCCACTTAAATTCGCCATCAAAACCCAGGAAGGAAAAATCAAATTTGAACAATCGGAAAACCATGGCAATTTTTTTTTGGGACCGGAAGGGCTTAATCCATGTTACAACAAGTCTTGTAATCCATGGCGATTAAGTAGAAATGTAGAGTAAGGTTCTATGCATTTGTAAATAAAGTTTTGTATTGTTTTTTTTTTTTATTGACCATGACAAAACGTTTTTTACTTTTGGATGACCCTTGTATATAACATAAAATATAACAACCGACCTATATTTCCCATTGGAAAACTTGACACGCATTTATTCCCTTGTGAAATTGAAACTTTGGCAGCCACTAATCAGAACCTGTGTGAATTGCGACCGGTGGTAAATCATTCGTGGGAAAAAGAAAGAAAAGTGCGCAAGATTAGTTGTCAGAGGTTATTCGGTGCAGATTTCATGGGGCGCCATCACTCAGAGTGTAGCGCGATGCGGCGTATAATGATTGCGGCAGAGTACCCCCTGGGGTCACAGGACACCCTCCCCTCCCCCCACTCACCCCTCTATCAATTACGCAGCCCCAATCATTAACCCTATTCATTTTATGGCCACTTCTTTGCTATTTACCCTTCTCTATATGAGGCTCGTGTGTCCCCTGGTCTAATCTCTGCCCTATAATTACTCTGCAAATCATCCGATGACTCTGGATTGATTTACACTGTGTTTGTTGTGGCTTGGTTTTCACAGATGCTGAACACTTGTGCACTCTAGAGTTTCACAAGAGGGTTTGTATAGCAGACAGCAATACCACAGTATAAAAATATTTATTGTCATTTACATAAAAATATTGTGACACAAAACTTAACAATACAAATAAGTATGGCAAAATCACCATCTAAGTAGAGGGTAAATACTAGGGACTGACAGTAAACTAAAAATATTCTTACTGAATCAATAATCTGCATATACAGGGTGCCTAGTAAATAGGGGATCAAACTTCACCAGGTGATTTGTCAGGTCATAATAAAAAAAAATCCTATAACACTTAGGCCTATCTCACTTAGTTTTCCGTCTGTCTGTCTGTGTTTTCACTTAATAATTTTTATCTCCGAGGTCAATTAAGTTACAAACTTTGCACATTTGTTAGTAAAATTAATTCCAATATATAAAAAATAAATTTGACTAATTTTCACTTCCGGTTCAAAAATGGCGACCTTTTTAATTTTTCTAAGCTGAATAACTCAAAACCCTTAAATTTTATGGTAAATACAGAAGAATAACAATTACGGGCAAGTGTTTTTATAAACATTTTAAGACCAAATTGGTTGTGCTGCAATAAGTACTAGCGGAGATATTAAGGTTTTCCTGAATACACTTCTATATTTACATTTAAGAAACATTTGTAAATAAAGGTGTGCTGATTAAGTTTGTTGCGCTGCGGTAAGTAAAAACTGAGTTATTTAGGTTTTCCTGAGCACTAACCTTTATTTATATGTTTGTCAAATGTAGATAGAGGAGTGTGTTCAGGAAAACTTTAATATCTCCATTATTACTTATTGCAGCACAATATGGTCTTAACGATAATATAAAACATTTGCCACATATTGTTATTCATTTGTATTTGCCATGAGTTTTAAGAGTTTTGAGTTATTCAGCTTAGATTAATTTAGAACCAAAAGTATTTGGTCAAATTTTTAATGGTATTAGTTAACAAATAAAAAGATAACCTTTGAAGTACCCTGTTTTAATTTTTGTACACTACTATAGTTTCAGGCATTAGCCCATTATCAAGTGAGTAAGAAAGTGTAACGTTTAGTTATACTAACAAATGTGCAATCTTCATTGAGAATTATTTCTAGTGTCGTAATTGTGAATAGCATTACCACTAATTAAGTTATAATTGTTTAAACCAAAATATAACAGTCCCATAAATATAGTTTTTTATATATAAACAAAGTGCCAAAAATAAACGAATTGAGGTGTAACTTGTCAGTAATCATTAAAGAAAAGTTAAGCAAGACCTAGAATCAGTTTTAGTTTTTTAACTAAAAATTTATAGAAAGCTTGCTTGACTAAGATACAATTATATGAAATTATTTAATTATTTATTAACAATTATTTATTAATAATAATAGTAAATATTAATAATTTTATTTTTATTTATAAAATGATATAAAAGGTCGTTTCAATTGCCTGCTAACCAGCTGGTTAACTAACCGCCGTTTAAGTTGTTTACAGTCTGCAATGTTTACATTTTCACTTGCAACTTTCAAAGTACTTAAATGAATTATTTGAAGATCATCATGCAATAAAGGTATAGTTGTAACATTTTTATTGAATTTAACATGTAAACATTATGCTAATATATATAAATACAAACTGTAACACCAAAATGCAAAATCAAAACAGACAAAGTAAAACTTAACCTAAAAAATATTCAGCTTTCCTATTGGTTGGATCCCTGTCCTAATTTTAACCGCCGGTTGAGGTTGAATTGAAAAAACGGCCCTAAATATATCTTTACGATTAGTATCTGCATTGTTTAGAATCAAGAAATTTCCAGGTGACATTGAGTTTCTGTAGAAGTAAGGTTTATTAAAATTAACCTTGCATAAATAAAATATTTTAAACCACATTGTATGTAAAATATCTCCAGAAGAAGATCAACATTGTATGTGTATAATCTTTGGCATCCATGGCCATTTCACTTTAAATTTAAGACCATATGCTGCAGTGGCTTGTAGTTTTCTTTTAATAAGTATTGTATTTTATCATATTAATCATTAATGTAAATAAATTTGCAAATTGGTAAATAAATAAATCAAGTAGGGAAAAAAGTCGTTTTCCCGGCTTAGTTTGTAGATCTTCTAGTTTTTATTACTATGTATAATTTGTTCACATGTTTTTATTTTTTTAATTTTGAATTTACTGTTGGCAACACTGCTTTCACCTTTCTTTGGTTGGTTTTATTTTTAAGTCTACTTTACTCTTTCAAGTGATCTCTATTTGTCTTGACAAAGGCCCTAGACGGGCTGAATGTTTAGGAGTCTAAGTTATCCTATGTGTTTCAACTATATCCAGGTCAGCATGCTCCCCTTTCTATTCTTTTTCAGTAACTATTTAGTAAGATAGAAGAAAATAATTAGTAAGACAGTTGTACAAGACAAATCTTCACACTAACAAATATTCATCAGATTTGAAATCCGACTTGTTGTTTTGATACTACAGGCAGAGAACCAGAATGCATATCAAACAAATACTCTTTTGTTGCCATTTTGAATTATATATTTTACAGTGAGAGTTTAAATGTTTAAAAAAATAATTTTATTTCAAATATAGATGACAAGGCTAACTTTCAAAACAAGTTTCAATTGCCTATGTATCTTCACACAGTTTGTTCAGAGATTTCAACTATAATGTAGTTTTTCCTGTTCAAACCACTTGAAACATCATACTAATTAGCTTGAAATATTTTGGTCTTGCTGTAAGTACCATCTTCAGTCACTGATTGACTGAAACTGAGATACTTGCTGTCTGCTACTCTATTGGTACAGGGCTGCCAAACCATCCATTAGAGCAGGGTGCCACCAATTGGATAGCAGACACCAAGTATCTCAGTTTCAGCCAATCAGTGGCTGAAGTTGGTACTCCACAGCAAGACTGAAATATTTCAAGCTAATTATTATAGCTAGATTATAGTTGTAACACCAGCCGGGAAAGCCTAAGAGTTAAGTGTTTAGAGGTTTGAAAAGTTAGCAAGGGAAATCTTTACATCCAGTAATTAGGGTATATCACCCTGTATAAATACTGTCAATTTTTAAAACAGTTTATATTGATCTATTATGAGCTAAATTTCTTTTGACCTTGCCAGAAAGTTTCTTTTAACCCTTTGAGGTCGTGTCAACTATAGATTAAGACAAAAGCTATTTCCTTTTGAGCGCTTGGATGTGCAGTATAGAGGCGGTTGAAACAGTCTCTGATATCGCGAGACTACACAACATAGCCTAGCAGAGAAAAGTGAAACTACCACTCCCTCCCCCTCCTGGCAACTCAAGTGTGTGAGTTTGACAACAAACAGCCGGTGGTTTAGTGGTTATAGTGACGGACAGCTGGCCCTGTCTGTCTGGCGTCAGAGTTCGAATCCCACCGGTTTGGTCTGATGCGGTGCAATGCTAGTTGTTGGATCATGCGGATCGGGGCCACAATGACCGCTGAGGATCACTGAAGAAAATGGCTCATCAAATCCAGTGAGTGAGGAGAGTGGCACTTTTGAGCTTAGGGAGTAAATCCCGCTTTAGGTGTGGTTCAATGACTGGTAATGCACCGTACCAGAGAGTTTTGCTGAAATTTTGCTTACAGGGGACTGGGCAAACCCATACGGGAGGCTTTTTACGAAAATTTAAAAATAAAATGAGACCGCAAAGGGTTAAGTCAGGCAAGAAAAATGTTTCCGTCCAAAAGAAAAGTCTAGTCCTATCCATTCCTAACATCTATCATCCATGATGTCGCAGAGGGTTGCACAATGTGCCGTGCAGTGGTTACTGGGTACTGGTTACTGGTTAGCCTCTTGTTTGTGTGTTGTGTCGTCTGTAATCACAGCTGATTAGAGTGTCTCGGCGCCACACAAACACAGCCAATCACAGCTGTATTCATACGCACATCACTTGCGGACTGTAAACACCGGATCAATTCCCCTCATTAGGCAACATTGTAGATGGGGGAATCAAGCCCACCTTTCGTTGAAAAGAGGTTTAATCAATTTCACTGCAGAGGTAATTTATGGGAGACATTCAGGCATAATTCCTGTTGGTCAACAATATAAAGGGGAGTCATTTTCTTTGAGGTTGGTACTTGATTTACGAGGGTGATTCAATAAGTTCTTAGAAAAACAGTAAACACAGATACATTTTATGTAATATGTAAATTTTGTGTAGTGCTTTTACGGTAGTTATAGTTGTACTTTTCAGTTAATTTGACATTGCTCCCATTATCTCGTATATACCTGTTTACATATATATACCACGAGGTGTCCAATACACCAGGTGTCCAACAAGTCTCTAACTTTTGAAGGAATGAAAATGTTAAACGTGTTTTGGCATATGTATTGAAGGTCAGCTGAAGCATCTTTTGGTATAACTTTGGTATTTGCTGTCCTTGTGTAGTGGTACTGGAGAGTGACCATTAAAATTTTTTAATTTTAATATCCTGCGATCTCTCATTTGAAAGCATATAAAAAAAACAAATTCATTGATACCATTTAAACAATTTACCGATGCCCCTGTTAAAATGAAACGTGTTTTATTTTTGAATGTAATGTATAAATAATCATTGTTAAAGTAATTATAAGAATACTGTGACCATTTTCTACACTTTATGTAACAATTTAGAGAAATACAGATATTTTATTCTATTCTATCCAGTTCAAAACGGCAGCCCAAAATGGGTTTTATTGTTTGTACAAATAAATAAACTCTGTTGCGATAGTTTTCAAATTTGAAAAAAAAAATAGATTCTGATTTTGGATGATTAAAGTTTTAGAATGATAATGCTACAAGTGGATTTTGCACACTTAAGAAAACTACCACTTTTGTTCAAATCCGAAAGTGGTCGTCATGAATAACGTGGAATCTTTGTTTTTCTCAGTTATGATTTCGGGCTGACAGGCAATGTCAGTTTGTTGTTGCTCACTTGCATTTTTGATGTCAGGCGACTTGTACGATCTTTCGAGCGATTGACGTGAGTTATTTAATGAAGATAGTGATAGTGACATTTAAACCGACGATGTTCAACTTGATGAAGAATCACTTGATTTTTCGGCGAGTTGTGGTAAAGAGTACACGCTGAGTGACAATTGTATAGGCCTATCGTTAGATGACGGCGCTAGGCCTCGCCCTTCTCGGACTCATAAAATTGTTTTACACAGTTTGTTTTATAATCTCTAATATTTTGTTGCTTCTGAAATGTCATACATACCTTATGTTTTTTTGATCCCCAATAACATTTGAACAAAATGGCTATGTTGGTTTTTATTTCTAAATATCTTTTGAATTTTTTTCAACGGTGGATTTATGGAACTAAACATTGTTTTTTAGTTTATCAAATTATATGTATTTTTTAAAATAAACTAATACCAAATGAGCATTTTTTTAAGTTCACAATCTTTTGATAAACACAAAAATATATAACACTTGTGGTTTATAACAGTATTTAAATTGTTTATGATTTTATCAAATACCCTACAAACTGGTCAAAAATGGTAGGACATTGAGGAAAAAACTAATGGACATCCGGAGGGTTAATATTTTAAACTCGGAAATTCTACCATCTAAGCTGCCACTTAGCTAGGAGGAGGACGAGTACTTACAAAGACCAGCATGATGAAGAAGGCTGCAATGTAGGAGGCACGTGTCGTCCACATGCTGACGAAGCGGTAGTGCTCGCCTGTCACCACGTGTCTGAAATGCACACTTGATAATGTTACTGTATGAATTGTCCCAGTTCAAACTCACCACTGCACAGCTGGCAGGATGCAATACCCGCCACCCTCACTCATATTCTTGGAATCAGAATTTTTATCAAATTTCCTTTGAAAAATTGGATATTCATGCGGTCAGCATGTAAGAAGCAGGCCCGGGACCATGAAATGAGCACTGATCCTGACTTCCAGAACCGGAAGTAAGTACCCTTTGGCAGACGGGAGTAATGATAACAAAATTTTGATTGTTACATTGTTCTGTAACTTTGTCATCTAATCGTTACATTCAAAACCCAGTAACGAGGAACGGTAGTCGTTACAATTCAGCGGTAACGATTACATGTAACGAGTTACTTTTTGTACGTTATAATTAGCCAAAACGGCTCTCAAAATGAATATATATCACATATATGACGTAGTTATAGATGTCTTTCCTCTGTTTAATCTAGTTTCTCTATGGAACTGGCAACATTCAACTTTGAGCCAGATGCAAACATAACAAATGTAACAGTTCTGAGACCAGAGTACACTTCTTGTCGTTCTTATGCACTAGTCGCCAAACTGCAATTTATTTATTTTACAGTGCTAGTAATATAGACTCACTGTCATAATTTACAGAAAATTGAGTTTATTTCTTTGTACAATACAGCTTTTTACCTAGTTTTAACTTTGAAGTATTGAACGAGAATAAGTAATCAGTTACATTGGTTTTTAGGTAACTTGTAACTGTAATCACTTACATTTTACAAAGGGTAACTGTAATGAGTGTAATGAGTAACTGTTTTGAAGTAACTTCCCAAGTCTGCCTCTTGGTTTCTATCAAAGAAAATTATCTGATTTTGTTGAGCTTTGAAATAAATACGTGTATTTTATAGGTATCCATTAGTATACCAAAAATTATGAAACCCCATTAAATCGTTTTAAAATAGTCAAGTTTTAAAGTGGTGTCCGAAAAAATAATGTTTTGCTGAAATGAAATTTGAAATATGTTTTCCTTTGTGATAAGTAGTAAAATTACAATTCTAAAGTGACTATGTGGTAACACTAGGTAAAGGTCGAGGATGAGTGGTAGAGAGAAAACTGTAGTCCTAACTTCGACTTGTTCAACAAGACACACTTTTTTTGGAAGTTCGGAGAGAACTGTTGGGAGAGGTTCATAGGCACTGAGGTGACTAAGTTATCCTAGTCACTTGGTCATTTTTGAAGTAGTTTGTGTAAATAAGCTAAGTCAGATGCCTTAAATTGCCATTTTAAACATAGTAACTTTATTTTTACTACTAGAACTCTATCGAAATCCTGCCATGAGCCCGGCTCAGAGATGTCACAGCCCTGGCTAAGCTATGCGTTCAATATCATGCACAATGTTTAAAAATGAACAAAATAAAACTCACTTGCTTAAGTAGCAGAAAATTGTATTAAAGCTTGTTTAACTTGCAAAGTACTGATACACATGCTGAGATACTAACATCAGCCACTACAGTGCCAAAACTACAACTGAAAAGTAAACGTAAAGCTCAAAATAATTAATTGTGCAAGCTGTTTTAATAGAAAGTATGTAGTAATGTTAATGGTTACATTGCGGCCACTTTATTAGTGTCCAATTTTTTGACAATTCTTGATAACCAGGAGAGGCACGTAGAGTCCTCACCACAACCCTCCCTCCCTTTCACTTTTCCACCCCGCCACCCATTGCGCCGCCGGAGCTGATTGAGACCCGCAGTGGGTGGGAGAGAAGGGAAGGAGTTGCGCAAAGTCACACTCACATGCAGGCCATGGTATGACGGTGAACTTTTATTTTAAATGCAATCACACGAAAGCAGCCACTGCTCTCTAGAAAAACACCCCCATATGATTACATTGAAAATGAAAGTTCATTGTCATATTACGGTGGTAATATAGCGTTCATTTTTTCACACTTTTACAGTGGTTTGGATGTCTACTCCATCATTGGGACGAGAGAAAAAGGATAAGTGACACACTGACTAATGTAAAACATTTCAGCAGAACTTAACATTTTGTCCAGACCTTATATTCATTTAGTCCTAAACCGAAAAGAAAACTAGATTCATTCAAGAAATTGCAGAATTCAACTTGTTAAATAATACATTTTCCGTACACAAACTCGATTTAGTCCTGAAATTTTTTGATTTTCTGTTTTCCTGACCGTGCCAGCCCAGATGTTTTGTAGAGTTATAAAAAGACTATTGTAAATACATAGGCTTTGTTTCATTAATTCTACTAAACATTGTTTTAAAGCTTTTGGCATATTTTCTCACTTGGAAAGTCTTTGATAAAATTTCAAGGCCATTTAATAATTGTCATGCTCAGGCACAAACTCAGATTGCAAGGCAAAGCGCGCGAGCACCCCAGTGCCGAGGTCTCACCTGAGGTATCCCTTGTTGTCCTCTGACTCGGCCAAGGTTTTGATGGAGGACATGAGCAGATCGTCGTAGCCAAGGAACTCGTCCAGAACGAGCGTGAGAACACATCGCCGAAACACTGGTCCTTGCTGGGGTCCAGAGTCACAGTCATGACCGGGATGTTGAGCCTCTTGCGTGTGCTGGGTGAGAGACGCAGGAACCCGTACTCCAGTGAGTACTCCACGATGTACTCCTCCTCTGCAATATCAGACAGAATGGTCAACTGACACTGCTGAAACACTGGTCCTTGCTGGGGTACAGAGTCACTGGCATGATGGGGATGACACAGGAACCCTACTCCAGTGAGTACTCCACGATGTACTCCTCCTCTGCAACATCAGACAGAATGGTCAACTGACACTGCTGAAACACTGGTCCTTGCTGGGGTACAGAGTCACTGGCATGATGGGGATGTTGAGCTTCGCCGTGCTGGTAGAGAGAGGCATGAACCCTACTCAGTGAGTACTCCACGATGTACTCCTCCTCTGCAACATCAGACAGAGTGGTCAATCTTGCACTCAACTGCTGAAAGAAATGGGCCACAAGAGTAGCTTTATAAAATTCACACATATTTACCAGCATTATTTTCTGATTTCCAAATGTCACTAATAGTCATTCTTAGGGCCTGTTGTATTTATTTTAACCATATGTTAATCAACTGCATCCATTAAATGACTTGCAGAATGTTGCTTAATATGCTGATTACAGTACATTATTTGACCAGCATCAACAATCCTATTAATGCAAGAAACCACATTTAAAATACATCAACAAATATTTGTGTTCAGTATTTTCTTTGTAATGCAAGTGATAAAGTGGGGAGTGGCTTTGAAGAGTCTACTGTAGAAGCATGCTATTCCTTCCATTCACTGGTGAATTTCAGTGGGAAAATAATGTTAAGAGGGGTTTTGTAGGAAACAAATGGTTTATCAGCATTGTTAACTTCCCGTTCTAAAATTTCACTACTAGGAGGAAGAGTGTAGGAAATTATGTCAATCCTATCCCAGTACCACAAATCCAGGATCCCATAACACAGCTCTACTTGGGGGTTACCATTTCTGAGCAGTCAGTGCAATTGAGCACCGGATTGTTACCTACTTTCCACAGCGAGTGACAAACAAGTATGATAACATTGAAACAATTATTTTAGTGAAATATCATTGACAACAGCTTTTGTCTGTTGCGGTTTATTTCACTATCCAGTACCTCTCCCTTTACCCTTTAATGCATATCACACAACAACCGACTTATTCTATAACAAATAAAGAGTATGTACTTAACCATACAGTTGGTAAGTGTACTAGGCTTCATGTATCTCGTACTCAAAAGAAAATTTTTATCAATTTTGCCTTTATGCTTATGTTACATTACCAGCTTCCAGATTAAAGACCAAGTATTATTTCACCTGTACAGTTATAGTTTTCTTTGGCACCTTCATTATCTACAACGCAGTGGTCGTTCTAATTTTTCACCATTGCCTAGTTTAAGTATTAACTACTAAGAAAAGGAATATCTTAACTTGTTGAATTAGTGGCTACGGTTGATATCGATTCTCCAGACAAACCCCATCAACCAGACGTTCAGCAAGACATACTCTGACCAACGGCTTGAGCACGTTTCTTACAGTAACCGATTTCAAAACCTAACATTCCAATTAGCTGATCTCTACTTAATTCAAAGTTTACACCATGATGAGCAATACAAACCTGGTCTGGCTGTTTTGTCACTTTCTGTTGTGTCTTTATCAGGAGAAATGTCCGGACTTGGATTTACAAACCAAATAGTTTCATTGTTATTAGGAACGTGAACCTGAAAAATAAATTATTGTAAGTAATCTCAGTTCTTTATAAAATGAAAGCAACTTATTTATACAGGTTGGCTAATAAACTTGGATGTTGGATGGGGAGTGAGGACGGATGGTTAATTAGGAGGTTGCTGCTAGACACTTCTGCTGGAACACTACATTGTTAACGTGTGTAGCCGCAGCAGAGAAGAGCACTCCCTTCAGCATCCTTCTGCTGCATTCTTCAGTTCAGGAGAGGGAAAGGTAAGAGTGGGAAGGTCAGTCTACTTATTGCTCTTGTCTCACAAGAGCGAAAGGAAATTCCTCCACCAGGCAAGATAAATATCTAAGACCAAAATTATGTTATGGTAGGAAGATTGAGCATGGATGCCAAATGGCTGAGGCAGAAAAATTAACATAGTTCGGTAGCATGCTCGAGTTTTTCTAATGTCCATGACTTAAATATGACTAAATTATGCAATTGTCTAGAACAATTGAAGTTGTATGTGCGTCAATGACTCTACTTGTGACTCTTAAAAGAATTCCTCAGAGCGCTTTCTGTACTTGGGCTGCCGTAACTATGTTAATTTTCCTTCTTAATCTTAACTTTTAAGCTTAGGTGTCATCACTAAAATCTAAGGCTTCCGGTTTACACCGCGTCACAGTTGACTCAGCCAGTAAACCAGCTACGGAGGATGACTCTCCACAGCGAGGTCAAAACATTTAGCAGTATTTGTAATTCAACTGTGACATGGTGTAAACCGGAAGCCTTAGATTTTAGTTACGGTAATTTTTCAACAAGGAGGAGTGATTTCAGCAGAAAAAGTAATAACTCAACCAGAGCGAATGAAGAAATATTGATGCTTAGGCTTTTGTGGCTGGTGTCACAACTATAATTTGGTTCTTCCGGGTCACTCTGCATCAAAACATCATAGTAATTAGCTTGAGATATTTTGGTCTCTCTGTGAAGAACCATCTTCAGTCACTGATTGCCTGAAACTGAGCTACTTGCCGTCTGGTATCCTATTGGTCACAGGGGAGATTAGACTCGACTGATCCAATGTACAGTTGGCAGCACTGTGACCAATAGGACAGCTGACAGCAAGTAGCTCATTTTCAGCCAAGGAGTGACTGAAGATGGAACTCCACAGTAAAACTGAAATATCACAAGCTAACTATTATGATTTTTGACACAATGTAAACCAGAAGAACTAGATTGTTAAAAAAAGTACTGGGCAAATAAGAGATAAAAACTTAATATATTGACACAAGTGGTCTAACATTGGCCATAAAATAAAAACAAAAAGTATCAAACGATAACTGTTTATCCATGTTGAGAGGCTTAACCGAAAGCATGCAGTTAGTTGAGAGTGTACTGGGAGAAGGATCATGGTGGTTATATATCTGTTTACTTACAAGTGGTAACTTACCTCCAGGCTAGGATCCTCTGTTGGTCCTTCGGTGAGGAGGGACATCTGAAATCAAATCTGCAACTGAGTTCAAATCTAACAAGCACTCATTTCTATCCAACAACTACTTAGAGTTTAATGTTCATGTCCGTATAAAAACAATTCACACTTCTGATATCAATTGTTCTTTTTATAGTCTTTGTGTATGGGTTATTCCCTGATCATGCATCGTATAACAAAATTACCTTTTTCATGTCTAAAGGGTGTTTGAGCCTGTTTTTCAAGAAGGTTGTTACTGAAATTTTACACAATATTTCATTTGTAAATACAAGTTTCTAACATCAACAAACTGTTACTATTAGGTGTGCGGTACTTTCGATTATCGAGTCGAGTTCGGTATTACCGATATACTCGAACTTCGGCTCATGCTGATCGGTAAAGCTTGAAATTTGGTCAAGTAATTTGCATAAGCGGTATTGAAGTCATGATTTCACCGCTTGACATTAGCGAGAGTCAGAATCGCCTTGACGGTATCGAAGTCGTGTTTCACCGTGAGAGTCAAAAATTGCCATGAGCGGTATCGAAGTGTTGATTTCACAGCGGCGTGTGAAGACTCAAAAGATTGCTGACGGTAACGAATTAGGTGATTTCACATGGCGTCTGTAATAAACACACTGTACTCTGTTTAACACACATACATCAGAAGAAAACTTCACAACCGACTACCTCTGGAAATGCGAACGCTGGAAGGCCGACAGTTCAGATCAACCCTGAGAAAGTGGCTGGAGGATCATCCCTTCTACTCTCTAGAAGAATTTTTTGAACATAAGGCAGTGTAGACTGTATAAATGTGTGTAAACATCAAGCCTTTTAATATAAAATTCTTTTGTATTTTGACGCCACTACGATTCTCCAACGAATTTGTAAATAAAGATATTATTGTATTGTATTGTTTACTAAATAAGATTTGATCAGAGATAAAGCTAATGGGGAAAATCCTACAACTTTTAGTTTTGACATTAATGTACAGTGGTTTACTGTGTCAAAAGCTTTTGAGAGGTCATAAAATTTGGCACTTACATAGAATTTCTGTTCTTTTCCATCCAAACAATTTTGAATGAAATTCATCACAGCATCAACGGTGGAGTGATTTTTTCTAAACCCAAATTAGTTTTTTGATAAAAGATTTGCATTGTCTAAAAACGATATTGATGGAAAAAAAGAATTTAAAAGACAAAGATCTAAACAAAAGATTTTAATGGAAGTATGAAAGGAAAATTTTAGCTAAAAAAAAGACAATTGCCATGCATTTGATGTAAAAAAGTTCATGCAATAAAATGCTTATTTATTTAAGTAAGACTTTCAGAAAATTAAAAAATCAAAAAGCTCCTACTCTAAATTTTTACGTTTTACTCACAGATTGTGCTTCGTGTGACACGTAATTTGTAGTTTTAGAATCCGCCTCCAAATTGTGGTTTCCCCCCAATAAACTTCCTCTTTTTGGGCACCGCTGGTGTATAGATTTACACAAACTTGACGTCAAGCAGCCCTTTAACACTATTAGACTAAGTTAGAAATGCCTGTTGTAAACAGCCCACTTACTTGCTCGGGTTCCTGTTTGGCCGCTTCCCATACCGCTGAGGTTGAAGACTGCTCAAACTGTTCTTCTGTATCTGTGCATCAATTCATTTCACCATCAAGCCCCTTAATTATCCATACACCTTAACTATTTACTGACAAACTGAAGCTGTTTTCTTAAATAATCACCGATGGACTTGAAACAATGTTTATTTTAGTTTTTGATAGAGTAACATTGGACATACAATTTATTTTGAAAAGTAAGCCAGTAATACAGTCAGCTGGCCTACTCAGTCAATGCTGATCTGATGTTACTTCGATACTTAGCTTTGAGACACCGACCTCTCTTAGAGGGTATTTTAAGATGAATATTGAATGATGGTGAGTATGATGAATGTACAATCTAGAGCCGATTGTTCTCCAGATTCCCAGGTAAAATTCGTAAAAGTAGCTTAAAGAAATATAGGTTAAAAAACAGATTCACAAATCAAATAGTTTTAAGTTTGTTCTATTATACTTTGTTAAATTGTATTATTTAACAAAAGGAAAATAAAAACAATAAACGTTATTCATTCATTTATTTTGTTAAAAATGTTTAATTAACCTATTGTAAAAAAATCTGCATAACCACATAATTTTGTCATCAAACACAACAACGAAGCAAACACATTTACTCTTAGCTTTTGGCAGAATGTTTTATTCTTGAAAAAATCAAACATTTCACATGTACATTCCAAAACATGAAAGCCAAGGTGTCTAATGTTTCTGATGACTTTCTACACTGCCCTTTGATTCCAACCAGGTTCTATACTAAATATTAGCACATAAACCTTATCTTATCACCTTGCAACAAAACAAATATGTTATTGAATTATCACAACTACTATATACCTGGCGGAACGGAAGTATTAAGTAGGGAGGGGGTCGTGCTGACCATGTCATCGTTGTTGGACTCCACGTCCACATCCACTTGTTCCAGGGGAATGTCTGGAGACAACTTGTCCACCGGGACCTCCTCCACAGCTGACGGCTGGAGGTGAACAAACCTACAACATTGACATGATTAGTCATGTCCACACTTGTGCTGGCCAAATACATTTCCATGCCGAATCAGTTCATAATTGTAAGAGTTACGCATTTATAATACAGCTGTGTTTGCCTGACGTGACTTTCACTCAAGGGCTCGTCTATTGGTGATGTACCTATTATGATTTTGACTTTCTTCTCCTAAGGTTAGCTTTTTATCTAAAATTCTATGCAACTCAAATTGGTTTGTAATTGTAGGAGTTTGCATTCAAACACACATAAAACAGACTTTTTTTGGCAGCAGCATTAGGTGCAGCTGGCACAAATGTAAACAGCAGAGGGTTAAGATAGAATATTTAATTAAGCTACAACAGATTAAGTAACTGCGGAAAACTCACCCGTCACGTGCTAACCTTCCGCTAAAGATGGAGGAGAAGTCCGTCTTTTCTTTCTGAGCGTAAGCATCTTCCGTACTATAGTCTGGAGTCTGTTCGCCGCGCACAATCTCCACCCTCAGTATGCCATCGCGCGGCCACGAGTCACGTACATGCTCCAAACACAGCGTCGGCGTCCGCGAGAACACTATGTGTATGTAGATGAGTACGAAGAATGCTGTCATTGCCTGTACAGTAATCACACCAACCAGTGGTTGTCAATCAAATTGTAAATGAAAGTAAAATTAATGACAATATTATTTTTAGTGATTATTTTTATTTTTAGACACTTACTGGAAACCAGTTCTTAAAAGAGATCTGGCTCACATTTCAATAACACACAAATTCTGAAACGATGCCTAACACCTGTAACTACGGCTCTAGCTAACAGCCATGTTGTCATGTCCGAAATGGAAAACTTGACTTATGGGTATGGATTCAGACTATTAGAGATATAGATTATTTTAAAAGAGGATGAACAATCAAAAATTTTAACTTCTATCATATGTTTAACTTTCAAATTTATTTATATTTACAGTAAATATTAAATTGTAGGATTTGAACTGTAAATCTTTATTGGCATAATTTTCAAGGACCACGGTTGTTTTAATTTTTAACCATGGATTAGGACTTACTTTAAGGAGGACGGTAAACTCTATCCATCTTCTGACAGGACGAGGGAAGGTTCTGGCATAGGCGAGTGCTGCTTTGAAGAAAAGAGCATGGAACAGTCTGTCTCGGACATTGATTAGATTAGCATTGGCATTGTTATTGTTGTTTCTAGCCCTGTTGTTGTTGGTGGCATTTTCACCGGCTACTCCTGACCCTCCAAGATCCATGGGCATGATACCAATCTTTCTTGTTTCAAATTGTCTGATGTTTGTCAAACAACACTTATTTGTTTCAACATGTCCTTATTTTAAAACAAAAAGTGATGCCTGTAACAAAAAAACAAAATTTTATGTTGAAACTAAGCATGAATATTTTTATTTGGGTCTGGGTGGTTCGAACGTTAGACTAGATGAGCCTAATATGTCTGAAGCTTGGATCTGATTCCGTCAGTCACCCAACAGTATTATTTGAATCTAATAAAAAAATAGGTAAATTACCTTTACCCAGTCCGTCACAGTAATCCCACACGTTGCTTAATTGTGACGTATACGTTCAACCTCTCATATTGGGGGTTATTTTCAGACACATGAGGACGTATACGTACAATTATTGGTGGTACATTCGTCTTTGTGTATCTGAAGATGTCCAAATATGAGGGTTTGAAACGTATATGTCGTAATTCAGCAACATGCGGGATTTAAAAGTAATTTACCTATTTATGTATTAGATTGAGACTCAGTAATCCAGGGGACAGAAACATCATGAAATGATTATATTTCATGATTACATAGGACAAAGTTCACTTAATAACTATGGTAAGTAGTGAGTGGTGGTAGTGAGGATGTTTTAGTTCTGATTTTGCTTTGTTAAACAAAAAAGTTCTGATTTATCACTGTAAAGTCCAAATCTAGCTTGCACTTCCATTCTTCATCCTTGACCAAAGTATCAAATTTATTGTGTCAATGAAATTTGTAAAAAATATTACTATATGTATATTTTTTACGGGTGGTGATATCGTACCAAACTACGAGCGTTTCATTATCAAGTTCATGGAAGGAGAGCAATGGCCTCAGTGTCAGAACTTGCACAAAACATTGTCCAGTACGATCTCACTAATCCGGCCCTATATCGGGATCGGAAGTGCCAGATAAGCAAAAATGCCAAATTAGTGGAAGTTCACTAAAAAAGACTCAATTGGCCAGACTTTATAATCTGTCTTTCCTTGAAAATGATTCATTACTCTTAAAATATTATTCAATTAAATTCTTTTTCTTTATTATGTCTGTGAGTTTATGATCCGCCAATGTTAAATTCCTTGGATAGAATAGCTAATTTGCGGCATCTTAGAAACTGTACTGAACGGAACAGACAGAAACACACCATCTCATTTTTACATATTTGTAAGGATAAGTGTTGGCTACCTTGTTTATTTATTTATTTATAAATACTCTTGTGAGAGTATAGTAACCGCCAATCATGAAAGTATTAAATTATCAAACATTTTAATAGCCTATGTGTTGGCCAGGTATATAAGCCACATTCCTGTAAAATTTCATTAAAATTGGTCCAGTGGTATTTGAGTGATTGAGGAACAGACAGACACCACCTCATTTTATATATTAGTAAGGATAATAACCAGCAGTTTTACTGAAGGAATTGGTAAGTGAAAGATAGGCCTAACATGTTTTATTTAAGACATAGGTTGAATAGCAGTTCTTTCTTGAAATAAATCTAATCCTTAAAATATGGTAGGCAACTTTCTAGCAGTGAAAACATATTGCTAAAACTATAATACCGATAAATCAAAATACAAGGCTAGTCTTTGTGACGCTGGATTATCTAATTTAGATGAGAAAAAGGTTTGTAAAAATATTATTGATTTGTCGATAAAAACCATCGTAATTCTCAACAACAAAATTAGAAAGACTTATCCAACAGAGCTCAAATTAAATTAGGCTTAGGTTTATAAGTTACCAATAACAATATTACATCACGGAGAAAGGTTAACAGAAACTGTACCTCAGTGGTCAGCAAAATGGCAGCTTTGCAGTATATTTTTGCATATTGTACCCCTTTACCGTACATTGGAACAATAAGTGTAATTCATTATAATTAACATTTAGATTAATTCAGCAAGAAGTAAGTAAGTAGAAACTGTTTCCAAATCTACTCCATACGATAACACTCGAGCAGAACAAAAATGAAATCTGACAACTCTGTCTTTTTCTTCTCTTTCTCAGGTGTTGTATAATCAATGGCGTATACATTTCTTTTAATCGAAGTAGTATACACTATAACAAAGCTTTCGTGGATAATACTAGTTATATTGATTGAACATTTAAAATTTAGTAAATAAATAAATAAGATATTGTCATTAAGTTTGTACAAAACCATAGACAAAGTCACAATAAATCACAGGTGAAGTTACATAAAATTATATTCAATTCAGCTAAAACAACAATACAATTAGATGCACATAATAAATATCACAGATATGGCATTTTAAGTATAAACAAAACTTTGAACTTACTATCAAAAAGATTCAGTCAATGAATAAAAAGGTTTATTTACTAATATATAAAATATTTTACTCTTAAATACTGTAAATGGTAAACAAGTTAATTCTAGAGGTAGTTTGTTGAACATTTTAAAACCTAAAACATTGTAGGTTTTGTGAGTTTTAAAAGCCTATGAAATGGAACATTTATTTTTTTTACAATTTCTAGTATTATACTTATACGGACTTCCTCATTTAACGGAATATTCGGTAAGTTCTTCTTAATGTATAACAAAACATGGTAGATGTACAAATTTACTACTGTTAGACATTTATGAGGGCACCATTGCTAATATGCACACATAGATGAGTACCTTCCAGGGGCTAACATAGTGAGTGCTTTGGGGATATCTCTATGAAGAGGGGGTCTTGAATACTTACTTGAATACTTGTTATTGTAGCCTACGTCCTTGACCAACAGTTGTTGGATAGACTGCGTCAAAAAATAATACTTGATACAACTATTTACAAGATGGCTGAGGTACAAGCGGCTCCTCACTAATTTCCTCTAATGCATAGAGCGGCCTATCCTGCAGACACTTTTTAACTTCGCTCTTTTCAATGTGTTAAAGTTTTGTGTGACAAAACAAATCTAAATATAAAAAACAAATAAGATAAACCCATCACCAAAATACTGTTCCCCTATAGTACTACTTGCATAGGTGAAATGTTGTTGGAAAAATTAATTGTATTTGAATCGTCCATAAATTCACCAACACTATAAAATGATTTTTGAATTAAAAATGTTTTCAATTTCGACTTAAAAGAGTTTATACTGTTAATATTTTTTAAATAGTCTGGTAATTTGTTAAAAAATTTAATACCAAGAAGATGTGCGGAATGGGGATAAAGATTATAGTATGGAGGTAAGTCGGCATCGAGAAACGCCCATGTCACAAGCTCTCCGAGTACTGTGAGAGTGGAACTCATCCCTTCTGGTCAAATTACTTAGGTTTTCCTTCAGAAGGTCCAAGATGTTAAGCACATATACTGCCACTGGCTGTACACTGAGAGGATTCCCAGTTCCTTGAATAAGGGTCTGCAATTAGCTCGTGGTGCAGAGAATGTTATAGCTCTCAATGCTTTTAGTCTTTTCTGTAATATAAGTATGTCTCGGACTGCTGAAGAATGGCCCCACAGTGTCAGGCCATATGCTGCAAGGCTCTGGAACAGGGCATGGTATACTGACACCAAATAGGCCTGGAATCAATCCAAAACCCCAATAGCTTGACATGTTTGCCACAGGGTTCACCACACTTCAACGTACATAGAAGAGACTGGGTATTATCCTCAGTAATTTTGAGACAATTTAAAGGAGGGTGTCCCAGTTATTTGAATTCATATGCTTGCTTTCAATACGGTTTGAACACAAAATTCCTAAGACTTTTGAAACACCCACTACAAGTATTACACAGTGGCACCACCATTTGCACTCAACTACTCCCTCCCCCCATTCCAATGAGAGTGCAAAAAGGTGTTTTTACTTAAAATTCTATATAACCAGTCTATTATTTTGTTCTAAAATAGAATTCTCATAAACAATTTGCTTTATTTTGAAATATTAAAAAATAATAATGATTCCTAAAAGCCAGGTGAGGACCAGGGGTGTAGTAGTGGTGCGTGAATGCTGAGCAGTAGAACGGCGTTCCCACACTGAAAATATGCTTTTCAATTTTTCATGACTTTTTAACAATTTTAAACAATTTCGGGAGGAAGGTTTCCAGATTTTTTTCATAGGTGTTTCATACTCTTTAATCTGCTTTGTAAAGTGCCTAGGTACCATACAATTACATTAATATTTATGATAACCTAGATAAAATTTTGAGTTCCCACTCTGCCAAATTTACCACTACACCACTGGTGAGGACATGTTCCCTACCTGTCCCCAAGTATGCGGGGCCATTGCTATTATCTTTTATATCCAAGGTATTATCATCTGCGAACAGAACAGTCCTACTGGATCTATATGAGAGTCTTAAGTTATTCATTAGGACAATAAACAGTAAAGGACCCAAAGGCCAAAACCAATCCTTGCGGAACTTCTAAAAGTACATCTGCTGGGTTGGAGAGACATCCATTTACAGCTACAACTTGGATTATCTGTTTTTAAAGCACAATGTTATGAAACTTATTGAAGGATCATCAATGTTGTAAAATAAAATTTCATTTTGACCAGAAGAACCTTGTGAGACATACTGACTCTTTAGGGGAGTGCGGCAGCAGAATAGACTGCGACTTCAGGAGAGGCTTGCCATAATCGGGAGGTCCTAATGTTGGCAAGGCTCTCCATGTCTTGAGGTTTAGAGTCCCCTAAGTGGTTGTCAGCGGGCTTGCTTGTCGCACCCTCTCATGATTGTCTGGTCAGCCGAACCCAGTCCCATTCCTCTCCTCAATCCAAACTTCCTTTCATTCCGGGGGTAGCTCAATATGCCCAACAGACGAAGTAGACGTGCATAAGGGTGACCAGTCCCTAACCACTTGATCCCCTCAATCTAACATCTACTGTCTTAGATATATCGCACATGGTGGCAAGTACATTTTTTTTCTCTGAAAGGCATCGTAGATGTAATAAGTTAGCGATACAACTGCCTGCAATATAAAATGACTTGCTGAAACTTTAATGTGAGTTTGTCAGTAGAAATTATTTTCCACAAGAAAAAATTAGCTGCAGATGGAGATTTTCAAATTTATTCCATTATTATTTAAAGGAATTGATACATTTTGTTTATGTATAAATTTAAAGGCTTGGTGCTGACTTCATTAAATCTGGCGGAGGGTTTGGGTTATAGATATTTCATTGTTTCCTCCCTTTCAAACCAAATTCCCTTTGTCATAGTACACCCACCAATGCTTTTTAGCCAGTGTATTACTCAAACTTGTTTAAATAATGTTCTTGACATAAAACTACATGTGCACAAACTACTAATATCAATACATTTGGGGTAAAACTCTGGAAAAGACAAATAAATGAAGAAGAACAGACAGGAGAGATTTCTGAAAGCTTTTATTATAGTGTCCGATCTTTGGTTCTACATAAAAGTAGGTGATGACAGAACAGTCTACACGGAACTGGCCTGGAGAACCACTAGAAATGACTACGAGATAGTGATCTTTCTTTACAACACACATTCAATAAAAACTATCAATCACTAAACATGTTGTACATGAAAAGAATCGGTACAAAGTATAACCACCGTGGGTTTGGTACAAATATCTTGTCAAAAAAAGAAACAATTGGTGTAAATGTTGAATTGAAGCCTCTAAATGAGAATGATTCTGTACAACCACACTTCCAACACTCGAAAGGAAAGGCAGAACGGAAACAAAGCGTTGATTTAGTTATGATATTGAAAATAACCTCTGTGCACTAAAACATTCTAAAGGGCAGAGGGAGAGGTAGGCTAGGCTTTGATGCACCACACTTTAACGAGTTAAAAATGGAAGACTTATCGTGTTCGCCTATAGTGCAAACACCGTATCAATAAATATATCAATGACAATGAGTACCGTACGATAAATATTAGTTATGTACAAACAGTTTATTTTCATAGTTTTAATTCATTTACTCATCTCTTTGCTAAGAATATGTAAACAAAATGAAGGCGATTGAACAATCGACCGTAATCTCAATCTCGCATATCACAATCCTCTTTCGAGTAAAGTCAGTTAAGCTATGAAGGGTGAATCTTGAAAACATTGACTGCCAAAGCATAAAGATCTTAGAGAAGTATTGCTAGTCACTATTATTAAATATTGTCATACCTCTTACATTACTTAAATGTACACAAAATATGATTTTATTAATGTATCAATTGTTGATGAAAATAGGCGTTAAAAAAACTATAGTAATAAAATATTATACAGAACTGTGTTTACGTTATTTAAATTCATCCAGAGAGTGGGCAACATGCTTTCTTAGCATGTTGTGAGAAAATAAACTAAACCATATACGTAATTAATTAGTTATTATGTACAGAATTACCCAATACGGATGCGGAATTAACAGTCTACTAATACATAATATTTTCTAATGTGATATACTTTATTAGTACTCACATTTGTTGTGAGTTAGTAATTTTTGCTTAACCTTACACCATTTACATATTTAGATATGTTTATCAATATGATCGTAATTAATGTTTATTGATAATGTTTTTGATATTCTCTATTTTGAATGTCCCTTTTGTCTCTTGCTCAATTTTATTTTATCCTATTGCAAATGACAAATTGAAAATATGTATCAATATTTCAGATGATTAAAAAAATGAATATCAACCAAATAAGGAGATAAATTTAATTTTTATTCGAAATACTCACATTTAACAATTATGTCTAGAATAATAACTTTCACCATGAGATAAGATTCGAGATATTAAGTAAAAGTTACTAATCTTGTAATGTAAAAAAAGAAATCCACTGCTCTAGTTTTTCTGGTACGTTGTGATTTTAGTTTTTAGATCATTCTGGTATAAAGGGCTAAAAAAGTAACTTAATTGTTAGGATTTTTCCAAACAAATTGTAGATTAGCTGAATCAGTGGCCAAATAGAGGCCACCAGCCACTTCCTTAAGTTTTGGTTATAACATGGAAGGGGAAATTCACAAAATATATTTTTAAGCCAGTTAACACAAGGTCTGACGCAAAAACGTTTTTTAAGCCTCTGGACGCAAAAAATGATAGTAAAACTAAAATTAAAGTGATTCAAAAGTAAAATACCAATATTTAACAACTACATTATATGTTCTTAGAACAAAATGAAGTTCACTACTTTGAAAAAAATTTGGTTTTGAACAGAGTACAATAATGTCTTGCTGATCAATTTCGGTAGAGCTCATTTTTCTTCCATGAACCACTGTCGCCTGTCGGTTACTATACAGCCACTTATAAACAGATTAAAACCGTATTGCAAATTTTTAGAAACAATACATTTTGCTTGAATCCAAATTTAGTTTTACGATTGATTTGAAAGTAAACATCTTGGAAACAACTTCATTCGAGGTATTTGACTTTGTATTTCAAGATAACAAGAATGCAATCTTACATCAGATTTCACTTACTTTTAAAACGTAAACAGCAAGAAGGTGTTAACACCCAATTGGGTAAGTGTTGTACCAAATTATATGTTTACAAATTGATTTTGGGCTTGTTATAAAAAAAACGGCACTTTAAAAGTTTGCAATACAGTTTAGTTGATACAAAATGTTGTTTAAATTGAAAGTGCTTTGTTCACATTCTTCAAATAACAACTTTACCAACAACAAAACAAACCGTCTAAACTACAACATCTTAACATCTACACAAACTTATGAATATACTTTGAACATCATTTTAACAATATCAATGATAAAGTTTACGCTAATATCGTATGAACATGAACTAATTCTTGTTTAACAAAAATTACTTATAAAGCCCTCTTTTCAACAACTGTATCTTTAACAACCCTTACATTGCACGTCAATACACCTCATGAGTATTGAATGAATAATTGTAAAATATTAAAATTATTGTCTTAACCCATAGACTGGTAGATTGGGTAGTTTAAGGTCTATTATTTGTCAAATGTCAGGTGGAACTTTAGTATAGGAGTTTTTAGTATTGTGTAGAAACATGGAAAATGACAACTAAAATGTCAATAAAATGGGAGCTATGAATATAAAATGTTAGTTTGTTGAAATCAAAATTTGTAGCATACCATACAGATTAAAATGTCTTTAATCACCATTTTAACTTTCGTTCTTGGATTCTTCAATAAAATAATAAAAGTAATTTTAAACTAAACCAAAAACTAGAAAGTAGAAATCAAGTAAAAATCAATTACTATTAATTTTACAAGATTTAAAAAAAACAAGAGCTTAAACTGGATAATCTGCTTGTAATATGTCAATCAACAAGTTAGTACAAGTTAATTATTCGAGGACATTGGTAGATTACGTCTGTCAATGATACAATTTTAAATAATAAATAATACGATACATTTATAATTTTAATATTGACAGACGTAGTCTACCTTTGTCTAACAATAATACCAATCCATCTGTACCAACAAGAAAACTTTAGGTGATACAAATTGACTTCTATAACTATTTCAAAATGTGCAAAACATTAAGTGTTTGTTATAATATAAGGGTCCAGCAGAACGTTTTCAGTATTTTTTAAAGTGACTTTTTCATAGTTTGTTTCTTACACTTCTTATGAGCTTTAATTTAATTTATATCTAGTAATATTTTATCATAGGAATACCATACTTCAAGGTCCCAGTTGGTCAGAATGGACAAACATTTCCTATTTTTCAAGGTAATGTTGTACTGGCAAGAACCAACTTAATCAACATAAAAGCAACAAGTTTGTTTTACTTCAACAAAAAGAAAACAATTTTACCGTAAAAAATTTACAATTTTTTTGTGAAAGGTGTTTTTAGTTTTTAGCAATAACCTGAAGTTGTATAAGTGAGAATCCCAAACAACCAAAATAGGTTAAATGTTAAAAGTTTGAAAAATTTTAAATGGTTTGTTTTAGTTAGACCTAATAGGGTTGTCTAACATTTGTGGTTGTATTTTGGACAGCAAGGTATAATTATTGTGCGTTTTAAAAACCAAACAAGTTGAAAATTAATTTTATGGCACTGAAACCACTCTTAGTTTTTAGTCATATCTATTAACAAAACCCCTGCATCTTTAAACTATTCTAAACTTTAAAAACATGTTTTAACGTTTAAAAAATACTTTAGCTCTTTCTCGTTTATTTAATCTAATAATTACATAAATTGTTATGATGATTGTTTCTACCTTACAAAAAAACTTGTATTCAATGTAAAAATCTAACGTTAAATACATATCTTGTTTCTTTAGGTATACAATTGCTTGCCTTTACAGTGCTCTGATCATTCTATTGCTCTAAATTAAAATACAATACAATATCTTTTCATAGCTTTGTTTTAAAAATCAAACGTACTATTCACAGTTACTATAACCTTATTTTTTAGTTTTCTGTTACATTAAAAAACACCTAAATCTGTACAAGAATCTGACAAAGTCGGAATTACACTGGAATAAATATACAAGCTGACTCTTACAATAATCATGTAAAAATATATTTTATGTATATTATACATTTTTAATGTTTAATCGATCATAATCTAGGTTTTTATTCAATTTGAAATCTTTGGAATCAGTTTGAGATTTTCCTTTTTGGAAGAGTAATAAACACTTATGCGGAATCAATAGGAAGAAATTCATTTTGTAATCGTCAACTATATTTGAATCTCGGCTCACACCGGACGACAAATCTTCTTACCAATGATAAATGTCCTTTTAACAACTATTTACATCAAGACCATTGTTCAGCCGAGTCGATGGACCGCCGGTCACTACAGTACTTTATACATCTACAGATTCTTTACACCAGAGTCGAGTCAAGTAAGTAACAGGAGTGGTAACAATAATTGAGTTTAGAGTCAACATGTCGATCACGAGGCTTGTAGTAGCAGCAGTGATGACATCGACAACATAAGACTCAGCCGTGCTACCAACTGCGCAGCACCGCCACACTGTTTTATCTCTATCTCCTGAAACAATGATGAGGCACAAAATTGATTTACAAAGAATGCCAAAAGGAAAAACCATGAATCTTGCAAGGTTTTAAGCAGAAATTCCTGTTTTTTACGGTTGTTTTATTACTACTTTCAAGGGTTATTTGAGGTTAAAGTTTACCTCTGGGTGGTAGCTGATGCACTTGCCGGGGCGGCGGCGGTAGAGGCTGTGGCTGGCGGGGACACGGCAGTGTTCTGGCAGGGGCAGCTCCTGCGGAGTGATGCTCAACTGTTTGCTGCCACAGGGACACAGAGTGTCCACTACCAGCAGGATCAGGTTGCTGTGAGGTATCTTCTGCACACTGAACGGCCTGCCGACACAACAGAACATTCATGTATGTAGACGATAGCAATCCATATTCGTCGTAAACATAAATATAGTATTTCAATTAGAATAAACTGCTGTTCCTTCTTCGGTGCTAGGGAAATCAGCCGTAGCGACTACACACTACATCTCACATTTAGTATAAAAGTAATTACCAATTGTATATCAACTTTAAACTACCCTCAAGTGTGGTCCTTCTAGTCAAAGTGGTGCAGGCCTTCTCAATATGATCTGTCCGCTGTACCACACTACTGTCAGTCACCAACCATGGATGTTACACTCCAAGCAAGCCTCACCACTAACAATAGGCAATTGTGTGTACAGCTTGGATGGTATTAAATAAAACATGAATGATTCATATACATTTCAAAAACTTAAAAAATATGTATATGGTTTAATAGCTTGTAATGAAGAGCAACTGACCTCTCGCAGCCAGTGACATGGCAGTTGGTGAGCTTCCCTTTGAGTGGGTTGA
Organism: Matsumurasca onukii; assembly: GCA_018831715.1. Taxonomy (NCBI): domain Eukaryota; kingdom Metazoa; phylum Arthropoda; class Insecta; order Hemiptera; family Cicadellidae; genus Matsumurasca; species Matsumurasca onukii. The sequence continues at coordinate 71,307,247 of CM032058.1, read as the reverse complement.
AGGAGCCACTGTTGTTGAGTCGGTTGGGTTGCAGGATGTACAGGTCGGTGCGCTTGGTGCAAGGCCGAGCATGTGTACGGTTACGTGGTGGGGCCCGCACAGTGGGGGGCGGGGGTACTCGGGGCGGAGGTGGTAGATTAGGCGGCACCTCGTCCTCACTCGTCTCCTTCACTGTTTCTCCGCCTAGTCCCATGGAGCCGCCGTTAGTCCCGCCATTACCACCGAGGATGCTGGCCCCACCATTCCCACCACTACCACCCCGCCCGCCACCGTATTGGTCAAAGTTCGTCTCGTAGTCATCTGAGTAAATTGGATCTAATACAATTCACACCATTATGTGAGAACAAGTGAAGCAGTGGCTATGTTTATTTTGGTATTTGAATATTTTTGTATAGTTGGATATTTATTTTGGTATTATTTATAAACTGTAAATATTTTTAATGAAAAAACCAGAACTCTTTTTTGGCCCTCTACTACTAACGTGCCATAACATGTATATATTTATAGGCTCTGTATATATGTACATGATTAAAATAAAGAATTGTCATTTATCATTTACGTTCTGGTTGCGAGAAGAACATACATTTATACTTTGTATGCAACATGATGCCTTAGCTAGTTTGACACCTTTAGTTTGACGACCCTCTATCCAGCGTGACCGGTCATTGAAGAAGACATCAGGTATTCAGGTATAGGTATGTTAAAAATTTGGTGTTATTAAAAATTATTAAATATTTTAGTGATGAAATGCACAATGTTCAGAACTGTACAGTTATATAAAATAAGACCAAGGATTCAAGGCTGAAGTTGTTTAAAATACACTACAGTCCCGTTAATCCGAACCCAGTTAATCCGAATTTCCAGTTAATCCAAACTAGTATATGGGAAAAAAATTTGAATTAATCTAAAAAAATTAAGACATTTTTGGTTGTCACAAGGAAGAAACGAAACAAAATACTAACTTTTAGAACACATTTTAATGAAACAGTTTGAATAAAAAAACAAAGCAGATACAGTAGTTAACTTGTTGAACCGTCAACGAAGCATTGTAACACCAAACCGGCCGGCTTTATATGAGAAAGCAATAATAAAATGAAGGGGCTGTCATGCCCAGTAAGGGAAACAGATGCAAATACGACGCTGCACCGGAGCAGTAAACCGGTAACTTTACAAATCTAGAATAAAATATATTTATCTACAACTTTAATCATGATCCTTTAATTGTTTAGTACAACAGATAAAATTGGAGAGCTGCTGAGTGATCAACACAATATCATGAATAAAAATATTTACCTATCATAAACCAAAACTTGGATGGGAAATAAATTTTTGTTTTATTAGGATTTCCATACATAAAAGGCATGAACAAGGGAAGAAATATGTAACATAACTACGTCTGGAAACATCTATTCCACTTTTCATTTTTTTTTGTTGGACCAATTAAAACGGTCAAATTATTACTTACAGAGCGTTAGGAAGTATGTATAAATGCAATGTATAATATTCTGTGAACTTACTCTCTACGTCCTCCTGAGCGAAAGAGAAGGCTGGTTCAGTGAGAAGGGTTTGTGATGAGAGCCACACCAGCCGTGTTACAAACCATTGCAAGAACCATCCGAGCGTTTGCAGAGGCAGCTGCACACAAAACGAGAAATAATGTTGGTAAACAATCAAGAAGAAAGAACAATCTGTTTTTGTAAAAATTAACTTGTAACTGCCATGTTCAAGTAAGCGGCTAAAACATTTTATTGCTCTCTAGTTTTTGGTAATTTATTTCTTGCTTTATAAACTATTGAATATTTGGGTCAAATTGTGTAACAAAATGAACTCAATTAAATAGTGCTTTCTGTGTTCCGAAGTCATTAAAATGGGTTTCATAATTGTTAGGCCAAAACAGCTGTATGTAATTATTCAAGACGTTGAAATAACCTCTGTCAATAGCTTGCTACTCTAATAACCTAGGATTGAAAATGGTTTCAAAATGTCTAAAACCTAGCATGAGACCAAAAAATAACACTCCCTAGATAATCCCTAGACAACTAGTCAACGCTCCCTAGAAAATACAGTTACACAAACAAATAAGAATAACAAAAACAACGTTGTTATTACCATGAGCCTGTAGCCGGCGTTGACGTTGGACTTGCTATCCACACAAGCTCCCTGGTAATCCATCACGGACACCTTCTTGTAAATTCCGTCCTGCACCAGGGAGTCCATGATCGTGCCGTCGGCCTGGCCGAAGAACATGCCTGTGTGTTCTTGCTTCTCCGACAGGATAATGAAGCCGTTGTTGTCCAACACATAGCAGTCCAGCTCCTCCGACGCACAAGTCTTCTTGCAACCGGTCCCGCCTGTGCACTGAAAACGACAATGGGAAAGGACTGTAAAGTGTAGTTCATAAGCAAACAAGTCAAAAGATAAATACCATTAACACTTTTCACTTTGATAAAGGGTAAAGAGATAACACTGTCACCAACTTTGAAGTCTTTGATCTAGAAATAGCTAAGTTTCAACAGATTACTTTACTCTTCCTTGAGAGCTAATGTATTGTATACAAATGAAATATACTTTGAAATGTCAAAAAGTAGTAAAATGACAAAACCTGGGGATTACGAATAGCTAGCCTGCTATTTTTCCCTATGGAAAATCATCCTAATATTATATCCACTGATTTTCATATTTTATTGCTCAGCACTTTGCTGCGATTATGCTGCATCATATTACACTGATAACTTGGTTTCTCTCACCAAAAATGTTGTATGAAGGCAGAATTCTTCAAAAATTTCAATAGGTACTGAAAAAGGTTGGCAACACCCAACCCAAAGACACAAAGTTCCCTGTGATAACTCAAAAATGGTTTATTTCTAATAAATTTCTATTTCCCCAGTTGCAGGACCTTGTTTTATTACAGTTACCTTGGTTGTGGTGCCTTGGTTTATTTCTACTTAACATATAACAAAATTATAATTTACATTAATCTAAAAACACTTTTTATCCTTCTCTTTTAAAACACCGCGTAGGTACTCACAGCAGAGGTGATGTTGATGAAGTGGGAGGCCAGGACCGAGTGCTGGAACTGCAGACCCACCACAGCCGCCGGGGCGCGGTGACCCTTCCGCTCCACGAACACAGCATGCGTTGCAGTAACCAATGTGTTCGGGCCTCCTCCTGCCAACCGACCAACAATTAAGTCTTCATCATCCTTTCTTATTTTATAGATAAGACTAGCTGAGAGTACCTGCACTTCGCCTCGGGGCTTTATTAATATAGCTGTGTGTATATTTTAAGAAAATTGCAAATTTAAAGTAAAAAAAATAGCTTCCTATTCATCCTTAGAAAAACCATTTAGTTGGCCTCTTAGTTCACCATTTTCTCCCTAAAGGAAAAGTCATAGTTAATTCCACTGTTCCGCCCGGTTTTAGAGCTTGTTTTGTTTGTTAGCAATTTCTTTTGAAGCCGTTGTATGGACATAAAATGTAGCTAAAGACCCACTGCGTGATTAGTTTAACCCTCAAACAAAGTTTCACTGCGATAGTTTCAGCCGATTTTGGCTTATAAGCGGTCCAAAATACATAAAAAACATTTTCTGAGTCCACTTTGGTCCCTTTCCATTTATTTTGTGGATGTTGTATTGATATGAAATATAGCTACAGACACTCTGCTTGATGGGCTTAACCCTTAAACATAGTTTCACCGCTATAGATTCAGCTAATTTTGACTTATAAGCGGTCCAAAACGCTTTAAAAACGTCTTTAGAGCCCACTTTGCCATTTATTTTGTGTAATTGATACAAAACATAGATATAAAGACACACTGCGTGTAATAGGCTAAACCCTTAAACAAAGTTTCATTGCCAAAGCTTTAGCCGATTTTGAGTTATAAGCAGTCCAATATGCCTTAATACATTACAGACAGACAGACAGAAATTTTTGACGCCAGTTTCGGTCTTTGCAAAGTATATAAACACCAAATAACCAAAAACCGATAGATTCATTGCAATGTACGGACAAAAGTGTTACTTTATCCATACAGATATTCTCTATTGGTTACATTGTTTGAAACCATCTCTAGGGCAATTGATCACCTACATAAAGAAATGTTACCACAAAAGTTCATCTAAATCTAAGAATGTTTTCTACAAGAGTACTTTTTGACTCCTAGTTAGACTAATTACAATTACCCTATATTACAAAGAGCCTTGGTCTAACTTTCCCCAATCAACACCCATGTTAGAATGGGCACCTTCAACACCCATGTTGAAGTTCCTGTTAATGTGCCCCCTTCTCCAACTCCTGTCAATGCGTGACTGTAGGGTAGAGGCTTACCGGAGTCGAACGGCACAGAGAAGACAAAGCTCTCAGGCTCAATGCTGTGATGGTCCACGGCACGCTTGTACCATGTCTCGTCCATGGCTAGTCGGTTCACCTCACTGAAGTGTCTGGAACAGAATCAAGTTTAGCTGCTGATTTACCTATATCTTATTTGGCAGCTGCCGGTAGTTATTTTGGCATGTCTTTTAGTTATTAATTTTAAATTTTGGCCCAATAATGTCCAACTACAAATGCAACCCATGTTACAAGAAATTCAATATATGGCTTTGAAGCCAACTTGACTTAAATAATCAATCTAACTAAAAAAAAAACAACAATCTGACCAGACCTTAGTTCCAACTACCCGAAAATTTCCCTACCTGCATATAGCAGCTCAAAAGTCAAATCTAAGAAGTTAATTTCTTAACATCTTTTATTACTACTAAACTGTAGAAATTAGGATAAGGTAAGTAACTAGATGATGACTCACGGGTCGCTCTGGCCGGATGCAATGTGCTCCTCCCAGCGCAACAGTCCGCTGCGTGTCGCGATGAACGACAGCGTCACGCCGAACATCGTGTAGCCTTGTCTGAAACCACAACACATCTTTGTTCAATGATTGGACATCACTTTTCACCACCCTCGCTGCACCCTGTCACGTGGCAGTGAACACAGTCAATTGTTGAGTTTAGAACTGCATTGTCGAGAGAAATAGCAATTAGCCTGAATAACTGATATTTTAAACATGTATCGAATAACTAACTTGATAAGTGCAGAACTTAGTTTTCACAATATTATATCCATACGAGTATAATTATTATATTTTCACGATAAAAATGTGAAATAAGTCAGTAAGTAATTTTGTATAAATTACAAACACGATAATAAAATCAAGGTTTCAATAGTTTTTAAGGTTTCATTTTACTGGAGTAATTGTTATTCATACAAAATCATGTACAATTTTCAAAAAAGTTTGATTTGAGATTAAATTTGTAAACTTTACATATCTTTAATGCACTCCACTAACCTCACAATTGATGATGTTACAAATTGTTAATATAATTGTTAATAAAATGTTAATATTATCACTTTCCAGAAATGTTGAGCAACTTTTCTTAAAATAACTTATAACTACTTTCAGGGCCAAGCTTTAAACAAAGTTTTACTATGGAATATTGATAAAATCTGTACTCAATTATTACACTGTTACTATATTGAATAAAAGAGGTAAAAATAAAACTGTATGAAAATACTGATGAAGCAGGCTGTAAAATATACAATAATTACACGTACAGTAGTTCTTAATTCCTGGAACAAAGTTATACAAAGCATCCTAAAATTAAAGTGCTAAACTTTGGGAAATGATTTTTTTTCAAAATAAAGAGAAACTCAAGAAAAAAACAGATTTCCCAAATCGCTATGTTTACTCGTTAGCCACTTTTTTTGCAAACTATTTTAATCTACTGTAATACTCAATTGATAATTTACAAAGTTTGTATGCTTATGCATTTAGCCAAGGAAAAAACTACCAATGTGGTCCAATTTCAGGTTTCAAATTGGCAGCCTATTTTACCCTATTACTAAAATAGCAAGACTGCAGTGAGGTACCGGTATTACTGTCAAGAATCCCTGCTCTCATCTAATTTAACTACAAAATACATTAACACCAAGAACTTGAAAATTCGTTGAGATAAGCAGAGTTACAGTGGAAAACAGGGCTGAACTTTTGTAACATTCTCCACTGTAACTCGGTTGATTTTCATCACATTTTCTAGTTATTGGTATTGGTGTGTTCGTAATTATTTGTACTTAATTAAGTTGTTTTTAAAAAGTTAGTATAAATTTGCTTTTTTAGTCAAATTGTACAGAAGTATGACATAAAGGCTGCTAATTGGAAGTATGAAATTAAATTACACTGGTATTTTTTCTTTTAGGACCTGACAAAGTTTTAACAAAATCAGTTGAGTGGTTTGAGAGATGAACAATCATTTATGAACAAACAGAAAATTGTGCCTAGTGTTTTTGGAAAAAAAACAAAGTGTTTTTGGAAAAAATATATACTTATATACCGTAGTTGTTTTACATTTTACTCATAAAATATTTTCCTGTAGTTTTTGCACTTGACTTATGATATACCCTTTATATAGAACAAGCTGAATATTTTACATTCACAAAAGAGGAGGAACAGGTGATTTTCTTGGGTTTTGTAGGAAGGTGACGCTAAAACAGAGAAAGGTGAAAAACTTATGAGGTATCACGGAAAAAATCAACTGTTCACTTTAGTATTTACTGCTGCTTTGTAGATTTGAGAATTATCCATAATTCTACAGTTTGTTGAAAAGCTGCTAAATTTCATGGGAGAAAAGTCAATGTAACAAATCCTTAGGAAGCAGATGGAAAAATAAGACCTAAAGCAAAAAAATGAAATGAAGTAAAGAGCAGACTCCAGGTGAAAAGCCAATCTTTTAACAGGAATATTGTGTCTTAATAATTATAAACAGTTGCTTGAAACCCTTGTCTAAACAAAACAAGCAAGAAAGATCAGGTAGTGATCGACAGCTGCAGCTCGATGATGCTGACAAGGGGTACCCCAGATATCAGGAACCTCCTCAGTCCTCACTGTCAACCTTCACAAAACACACAATTCAGAACTCAATCATCCTTCAGAAAATTCAACATAGCCAATAAACAAACTCGTATATTTTGTCTTGACTTCAGGCGAAATTCCACCGTCCTGGGGCTATCTTAAGGTGACACCTTCTTTCATAGCTTTACAACTGAAACTTTGAAACAAGTATTTTCAAACAAATGTTAGTTGCAAAACAGATTAAAGCCAAGAACAAAACATAACCTTGTTGCTATTAAAACTCTAACACAGGCATAGGCGTGTCTAGGACTTTGCAAGTGGTGGTGCCAGATGGGAGGTATTATTACCTGAGGTTCTAGGGGTATGAAATAGCCCCCAGGTGGCAAGGGGTAGTACGGGGTCCTCTCCCGACAAAATTTAAACAAAATGCAGCTAAAACATATTTTAGGCTAATCTAGCATGCCATTTGTTTGTTCCACAAAATATAATACTTTTCTACTAATTTTTAACAAAAGTGACACGGGTGATCTTATATGTTAATTAAAATAGTATACAATTACATTTAACCATAGCCTTCTCTAAAAACAAGGCCGCGTCAATATAGAATTGGCCATACAGTAGACTGGTTTGTTGCATTATAAATCATACTTAAAAATGGCGCTAGTGGCCGATTCGGCAACTACATGAAACTGGTGGTAGCTTCAGCTTTGGAACATGTTGCCAGGTTATGTGACTAACTCAAGCGCTGAACGAAATTAAAGTGTGTTACAATTACATACTGTTTAACTGAATAGTAGTGCTAATACAACACTTTTAACAGTTTCTTAAAACACGTTTTATTATTTGGAAAAAAAGATCTTGGGGTGTTACCATAGCACCGGTGGCACCTGCCTTGGACACGTCTACACACAGGAGGACTAACAATTTAACTGCTTTTTGTGTTTGTGAGATGGCTGTAGAACTCGGATACATAAATAATCAAAAAAGCCTCTATTGTAAATGGTAAAACATTACCTTACAATTAATTAAACAACAATGCTTGGTTCAGTTTTAATTTTACTTACAAAATAAAGCTTGGCCCTGAAGTATACAGTTTTTGATTTATCAATTTGTTGTCCTAATGAATTAAATCTACCTTCTTTTTCTGTCTTTGGCTTAGAACCAACTGCTCAATATCAAACCTCTCCAGTTTGTAGTTACTTAAGGTTGCTTTTTCTTGGTTTCTTTACTCTTGCAGCTCTTTTATTGTATGTTTCTTGAACACTTTCAAATCCTGAACTTATAGCTATGGCTAATGGCTAGGTTTTTTCCTGGTACTTAACATTTCCCTTTTTAAGTATTTTTATTTTAAAAAGCCATAATATAAAATCATATTAAAAAGTATTAAAATTTCAAACAGAAACTTAGTTTGGAAATAAACCATAAAACACTTTTTACGTGCAACTGAATTAATATGTCTAATGAATACATGTAGTGATAAAGTTTGGCAAGAAAACCGAACTTTTGGTTCTTTAAGTAAATAATTCTGTAGAAATTATGACACATATATGACACATTAATATGAATGTTAAATTTTTAAAACGCAAAATCAATTATATTTCTTCTATTTCAAAACTACTCAAAAAGGTTTTTAAACGAGTTTCTACTGTAAATACTTTTGAATTTTGATACATGTCACCTACCACACAATAATCTGGATTTAATGTTAAAGGTTCTTTAATTAATTAAGGAGATAAATAACAAAACATACCTACTAAATTAGTTACTGTTCAACTACAAAATAAAGGTCTACAAGAGTAGTTTGAAAACTTTCAAAAATGTATAGATTAAAAACTGGAACAAAACAGAACTTTAGGGGTAAATGGTATCCTGCCACTAATTTTGAACTTTTTACTTTTTCAGTTTATCATGTGTTTTTATTTTGAGGATTGTAAGGGGCACTTCAAAAATTATAACAATAGTTTTCAAAATTATTTACACACACTTAAGGTTTGGAACAAACACTTTCACAAACTCTTCTAGGGCTCGGAAGAGTGGGATCCGGAAGAGTGGGATCCATTTGCTGCCCAACTCAAAAATAACTGCATACAACAACATTTTTAATAAACATTAAAAGTTCTTCAACTAAGAGTCTACAAATGGACACATTTAGTTTTCCTTAAATTTGTAATACAATTTTCACAGAAATAAATTAATATTTGAAAAATTTGGGGACAAAAAATAACAATTTTAAAGAAACCTCTGTATGTCAGATGTATGTAAATAATTAAAAAAAAAATATGTCAGTTTGTAGACAACAAATAAACAAATGTGTAAGAGTATAAAAGCGAATATTCAATATTTGTATATATTTTATCTTTGAGTTGGGCAGTAATAGATTTCACTCTTGCGAGGCAAGGTGTTTTTGTATAATAATTTAGAAACGCATTTTTGTAGTCCCTGATGTGCTTCCTTCGATCCTCAAAATAAAACTACACATAATCGTAATACGCTCTAACAGTAAAAAACAGTGTGGAAAACTCTTAATACTTTTAGCAATTTTTTGTTTACTTTTAGATGTTTTACCTTTACTGAAATTTCCAATCAAACAAGATTACCACTTAAAGATCTCATTTAAATCCAAAACGGAAAAAAACACAAATATTGAAGCTTTATGATGGATACAAAATTCTTAAGTGCCAAGGCATCAACTTTTACAATAACCTCAACCAGTTAGACCTCTACAGAGGGCCAGTACAATGGGTGAGCAGACGATGCTGCTACTTTACCTGTGCAGTAAAGCCATAAGAGTGGCGATCGGGCTTCAGAACAACGGACAGAGTTAGTCAGTGCAAGTGTCTTCCACAGTGTATATACAAGCCATTTACACTGTGATTTTATATAAATCTTGTTTTTGTAACAGAATCGGTAACTTGTTTTGAGCTAATGGACGTCCAGGTAGTGAGGAATTCTAAATGGAAAGTCGGCAATACCATTTATTATTTTCTACAAGATGTTACCGACTGGTGTGAAAGAAATCTAAAACTTGTATAAATGCACTAGCAATTTTTAGTGCTTGTAATTAAAATTACAGTACAAGTTTTGTTTAAAAACAGAGGATTGGTGCCTTTTGTGAGGGTGAATTGATTTGATGCATTTTGCTCAGAAAAAGCTTTAGATTTCATTTGCCTGAAATGAAAACTATTAGCAAAATACAAGTACTTGAAGTAGAGTGTTCATACATCAGTATGTTTGATGGAATGAGGGAACTGCTGGAAAAAAGCTAAAGGCATTTTTCTTTGTGAGACAAATAATTTAGTGTTAAGTTAAAAATATTAAAGTATAAAATAGTTTAACTTAGTTTTTAATTCAAAAATAACCTTCCAAATGGTTCTTGAAAAAAACACTATACATCAATAAATATTGATTTAAAATGTGGCGAGGGTTTTCAATTTCCATAAAATCCTCTCCAGTCAATACACGAGAAAATTAATTTGTTTGTCTAAATGGCTTGTATTTTTACACATTAAACATGCAAAGTGCAAAGTGAGTGTGGAACAAGAAAACAACATAAAATATTAAAAGACTACACATAAGCATCATGAAGTGAACATTAAACCTTTCGATATGTGTACTTGAATATACAACACTTGATCCAATAATTTTTCAAAAATTACAGTAGACTCCCCCTAGATCAGTGACCTTGGGACTTAACATCTGGCCAGACTACGAAATGGCTGGTCCTGCTTAAGTCGTAGGAAAACCATTGATTCTGTTATTAAATAGACATCAAAATTTTTAAGTATATCCGTCAGTACGCAAAAACTACGGCAAACTGATCCATTCCTACTGACCTAGAACAGGAGTAACCTCCCTAACTTTTGAAGGACTTTTATTCTGTTACGATTTCAGTGTAGATGTGCAACAAACGGTTATCTTTATTGTCTTTGCTTTTGGACAACTTATACGTAGTTTTATTTATTCTTTTATTTTATATGCCACATGATAAGTTGACTGATCTTAAATTAGGGGGCGTTAATGTTCAAAAATGTTCTAACTTCGAAGTTACTACTATTTAAAAAGTTAACATGTATTCCTTGAAAGCTACTAAACCAAAATGTGTTCGAAAACTCTAAGGCTTGAAGTTATTATTATACAAAACAAAGATGATGGCATGATTTTGAGTAAATGACTTGGCTTTTCAAGTAGTGTTGAGTGTGGATCTTTGCTTACTTTACTTGTCACTGAATATATATCCCAGCAGTCAACTTTTACTTCAGACTACTTATTTTCACTACTTACCTTCCTTGAGAGCTAAGGACTACTTTAGTGCAGATCTATCTTCTTTTGCTTCTTAACTTATTTTTACATTTAAAAACTAACTGAGAGACAATTATTTTTTAATCATTGGTAACTTTTGGCATTTTGTTTTAATGAGACTTAAAAACTTCACTATCTTTTTGCTTTTTTATAGATGTAAAAGAACAACTTTCTTGATACACTCAGGTTCTACTAAAGATACTAACATTAATTTGTCCATAAACTTAATTTTCATTTCCCTACTTATTCTTATTTTTAAAATACAGTACAGGTATAGTCTATTGTTAATTTTATTGATTGGTTTAAGAGACACATTTCTTGTTCATAATGCAAAACCTAAGTACTAACTACTAATACATAATTCCTACATAGTAAAATCATTAAAATTATGTTAACCAAAGTTTTGACCCAGTTTAAAATTTAGTATACCAATAACATCATTTCACAGGCGACTTATCACTCAATACAAATAAATATATTGAAATTTTAAATAATGAACCCTGTAAAACCTTTTGGCTTTTGATTACAAGGAAATTTAAATATTGGTTAAGTCTCATTGAAAAATATTTGAAATAATAAGATTTATAAAAAAATTGAAATGTAAGCAATACAATCCTCATTTGTTTGTAAACTCTAACAATGCATTTTAGCAGGGAATAGGGAACAATATCTATAATATAAATTATAATATAAAATAATGCGAAAATGTTGCTAAGCACATAACTCAACAACTTGACCATTTGGCCAAATTTTAAAAATGTTCGTTGGAGTTCAAGGATGGTTTTACGGCTAGAAAAATTTGAATAATTGCCGGAACCAACGCTTTTTTCATTTTTCCTCCATACAAACGTTTTCTAACTAAAACGTAAACAATTTGATCTTTATTGCTATTTGTTGCCAGCTGATATCCCTATTTTTATAAAACATATGTAACGGTAGAAAACAAAACGAACTGCCACATTACAAATCTTTTAACAGGACGAAGTCTGTCTGGTCCGCTAGTTATTTCATAAAAACTAACTGAAAAATGTGTAGTGTTATGCGTAAAGTCAAAACAGGTGATAACTAGAGTTAGTGAGTTCAAACTGCAAACCATCATTATAACTTGAAGCATTTGAAGATCTGTGTACATTACAAAATATCTTTTGGACTTCAAAACTGAATGCCCTTAAGAAAAAAAATATTCTTTTGAGTGACAGTAAATATTTTTTAAATAAAAATAAATCAGATGATTTTTTTAATTGGTGTATAAACACAACTTTGTACAATACAGCATAGCTTTAATGGTACTTTGCAGTTCAGCTAAGCTATGCTCTGCTTTAAATGTGCGGTTGGGCTGATTGAACCAACTCATTGCCAACATGTGAAATTCAGCAGTGAGCCAAGGATGATTATAATTGGACTTTAAAGTAATCGTTAAAAACATAAAACAAACAGTTATTTAGAGCAGTTTTCAGGAACTTATGAAGTTCCAAGCTAACAAAGTGTTGCAACTATAATGGAACGTTGGGCCATCTTATAAACTTTGTTTGTTATCAAAAAGGAATAAAAAGAGAACAGGCTCACTTTGATAAAGTAGAAACACATAGGAGAACACAGACTGGCAAATCTTCAGCCCTACTAGGGCTTTTGTCAAGGCAAAAAAAACTACTCTTTCAAATGATCTCTTTTTTTCTTGACAAAGGCCCAAGTAGGGCTGAAAATTTGATAGACTATATTCTCCTATGTGTTTCTACTTATCCAGGTGAACCTGCGCTTCTTTCTATTACTTTTTGACAGCATATCCTGACCTAGTGCCCTATTTTCTAAATCTTATAGATTCGTTTGAAAGGCGGAAAAGAGATTAGTTTGTTACAAGTTAAATGTAACTGTTGTTTAATAAACAATGCTGCACTAAGCGAGAGTGTGCCATGCTTAGAGACTTACTGCTTGTCCTCCTTGATTGAAGAAGTGGTAGAACGCTGAATGTCGTGCGTCACCATCGCGTCAAACACCAGCGACTGCATCAACGTCTTGTCACCTGGGTCAGAGAACAGACAACAATGTTAATCAAAGACCAGAGAACACATTTCCTAGAGGCTAGCAAATAGTATAATATAAGTTTACTTTCATTAAATCAATATTTCTTACCTAAAAAAACATTGTTGGAAAACCCCTCATACTTATAAATTAAATTTACACATGATTTAGGATTTCTAGTTATTGATAAAATAAATGTGTGTGTGATGTAGGTTGTCCTTATTTGTAAAAATATAGAGGAAAATAATTTATATAAATATATTATTCATAAATTTACTTACAGTAATATGAATCCTTTTCCATTCTTTTTGTGCCAGCAAACCCTGGAATAGAAAAATATTTTCCAAACTAATTAAAATATTCACTTATAATTTTAAAATTTGTTAACTTTGTCATAGTTTAGAGAGTAGAGTAGCTACTGGGGAGCCTGGAGGGTATAGAATATCCTTCAGTAAAAGGAGGTCTGGAGGTTCTCCCTCGGGAAATGTGATGCAAAATGGTAAGTATTGAGGGACATTTTTGTCCTAAAACCAAAAGATATACTATGCTGATTTTGTACAACACACTAGAAAGCTGTCTACAAGACTGACTCAATATACAAAATTCGATTTAATAAAATATGTTCAGATTCTTTGGTAATGACGATACTCTTGCTGAAATAGGTTTTAAAGTTGATAGTATACACTCAACTTGCTATTAAATTGGATACAATTTCAAAATGTAATAGTCATAGTTACTCCAGCCATTCTGAGCATTACGTGTAAATTTTTCCTATTAATTTTATTATTTATACAGCTTACTATTTTAAAATAATATGAATAGTATAGTTTTTTTGATTTGGGGATAGTATTATTTGGCCTACAGTTGAACAAAACCTGTACAAAATAAATTCAACCGTAAACATTATTATTCCATTACTGTAATTTTGGGGCCTTTATCAAGGGTCATGGGGTGAGGGGGGATCAATAAGTGAGTTTTCTGGGTAAATGCGCACCTTCAGGGGATCGGTTTGGAGAGCGCGGGCGGAGGGACATCCACTTCCAGCCCGGACGCCGCGTACGAGACAAGAAGTGCAGCACTTGCTCCTCAGGAGACGCAAAGTAGTGCTCGTTGGCATAGTTGTACTCACAGTACACCCTGCGACACAAACACACCAGACGTACTGTAGCTTATAGAAAATAGTGATTCACTTTATTTAGAGAGTACAATATGTGTAAAATAACAACTGACACTTACCAATCAGGATGCACCCGCCAATTGTCACCTTTGAAGTATTCTGAAACTAAAAACAATACAGGGCTTATTATAATCAAATGTAATAGTTTGTTTAATAACTCCTGACAATGGCTCATTTGATTAAACAAGTTTGCTGTTTTATTTCCACAAACCTTTACTGAGGATAGTCAAAACGGTAAAATTAAAAAGTGTTGCTTCTTATTAAATATAGGGTTTAGCATAGTGCTCAGAAATCTTACAATTTTACATATCAGGCCTTCATTTTAAAATGTTAAAAAAAGAATAGTCAAATGGACCCTAAAATCTTTTACCACTCTAATTTAAAACTTTAATCAAAGATTAAACAGCTATTTAACCTGGAAACACAAGAAGATTTAGTACTCAAGATAGGTGCAGATTTCGTGAAGAAGCCCATGGCCATTTTCAAACGACTTTTAGAACTTTTCAGTATCTCGTATCAAGTCAAAGTTGTTTTTAACAATAAAATGAACTTTTTCAATTACGTAAAAATTGTTTAACAGTGTGAGTGTTTACACTTAAGATGATGAAAAGGTCTAAAATAACCTCTTGTATCCTCAATTTTCAACTTTTGTGTTCCAAAAATTACTTTTTTAAAATCCACCTTCCAAACACTCCTAGAGAGACATCATGTGTTAGCACAGAAAATAGAGCGTCTACAGGAAGTTTTTTGAAATTTAGTTGTCAAATTTATCACTAAAGGTGACATACTATGTGGAGTGAATAGCAAAGATTAACGTCAAGATCCCTGATCAAGTCAAGCCCATGGGGGAGGAACGGGAGGGATGAGAGTGCGCACTCTGCAGTGTAACACACGATACAACCTTGCTCTGTAACACTTTTCGTGAATGAACTAGCCTTCTCTTAACTCTTAAAAAAACAATAAATGGATGTGTGTAGAGAGTTTCCATGGTCTCACCGTTGATGTGACTGAGCTTGATCTCTTCCTCTGCCAGCACCTCGTACATGCCGTAGCCGTCTGGCAACACCAGACCCAGAGAGAACGGAGTGTCGTCAATTGGGTGATAGAAGTACTTTTGCCTTCTGATGTTCACTCTCCTCTGTACAAGCAATGCACTGTGTTAACAGGAACTGACAGATTTGTCATTTTCTACACCTAGGGGGTGGCTAATTCAAGTGTGAAGTAATAAATGTGACTTTGAATTTTGTCCATTATGGAACCATGTAAAACATTCATTTTTATAAAACCCTTCACTCCTACAATTTTTATTGTATTTTTTACCAAATAAATTTTATTTTAAAGGTGTATAAAATGTTTTACTGACTCTGTTGAGCCCAGTTTTTATTTTATTGTTTATAAAACTGAGGCATAAGTAAAAATATAACACAATTTTGTTGTTGAATTTCTTATTTACTGTTTGGTTACTAAACTAATTAGATTGTTTAAATAAGTCAGAACCAACACTTCAAGTACATTGTTATATTTCTAATTAAACCTTTTTAAAATATCTGTTGAAAACTACTTATCATTGCATTGTTCTTACAGGACAAGAAACAAAATGTCTGACATGCACTAAGTACTCTTAAACAAAATTTGAAAATTAAAACAATATATTTCAAATCTTAATCCAGCTTAATTATGATCACAGTCTTGCTTCCAACAGTAAATAACAGAAAAGAGACAGAACTATTTATGGAAGAGACAGAAACAACACCTAGACTGAGACTCTTTGCAGTTTGAAAATCACAACTTTCATTATTATTTCTTTCAATTTGTGGACTCTTGTTAGCTTCTATAACGACTTGCATTGTTATAAAAACAAAAAAATATTATCAACAACCTCTGAGATTTGTATATAGCAAAAGCGTTGAGGTTGTGAAATGAATTGGATGACAAGATAAGCTTGCTAGTTAGTTTATTTACATATTGATAATACACATTATTATTAATTCCACAAATGTATTAATAAAGTTTAACTCACCACCTCATCGTAATGAATCTTAACTCTGAGCTCAGTCTCACCCTCTTTCTGGTCAATCATGTCGTGCCGTAACTGAAAATGAAAACACCTCTTGAATTTCTTAGATACCAAGCTCCAGTTGCACCCATCTCCCCCCAAATATGGCTGTTTCCACCATTATATAATTAAAAACCTAAATTTTGTGTTTGCACTGGCGACACTTGACCAAATTGTAAGGGTGGGCCAGTTGTAGCTACCTAACAGGTGGGAGAGGGGGTATTATTCTCCCCAGAAAATTCCCAAAATATTTGTGTACAATGGGGATTTCAAAGGGTATTTCAGCCTGTTTGTTGGTTGTTACTGAAACTTTACACAACGTTTAATTGATAAATATAAATTTTTAACGTCAACAAACTGTTTTGAATAAACTGTTGATCGAAAATTGAACCAACAACTAACTATTACTTCAGTTTGTATATAAAAGATATAACATTCAACAATAGCTGGAGAACACTCTTTGAGTATCAATGATTTAAGATCTTCACAGTTACCTCTCATATTTCCTGCTCCATCCAAGCTTCGGCCTACCATTCCATTTAAGCTTATTCCTAAAGACTGGACTTTCAAAAGACGCTTCATTGGACTTCATTGAGGCTGTAAGACTTTCAAAAGTTTAGAAGATAAAAGAGCTCCTACTAGAGTTTTCACGTTTTACCCAGAGATTGTGCTTATAATTTGAAGTTTTAGAATTCTCCCCAAAAACTTGTTTAATGACGCTCTGGGCATGCCTTCCCCCTTTGGTACCTGCCAAGCTCCAATCCACTTTTAATGACGTTTGTTTAATTTGCCTTTAGGTAAAAATAAACACTGGCTATAAGAATATGTGTATAATAAAATCCATTTTAAAAAGCACTTGAGCAGGTAGACTTACTACTTGGATATTGGCTAACAAAGCAATTGCGTAGGTATCAGGCAGGATGTTACATAAACTCACGTCTAACAGCATCGTGTTGTTCTCGAAGAACATGGTTTCAGCATCCACCAGTTCCACGTCACTTAAATCTACGTTGTTGTAGTTTGGCTTCAGTGTTTCCACAAACTAAAATGTACAAAAATCAGGTTTAATACAAAAATTAGTAAACAAATCATTGGAACCGCTATTATTTTTATAAGGCTTAAACATTGAATAGTTGGAATCAATCTGTTGAAATGCGTTATCATATTAAGAAAACTGGGAAATATTTTGTTGCATTTCTATTAAGATACAAAGTAATACTATTTTAGGTGTAAGAGGAAATTGTAGAGGAACAGTGCAATGAATTAACTGCTGAATTTGTACTGCGGAAACCCAAATTTGAAGCTAGTTCCAAATATTTATCACAGTTTTATTAAACAATTAAGTATAGATTTTCATACTTACCAAGTCTTTATTCAGCTGCAAAAATAAAAAAGTGTAAAATATCAGGATTGTAAATACATATGCAAGTGACTTAACATATAATGGAACTTACATTTGGTGTTTGACTTTTTTCAAGGCAATAACATTATTCATATACAACTCCACTGACAAATTTGCCATTACTGGTTGGTATCTATTTCCAACTCAATAAATACATTAAACAAATAATTTATTTACACAGACACGGCAATTACTTCAAAATAACATCTTTCAAGTTCAAGACTTGACGTATTTATATTTTGTAGTGAGGTCTCCATAAAATCAATTTCATAGGTTAAGATATGAAAGTGTTATCAGAAATACCCATGGACTGAAATAATTTATTTAACTACTTACCAGTGGTCTTAAGTCAGGATGGTAAAGAACATGGCCGTTGTTGTTTACTATGAAGGAATAACCGTTGACTCCCAACTGAAAAGAAAACTTTCATTTATATTTAAGAAGTTCAATGGTTGAATTCATTGTACAAGAGCTATAAATTCCTAGAAGTCCCCTTTGAGATCCCCACTTTTGAAACTAAAATACTATTCAATTTCCATCAATCGTGTTTTAATAGAATTAGAATGACCACTTCTTTATTGCTGACCAAATTACTTTAGATAGACAGTGTCAACAGTTTTAACACTGCATACAATAAATATAAATACTTCAGAGTAAACTAAAGAATTTACACATTATACACGATTTAATCACTTAAATTATGGTAATTTAAAACTAATAATTATAGGTTTTATTTTATCTTGGAATCTAAAATGTTGAGTGTTCAACTACATAATTTATGAAACAAGAAAAATACAGTGGTAGGTATTTTTTCTTATCATCTGCAAACCATATAAAAGGTGTTTTTTGGAATTCAAATTATGTTTTCGCCCAAATATAATGTTACGAGTATTTTTCTAGTATGTGTTGCTGTATATCCTAGAGCTACTGATCATTGATTATACCTTGTAAGGCGGCACGAGCTTCATGAGTTGACGGATTGGAATATCCGTACCAACCACTCCTAGCAAGTTAGCTGCCCTTTCCTGCAACCAACAGCTACATCACAATCCACATCACATCCATGTACAACTGGTCAAAGTACTTAAATAAGGTCCTTAAACAATCTTGTAAGTAAGGAATAAGTAAAACCTGTATACCGTAATGGCTATGACTAATGTAGCACTAAGAGCTTGTTCTAAACATGAGTTTACCGAGTGATTTCTTCTGTCGAAAATTGGTGTTGAAACTGACGTCATAAGTTGTCCTTCCGTGATGGAACTGGAGAGTAAAGTGTTTATCTGAAATAAAAAAGAAGAAGTGTTGAAAAAGTGGTTTGAAAGTTAAGAAACTATATTAGTAAATATGTTTAGGGTTGTCAGCCTGAGTTTGAGGGAAAACTCTCCTGCATTTCATGGCTATAAACAACAAATTTTCCTGCAGAATATAAACCTCAAACTTATGATGGTAATGTATTGGGAAATGATATTTTATTTCTGTTAGCATATCTGGAAGTGCTCTAAACTCCTTAGAATCTCTGAATTCTTATCAAAACTATAATTTCAATTTGTTACACCAAAAAGCATTATGATACAGAAATCGTACTTGCAGTTTCTTCCATTACACACTTACATTGTTGCAAAATAATTTTTAATGTTGTCAAATATCTAAACAATTTTGACAACTCTCAAAAACATATGTGGCACTTACTTACCTTGCCTCCCGCATATACAGGTGTCCAGTGGATCGGGTGGTCGTTCTGATACATGATCATCGGTCTCGCCAACACCTTAACGTAGTTCAATACCTTCTCAGTGACTTCCCCCGGCGCCTTTATGTGCTCGTAGTAACCTGAGAAAAACAACATGATTTCATCAACACATCTCTCTTCATTAGAAGTGTGGGAGATCTCGTTTTTTTTGGCTCAAGACATGATTATTTTTGCTACCTTGACAGAATCATGAATAATTTGGCCATTGTTAATTAGACTTTACAGTCGTTATTTAGTACCAGCTGCATAAAACTGACACGTACACATTCCTTACCTAGCTACATTAATACCCTGTACTCGTGGCTACTGACTAACTTGTACCATAGCATTACAGTAAGCAATTGACTTGTCTTGAATCGGTACTTAGCATTTGTGTAAATAATTGCAATGGAACGAGCACAATTGATATCTAGCGTTCGTAGCCAGTAGTTGACTCATACTAGTTCGTGATCACACTTCTAGCGGATAACTGAAGCCTCTGAGATCTACATTTGACACTTGTAGCTGGTAGTTTGAACACTTGTCATGTCTCAAATCCTGAGATTGTTCTTTTCCTCACGATTTCTCCATTTTTAGTAAAGAGAAGAAATGGAATTTTCCAGCCACTTCTGGAGAAAAACTACTCCTAACGTTTCGGGCAGTTAAAAACTCCACCTGTCTTGAACATCCTCTGTGGAGTGTTTATACCAGAGATAACAACCCTCTCTCTGGGTATTCTGTGGTTTATACTGACCTTTGTTGTTGCATGCTATCCAGTGCATCTCCTTGGCATTGGATGCATCCTTGCCGACTAGATAAGTGAACACTCGCACAGGCATGTGTGGCCAGTTGTACTGCTTGAACACTTCTTGGAAACTGGTGGACGGGCCGTCAGTCACCAACATGATGGCCTGATTACACTGGCACCCTTGGCTCGTACGGTTGTACTGTGGAGCGTACATTTGCACTTTAGTGGACAATATGTTGAGGATACACTTTCCTACCTCTTAATTGTAATTAACTTCTGATGATTTCACTAAAAATTAATCGTTGTTTTAGAGTGGTTATAACAAAACTATTAAGTTTTGGCACCACCTGTCTTACATAAAATGTACTGCTCTCCAATATTTTTGTTTAAGAATTCTTATTCTCTGGGTGATTTTTATAGTATTGTCACAATTTAGCTCTTACTTTTTTAGTATTGCACATTAAAATAACAAATACCTTTAAACATGTTTTCAAGTTAGTCTCAAAATATAAAACTCCAACCAAAGTTACCTTTAAATCTTTACAAGCACACAAAGCACTTTGGTTTTGACTCTTGCACTTGAACAGCTAATTATTAATTGATAGTTTTTACTTTTTATTTAATCAAACACATTGCTAACCTTGTGAAGAATCTCGAAGGCAGTCACAAAAGCACCAGTAAAGTTTGCAATGTTATCAGACTTGACGTTATCCAATCCTGCTTTTAGTTCTCTTTTGTTCGCTTCATTCGCCTGGAAACGGACCGATGATATAAAATACAAATCTGTACAGTAATGGTGAGTATGGGTAGATTCACAGAGACATCCTCCCAATATTCACAAACTTGCAATAGCTTAGCAATAGATGGAATATTAATGGAGAATAACACTAACTTTATAAACACTCATAGACAGAAAATATGACATTTTTGGGGGGACTTTCAGAACCATTTCAAATTTAGACAGGTAGATGGGGAGTAAATAATTATATGGTATTGAATCCAAGACCAAGAGATAAAGAACACCAATAGTGACCTGAGCTAGCATGTCCCTGTAGCACGGCAGTAACTCTTCTGTCTGCTCGGCGAAGGTGTAAACGTTGACGAAGTCATTGTCGTTGAGAGTATCCAGTATCGCAGACACTGTCACTCTGGCCAACTGCTTGTTGAGGCCACTCATGGTGCTGGATACGTCGAGTAGGATGACCACGTCCTTGGGACTGTCTGCGGCGCCCACGAACCAGCTGCTCCAGCGGAAGTCGTGCAGGTCCTGTGCCACGGACACTTCGTCCGTCGGCCACTTCATCGCTGCACAAGTGTCAGTGGTTAGGAGAGAGGTAAGTAACGATGATGTAAGAATGAAAGATTATGAGTGGAGAGAGAACAGGAAAAAGGGAATTACAATAGTATTATGTGAGGGCGTTACAATTTTGACCATCACTCAATTTTATGAAGAAATGTACAGTTCCTTGCAATAATTTGTCTCTTATATCCATAACTTTTAAATGTGATGAAAAGTAAATAGAAACTTATATACAGTTTTCTACCTGGAAATCTCCTTAGGAATCCTGTGGAACTACCGAAGAACTGCCATGACAATGTAGGATCTACTTCGTAGTTATTCACAAATACGGGGTCCAAGTGCTCCGACCACCTCAATGCATTTATTACTTGCAAATCTGTAACATACAATGTACACTGGTTAGCTTTAGCGTAGGTTTTGAGCTTAGGATAGCTTATCTAAGGAACAAATTCAGAACTTAGTTCAAATCATTGACTTTGCACTTTGTTTCAAACCTTTCTTCGTTTGGATTGACCGATGGTTTTGTATGGAAAAAGATCACCCTTCTTAAAATCGAATTGACCTTTGGTTGTTTTGGAAAGGCAGGAAATACTCCCAAGTGAAAAGATAGAATGATCAAATGATTCAGTGATCTCACTATGCGGTATGAGCACTGTTTGAGTGGCTGACTCGATGGACCTTTTGATTGCAATTCCTTTATCACTCTGGCTATTTCCTCCTCCGTAACTGAAGCCAGGTCCATAGAAGTCACTGGGCTCGACAACAATGACAGAAGTTTGTGTATAGGACTGAGTCCTTGGCACAAATCGAGGAAAAGAGCGGAAAGAGCTAGTAGAACTCGTAAATGATCCTTGGGGCATCATTGACCAGTGGCCAGCTCATTTCCAACTTCAAGTGTGATTAGATTGTCGGCCAGTGTTTTTGGTGTATCGCTTATGCTGTTTTGCAAAAGTTCTTTTTATCGTGAGCTCTGGATACATTATATGAACGGTCCCTTAGCCTTAATATTGTCAGTAAGTTCATACAATAATTTAATAATGACCTGGAAAACCTATGCGATATATTGAAAAAAGGTTTTAATTTCAAAGCCACACTAGGCATAAGTCCTTGGATACTTAAATACTTGGTGGGCATATTTACACGTTTTTCCAAACGTCTACAGACCAGGAAACATTTATTTATTAAAAACGAAACCTTTGACGAATTTGAAAGTTTTAGCAATGTAAAATTAGGTTGAAAGCTGAACAGATACCAACCGGCGTCTGACAAGGCTTGAGGCAGCAGCACGGAGCTGTAACTGGTGTTGACTGGTTGGTGGTCAAAGTGTCTGTTGAGCATAAGCTCCAGCTCCTGCCAGCCCGCTCCTCTGCCCTCCTCCCCGGGCCCTGCCAGCCTCCTGCTGTTGAAGTACTTGGGAGTTCCTCCCTCCATCTTCTGAGACAGTGCTGCCTGCTCTGCCGAGTCCATTATCCTCTGCAAACAAAAATAATTGTTTCAAATATTTTTAAGAACCACAGTCTCTAAGAACAAATTAACTAGTAAGTTCAAGTAACTCCCACCTTAGTCGTACTCATGGACTCTAAAATATTGAAACATTTAAAATACGTTTTGTGCTTGTGTAAACAAATGTACAAAACTTTCCTTAAAAAGGACCCCAGAACCCCTGGTACTTGAGTCAAATCCCAAAAATATTGTCATGGCAAAGCCCTCACTTCCTTCATTTCAAATAAACCATAAAAATAATTATTAGTCGCAAGATACAACTAAAAACGTTGGTTTTAAAATGTCATAGCAAATAATTGTAATGAAGAAATTGATGACAGAGACTTGAGACTCGCGACACTTTGCCAGCGAGTGACAATTCTGGACTGCTATTGGCTGCTTAGTATGCAGTGGCTCTATCCCATAATTGGTTGAAGACAGGGAGACTATCCAACTTATCACTATTCCGTTCTTGTCTACCGGACTCATTTCTAGAACTAAGCGTTTGCACCATAACACGATCTGACACAGTTTTCAATTTGTCAAACAAGAATATTGAATTTATCCGCTTTGAGTTATTACATATCTCCATAGCTGAAAATATAAACTTTAAAATGTATATACATTTGTGTCTTTTTAAATTTAATTTAATCTTCGAAATTGTGTTAAAACTCATTCACTAGGAATACCTGTAATCTTACAGAGCACTGAGCACATAACGTTTTGGGAGATTAAACGATTCCAAGTTTATCCCTTTCCGAGAAGCATAATTTCGAATACACATCAAAATAGACAATATTTCTACAACTTGTCATGAGCATGGTGAAACTAAATAATACTAAATTCCACCGTGGTCAGAGCACCACCAAGACGTGAGGTAAGGCGTTTGTTATCTCCCTGTAAGCTGCTCGTATGACTTAAGACGTCGTAGCCTTGTCGTGTAGTTCGCAGTCTTAAAATACCTTCCCCCACAGTCGCAAAACACTTTGTAAGGTGTACCACATCATAACATGGAACTTAGTCCATTTCATAACATGGAACTTATCTTAAGGCGTTTTAGGCTGATCAACCAATAAATTTGATTTTCCTTCATGATTGTATTTGTATGTTGATTTCATACCAGTTACTGGAACGAACACAATTTTCTTATGGAGTCTTTGATGGAAGGGAATCTCCAAAACACAACTTATAGCTTTTTAACAGTGATACCCACAGCTACTTTCGTGTCAAATTCCAGGCCAAAACTCTATGTAACCAAAGCAGCATTCGCACAATCGTCCTAGGTGCTCCCAGGTGGAGACACGTTGAGGGAGTGAATGTAGCGCCTACTTGACCAGTTTTTTATAACACAAATGAAAGCAAAGTAGAAAAAGGTTCAAAGAGAAAGCCCGTTTTTACGATTTGTTGAGGGGTGTAACGACTTAATAACAGCTCTGCTCCGTTGTACACTTACCTTATCCTCGGTTATAATTGGGAGAGAGAGGGTGGCTGAGATTACACAAGTTGTAGCGACGTACCTAATGGGTGAGGGGTGAGGAGGTGGTGCAGTTAGAAGGGGGGGAAGGCAGTCTGCGTCCTTGACGATCGATGATACCCACACTAGTGCACCACTTGGACCGATCATCGATACGCTGCACTATGTGAAATGTGTACATTTCCAATTGAATTTCACACTTTAACTTTGTAGTCCAAGTAAATACGTTTAGGTTTTATGACCATCATTTGGAATCTTTTACTCAGAACCACCTGTGAGTAGTCGTCTGTAAGTGTTCTCTGTGTGTCAATTGCACTTTTCAAATAGCTTCTCTCGTGTCCGTGTTGATCCGAAGTCGAGTTTCGTATTTTTTACATTTTGCTGTAAAACAGCCGCTTCAGACACATAATTATACTGACAATAGTTGGGCTGATTGTTGATAAAAGGTGACACATAGTCTAGTCAAGTGTAATTGTGCCACCAGGTTGAAGGAGGTGTTGTGAGTAAAGTACGCCAGGTTGCAGGATGTGTTGTGAGTAACGTACGCCAGGTTGCAGGTATGTGTTGTGAGTAACGTACGCCAGGTTGCAGGATGTGTTGTGAGTAACGTACGCCAGGTTGCAGGATGTGTTGTTGTGAGTTACGCACACCATGTTGCAAAAGGTGTGAGTCATGTACGCCAGGTTGCAGGGGTTGTTGATGTGAGCTACGTACGACAGGTTGCATAAGGTTTGAGCCATATACGACAGGTTGAAGGTGTGAGTCATGTACGCCTGGTTGTAGGAGGTGTTGTGAGTTACGTACGCCTGCTTGCAGAAGGTGTGAGTCGTGTACGCCAGGTTGCAGGAGGTGTTGTTGTGAGTCACGTACAGGTTTACGACTCACAGTACTTTCCGTGCCTCTAATTATTGTAACTCACTACTCGTGTTCTTACGCTGTAAAACGTTGATTCTCACTCTACGACATTGCCGTACAACGAAATACTGTAGTATGTGTTTAGCCTTTGAGCCAAGGAAAACCAGTCATTAGTGAGAACTTTGCTAGCTGCTTAACCGATCAAAGCAACGTCTCTATAATTGTAATATTTCAAGTTATATTTGATATCCTTAAATATACCCCTGGGCCCTGGCTCACATACTAGTACAAACTGATCGAAATGGAGCTCGCTAAAAGCGTAACTAGAGACGACTTCCCATTGAAAGAATTTTAGGTGAATATAAAATGTTATAAAAGGGTACGTATAGTGAGAGTTATGATCAATTATAATATGTGTTCTTGTTACAAATTAGGGCCGATTGTTACCAAGTTCTAAAATAAATCAGATAACCAGCACCGAGAGTTGGGTTAGGATCCGGGTAAGTCGAGAGTTAGCTTTTCGGGAAACACCTCAGTTTGTTAAATGCGGGTTTAAACCTTTGAGGATAACCATGTTGGTCTCAGCATGTTAGTAGGTCATGTTAGTAGTCACGTCGAATGGCATCCCTCCCCTCTCACTCAGCCCGAGGCACTGAGGTCAGTGCAGCGCTGGATGGGTATGGGTGAGTATGCGGCACCAGTCGCAACTTGCAACTTTGCTACTTTTTGTTCCCAAGCAACTTTGTCGACGCGACGGCTGCTTGCCAACTTTGCCAGATATTGTGCTCCACTTACCTTTCTTTTTATCTCTCTCTTATCAGATCGAATCATCTCTTTCTTTGCCGCCGGGAACAAAGGCACAATGCTCTGAAGGGAGATTAATGTTGGGGCGATGTTCTGTGAGGCTTGGTTTGCGAGAAAGAGGCTATATCCCAGTTTAAAAGTTTGTACTTAGTTTTTTACCATGGGTTGTTTGTGCTATACAAGCTGAGGGATTTATCTTGAATTTTGGGTCAGTGGATTTAATTAAAGATTCAATAAAGCACTGGCTCAAACAAAACTTATGTGGTCGGTTTGAAAAAGAGACAAATTTAGAAGTTCCCGTATGCATTGAACAACTTTGCTTTATGTATTGAGCTGATCTTAACACATTACAAATCCACATTTGTCTTCACTACTAAGATCTATTTCTCTCGTTTTAGTCGTACAAGAATACTAACCATTTTACGCCATTAAAACATGTACTATCAAGCATTTCAATACCGTTAAGTAGAGTTCCCACCACCACGCTACAAAATCTAAGTGGTATTTTCTAACAAAACATATTTACTTTAGAGCTTAACTCTGAAGTACCTTCGTTCTGAGCCTTCGTTGTAAACAAATGTACCTGTATGTACCTCACTTGGAGTTTTGCGGTTTTTGGTGCGGCAGCTGTATGGCTACTAATTATCTAAGATTCCAATTGCAATAAAGAGTTTACCCGACAGTAACCTGATATTTCACTACTATGGCTACAACTTCCTACTTTGAGAATTTAAGTACTGTACTAATAATAGCTGATGTAGGCCTACCAATTTTTTGCTTTTTATCGTGATCTCACCCACCACTATCCAACCTACTTACTCAATAGTCTTGACCTATGCAATAAAATAAAAACAAATGACCGACCGAAAAGTATCCAAAGTAATACTCGTACTAGTTACAAATAATGCAGAATAATAAATACATCAAAGGATTGATAATAAACCTACAGCTTTGAACTTTGACCTCTGCCGTTCACATAGTATGCACAGCACATTTTCACGTCTAACCAGCAGCTAAGTTGGCCAGACTGGACAGACGGGAAACAGCTGTTACGATAAAGCAATTTCCATTAAGAATATTGTGTTGTGTTTGTGTTGAGGCGGCGGAGGGTGAAGTATGGATCTACCCCCTCTACTCGCCACGGACATCAAACTTTTGGTTTTGGCGCACGCCCAACATCTTCATGGCTAAGCTACGCCGGTTATATGTTCTAGTAGATACTGTGTTCAGTGTTACATTATACTATACGCAGATCACTCTCTGAGGGTTGCTTGAAACTAGGATAGAAAAGGATTGGATCAATTAGCGGACAAGTTTACGATATATGTCCACAAAGGAAGTGTGCCATAAGTTAGCCATAAACTATGACGAAGTTTATCAGTCATAATCAGTTCGATTAAAGTACTTCACTACATCAAGCCCTTACTAGCCGAGGCGGAGGAGCTGTGGAAATTGTGGTATTGCATCCCCCTGACGCATTAGTTGTGATTGTGATCCCATCCACAGCAACAATATTGGCTATCTTGTTATTTATGCTATTATTTTGTGTGTGGCATGAAGATGTATTGTTGCTATACACACTTTCAAAGATCACAAATCTGAACCCAAAACAAAATCCACAAGAGTTTTGGATCTACATCGAATTGTGGACAAAATGTTACGATTAGCTTAATTATCGATTCAAATCAAAATATTCAAACGTTTAGTGAAGGGGTTGACGAGGAAAAGTAGATTTTCTCGATAAAATCCTAAGATAAATTAAATGTGGTGTGAAAAACTGTTATAATTTTACGTTTATATATATTCTAAGAATATGTTAGAATAATTTTAGTCAGTCCTTTCAAACACATCTTACTCGTAAAATGTTCTACAGTACTCCCAAGTTTCGCGTGGTATCATCAGGAAACTTGCAGTTTCCCAATAGTTCCGCTGCATTGGACAAGAAATATGCATTTTGCATTATAGAATCTTCAAGAGAGCTTTACTTACCAAATGAATTTGTTTTTATTTCTAAAAAAATATTATGAAAAACATGATTTGCGACTTGATAAAAGTTATCTGAAGTATTTTGTACAGTTCATTTTTTTTAAAGGCTGTTGTTCATATTGTTGTTGCACGAGAAACAAATAGAAACAGTTATTTAAGGTACGAGCTTGTTTAAATGGATGAAAATACACTATTTGACAGCATTAAGCATCAAACTCTGACTATTTACTTGTTAGGTAGATTTTTAATTACCATTTTAGTATTGGTTCAAATGTGTATTTAAAATAAGATGGGGTCTTGGTGGCATTTCTTTACAGTTATACTTAGGGATATTAGGAAGTCCTTAAAAAACTACGTTACAATTAAACACATTATTTGAAACGATCAATTGTATCGTTGTTATAGTACGTGTAAGTAGGATGAATCCTCGGTAGTTGGTAGGCCTGGATAATGCATCTAGAACGAACCAAAGAGAAGGGAGTGATCAGCTGATTCCACGGTGAAAAGGAGGAACCGGAAACTCGCTACAGAGTAACGAACATATTGTCTTCAAGAGTCCTAGACTAGACATTGAGCATTTTATTCTTGTGTTCCACAAGTCATAATTTACTTGCGCTTAAACAGTTTTCTGACGATTCAGAAAAACGCACAACATGTATTAGACACTATCATTTTTAAATGAAATAAAACATTCTGTTTAGCTTCAGGATTCGAATAGTTTAACCATTTTATCGTATGGTAAGGGTAAAATACCTTGTCAACCTATCCTAAGTTGTCGTTGGTTTGGAAGACAGTACTAGGATACTAGGATTAAAGAGTCTTCTTCTTGTTCCTATACATCAGTCTGCAGACACTGAACAGTAAGCGCAGAGTACGGTGAACACATAAACAGTGTCGCACTTGCGTAGTTCTTGATAGCACTCTATACTGCGTGTAGTGTATTCAGGGTTATTTATTCAACGAAGCCGCCTTCAGGCTCATGTATTGAACAAGAAAAGGGCTCGAATTAAAGAGTTTTCACTATAGTTTTCGTCATTTGTCCTGGGAAAGTTCAAAAGGAACAAGATCAATGTAGTTTAAGCAAAATTATATATTTTTAAATTTCACTTGGGTTTAAACATTAAAATGGTAGATTAGTGTATTTTTGCACCCTTAACAAACAGTCAACGAACACTGCTCAGCGCCTTCACTCGCTGCGACGGTGGCGCTACCTGAGCGGTAAAATGAGGTACTACCGGCGATCGCACGTCCTTAAACAAGGCAGACCTAATCCATCTACTGAACCATGCCCTCTGCTATTGAGGTCTGAGGGTGTGATGATGGTGGAGAACTGAGTGGGAAAAGAGGTCGACACTGGAGGCGGAATTCTCGCCAAGGAATTCACCACCCTCATTCCAGCCCTTGCCTGCCTTCTTGGGAATTCCTTTATAAAACAACAAGTGACAACGTCAACCGACCCCTCTGGCTGTAATAAGCTCCCTCTCTCCCCCCTCTATCCTCTCTTTCTCACTATACTTGTAGATTTCAGATACAACTTTCGGCGTTCAAAGTTTGGTTCGGGTTTGTAACTTCACAGAGGGTCCGCCTTAATGCTCGATGCAAGGGTCTGTAAGAGGCCAGAGTACGCCGACTTATTAAATGCTAAATTTGAATAAACAACTCATCGCAAAGCTTAGAAAAATCTTTTTCTAGATTTTTTACGAGCTTTGTTTTTAAACTGTACCTATCCAAACGATAGTAGCCTATAATAGTAGGAACAATTTGGAAGTCGATTTGTAAAAGGAGTATTTAAGGACGTTTAGTATGATACCGATAATTATAGGACTCCATACAAGAGTAGAAAACCTCTTTTGGTAACAAATATGACAAGTTTGTTAGTTTTAAAATTATTTTGAAGAGTGAAAAACGTACCCGTGTAACCTCTTGCAAGTGCTCGGTTTGACACTATGGCCTTATCAGTTGAAAGAAGGCCCGTTGTTTAGCCAGTGTGATGTGCACGGGGTCGTGTGTTCCTTGTGCGGACGGATTTAGACTTTCCTTGAGATGACCACTGAGGTGGGCTCCTTATTGAGGGAACTCTATATTGAATTAGGACGGTGAAAGAGTTTTGGCGTAAGAAATCGTTAGAATGTGTATATTTGAGTGATATTGTATGCTCATGTTTCTGAAGCCGTATAACCTGGACGTGTATTGCGCGTGTGAACACAACGCTATCAGCAGGAACAGGAAGGGGTCACAATTTAGAGGTGACCTTGTCTCCTCAAAACTTCGCTTCAATTAGCTTCCTGGAGCCCACTTGCCTCGACTCTGACCTCATCATCTTTCACACCTTTAGAACTTTGCTCGCTATTCGACTCAACTATACATTTCCAAGATTCTACAGAGTTTTTACAATCACTATATAGTCGGGTAGTGGGTCAAGTGTATAGTATAAATACAAACTGTTTTGTCTGAAAAATATCAAAACACCAATGTGGTTTTATGATTTTGGGGCGTCGAGATCTTTACAACGAAATACTATTCAATAGGTTTCGAATACATAAACAATGGAAACCTCTTGAGTAGCACCTTTTTGTAAAGCTCTAGCAAAGCAATGAAACCTCTCATTGGTTGTTTAATACCTTATAAACTAAACTGTTGGAATCAGCCTTTAATTTGAGTAACAGACTCACGTTTTAGGCCACTGATCTAGAACGGTGCGTCGGAAATATTTTCTGATAATATCGTTGGTTTAGAGTGGTGTAAGGAATCACAGGTAGGCCTATAGGTCCTCATGTGAAATTTCTGACTAACCCTACCCCATCCCAGACCACGATTTCGTGGGGTGGGGGCAAAATAAAGGAACACGTTAAACATACTCTAATAACAAGTGCCTAAGAAGGGTTGAAACACGTCGTCCGTTCAACAGTTTAACGGGGTGAAACACTTGTAGGCTTATATGTAAACCCACACACACAAATCTAACTCTATTGTTCATTTTTTAAATATTTTGTGTGTGTACAAAACCACTGATTCCAACAACAGTTTGATTGCTAATATACGTCACGATTAAATGTGATAAAACGATACTGAAAATAGAGTGCGTGATAGTTGGTCGTACTATAAAATAGCTTCGTGTACAAACACTATGTTTCATCGTGGAGACACTATAGTTAGGAACGCTAAATAAGAATGCAGTCTGCACTGATAGTGCATAAATAAACTTGCGATTAAATAATGCAAGAGAATCAGACCACTACAGTACCGTCAGTTGAAGAACAACCCGTGTTCTGTCCACAAAGCGTTTGTTGCTTACATTATTAACGGCGGCGCTTTAAGTTGTTGTTCGTTTTTAAAGTTTGTTTTGAGTTGTATAACTCACTTTATATCATATGTTTCGATGAAGTTTCACTGGTTGTGTGTAAGGATGTATATATTTAAAGTTTTAAACTGATATAAATGGACTATTATCGAATTTCCTTTGGAAAAATAAGATATTCATGCCGTCAGCATGGTAAGTCCCAGACCCGGGACCGTGAAATGAGCACCAATCCTGACCCCCACAATACGTTTTGAGCATTTTATGAAGACTTTATATACACACATATATAGGTATGTACCGGTATATAATTTTTTATGTACACTATTTCAAGCAAACTATAATGATTTTTTGACGCAGTTTAAACCGGAAGAACCCGATTACAGTTGTGACACCAGCCGCGAAAGCCTAAGAGTTAAGTGTACAACGTACACTTTCCATCGTGTGTCGCCGAGCCTGAGTCTAGAGGCTCGATTTAAAGAAAAATAAATAAAGTAACCTTTTCCGTAACCGTTTTTATATTAGCTACACAAACCCACATGCAGTGCTTAGTAGTAATGAAACATTTTTAAGAGAAACTTGAATAAAGTTGTTCTCTAAAAGTTCCGCCTTTACAAGAGCCAGAGTGCACGCCAACTAACACTTAATATCCACTTACTGTTATATACAATATCGACCTACAGATCTTATCCATTCACAACTACAGCAACTTACATATAACAAGCAACGTGTCAAATTAGCAAAGTCAATTAACATTCAAATGTGCAACTTAGTTAGCCGTAAGGTGACGTTTACGCAAGTAAAAGTAGGCACAACTGTTATTTGAAAATGGATTTGAATTTCGCAGAAGATAAGAAGGAGGAGAACATAATGCCAGGCCGGCACGCAGCTAAGTGCTAAAGCGCCCCTGGCGTGAGTGGAAAGAATTTCCTTTATAATTTGTTACCCTAATTTGCTATATTGTAACTATACTGCCCTACGCTCGCAGCCTCGCTTCAGCCTTCGGCATCAGCATTGCCTTCTGTACAAAACACGTGCGTAGTCAACACCAAGGAAAACATAATACGTATTGTGTGAGGTATAGTTTGTGTAACGTTGTTTAAATCTCACAAATACAGAAGAAAAAACTCAGTATATGAGCAAGTGAGGGTCATCTATGAGTCTACTTTAATTTAACTGTTTCGAGTACGATTGTTATTTGATTGATGTAAGATTAATGTTTTTTTATACACAAATTGGACGCAACTGGAGATAGCCAGCTTTGATACTATACCCATGATATTAAAAAAGATTAATATTCAAATAAGAATAATGTTAAAATAAGAATAATATTAAAATAAGAATACTAATTAAATTTGGAATAAATCGTTATAAATTGAAATGCAGAAATCTTACGAAATCGGTATTTAGAAAGCTTCTTCAAAACAAGACCGTAACAGCCTAACATGTATAATTTAAAATCAGTCAAACTGTCCAATACATCCATCTGTTTTGCTTAAAGCTTTTCGTGAACCAGGCTCACATCTTCAAAGGCCCTAGACTGAAGGAATACAAAAAACATATATACAAACTTTCTATGAAAACATAATTGTGATAAACATTAATTTATAAAAATAATATTAAGGGGGAAAATAAAATATAAACGTCTACTATGGTGTATAACAATAACCAGTGATCAAAGAACTTTGAAATAAAACATGTATGTTAAAGTTTTGAATAAATTAGTTAATTTATGAGAATTTTAAAATAAATAATTTATGCATGTTAAAAGTGTGTCAGTTTTGCAGGGGCTTGGACTGGGCTGTTACATTGTATTAGATATAAGTACATCATTCATAATATGATAGCAAATTGTGAATTTAATTAAAATATGTTTAAAACAGTTCCTTCAGAACATTTTAGTTTAAAATTTACATTGCTAAACTATTTAATTTGCTCTCTCATAACATAAATGATGTATCTCCAATACAGTGTAACAATTAAAGAAGCAAAGTCCGTGCAAAAAAAACCGACACTCTTTTAATTTACACAAATGCTAGGTTGTTGCGGTCTTGTTTTGAAGACGCTTTCTAAATAATGATTTCCTAAGATCTTCTGCAATTAGATGTGTATTTGGTTTTAAATTTAATTGATACTCAAATTTTAATATAGTTCTTATTTTTATATTATTTTAATATTTTACAGATAAGATCGTGTTTTTTCTACAAATTTTCGGCAAAGGCCGGTGGGCCCCCGAGCCGGGGCCCCTGGACGCAACTTACATACTCTTTTACAAAGAGAAAAATAAATTTCCGTGTTCTAAAATAATAGTTGAAAGATGTGGAGATGGCGACTGGTGAGGACTACGCAGTGAGATGTTTGTTTGTTCGCAGTGTACATTGTGAGATCACAATGACGCCTGTGTTGTGTAGTACTACTCACAAACTTGTCCCATTCTTCCGGCGTCTTTTGTCTCATTTCATTAACTGACTCTTTCTCTTCTGAATACATATACTCGTACTGTGTGCTGTATAGAGTCATGGTTGAGATTGATATGGTACA
This sequence comes from Matsumurasca onukii, assembly GCA_018831715.1. Classification (NCBI taxonomy): domain Eukaryota; kingdom Metazoa; phylum Arthropoda; class Insecta; order Hemiptera; family Cicadellidae; genus Matsumurasca; species Matsumurasca onukii. Next base: position 71,273,180 of record CM032058.1, on the reverse strand, counting down.
AGCAATGGTTCAATGGTAAATGTAGGAGTGATTGTTAGTTCTAAACTAATACTGTATCTCCACATTTGGAACTCCTCTGGGACATTTATGTAGTTGTTTTCCTTTGGGGCTGAGGTTTGAGACTTACTTAGGATTTTTGTTCGAGGAGATGTTGGGATACATGAGACTTTTGTTCGTCACACTCAAGATAAAAAATAAGACATTAACTGTTATTTGGTCCGGTTAGCATTGGCTGACGAATTGTTACGCCTTTTACTCCCATATGAAATAGATTGTACAAAACCCGTGACGAAGTATTTCTCGAAAACTAATACAAGAGAACTTCTCTAATACGTTTTGCACGACCTACAGGTTAAACGAAATTAAAAAAGACCGAAACTGCAACCCGACAGGTTTGCCCAGCGAGCTGGAACTACTTTTTAGACCTTGAGAAATGCATTGGGCAAATGTCGCGACAAGGTATTTCTAAAAAAAACGCCAAAAACATATTTTCCAATGCGTTTTGCTTTGCCCAAAGATAATCGGAACAAAATAAGATATTAATAACCGTGTGGAAATCGACCCAGTAGAATCAGCTGGCAAGGTGGGAACCGATTTTCTAAAGATCTTTTTAACATAAGCTTTAGTGTAGTTCTTTAACATTGTTAAAGTCTAGAAGACTATGTAGGGAAAAATGGCCAATAACTACATCAGTATTATGAAACTGTAGCATAGCAGAGTGCGTAGGTTTTATGTAGCCTACCATGAACTATGAAGGGAATAAAGGGTTGTAAATAATGCATGAAGGCAGCTTAGCTTGTTGGCAGACGGACGGCCTGTCCGGGACATGTGTGTCGAGCATGGGGCATGATATGCTGACTAGTGACTGCTACACACTCCCACATGCTAGTCTCGAGTAATTCATACAACTGTGTTGACATTTTCAATGTGTTAAGTATGTTATTGTATGTTATTCTTGTATTACGTGGTAATTGGTATCGTGCGCGACTCCAGCTCACTCCGCTGGTGTGGGTTCGATCCCCGCAGTCACCAATTACAATTTGTAATGTGACTATACAGTGACGCTAGGTAAAGGTCGAGTTTTAGTGGTAGAAAGGACTTTGTAGTCCTAACTTCGCCTCGTTTAACGAGACAAACTTTACCTTTTTTTAATTCTTGACTTGAGACACCGACTTTAACTTCCGGTGTAAGTTAACTCCCCGTTACGAGAAATTCGCTAGGGTTCATGGTAGCGCGGTAGTTATGTTTAGTTTAACTTTTAGACTAAACAGTAGTGTTTTATACACTCATTGAATTAATCATACTGAACTTATATCAAGAAAAGCGCTCAAGATAGAAACTGGATTGTGGGAGTCAAACAGTTCCGACGCGAGAGGTCAAACGGCTTTGGGGGTTGGTTGAGGGGGAGGGTTAGGGGGGAGGGCGTAAAATACAGCTGGACATTTATAGTCGTACTTACTGTCGATTTGGGGCCGAGACCCGTTCACTGAACTGACCAGACTACTGACTAGACCACTGCTTCATTCTTCCACCGATCCATCTTTGTATTGCGAACACTAATGTAACTCTTACAAACACATTGTCTCCTTGGGTAAAATGAATCAGTATTTCAGGGTTTACTAAGTGAGGTAGCTTAAAACCTGTTTTTAGTTGTTGTATTTCCGCTTGTTTGGACAAACGTTCAAGTAACTTTGCAGAAAAGAAAATAACATTAACTTTGCTCATAGCGTTTCCAAAACCTATCAATTTAAAAGGTCCTTAGAGATTTTCCTTGTTGGATTTCATAATTTCAACACAAGGAATATCGAACAAGCTTTTTATCTTAACTCTTAAGCTTTTGCGGCCGGTGTCACAACTATAATATAGTTAATATCTGGCTTCCGGTTTACACCGCGTTACAGTTGAAATAAAATACTGCTAAAAGTTTCGACCTCGCTGTGGAGAGTCATCCTCAGTAGCTGGTTGACTGGGTCTCAATTAAGATTATAATATAGTTCTTCCAGTTCACACCGCGTCTAAATCAATATAATGTGTTTCAAATATTTGTTTGTCATTAATTAGTACATTTTATTATTTCAATGGTTTTAGTTATTTTAAAGTTGAAATAATTAAACATGATTATAACTTCAACAAAGAAGACATCATTAAAACTATTATAAACTATTAAGAAGCTGGCAACCAGTCCTGAAGAAGTCTTTTCGATAGTGTCACAGCCAATGAGACCATCTACTGTTGGCATCCCTGCTCCATTGGACGGTTGGCAGCCCTGTGAGCAATAGGATAGCAGACAGCAATATTTCAGTTTCTGCCAACCAGTGACTGAAGACAGAACTCCACAGCAAGACCGAAATATTTCAAACAAATTATAATTATGTTTTGACGAGGTTTGGACCGGAAGTTAGAGTTTAAGTTATTTATCAAGAAGAAATAAAAGCTAAATACTCGTAAATCATTCTTAGTCATATTTGTTAACTAACGCATAATCAGTGAATGTGTGTAAACACGGGTGCAGACTGCAGAGATAGGTGAGACAGGTTAAGGGGGAGATACACGCAAGAGGTTCGTGCGAAATCCGTTGATAGCGCTGCCCTTTTCCGGACATTCACTTCAATTTCCGGCAGTTAGCCGCCCCCGCAGTACCGCATAATTCCCTCCATAACTCCCGCGTTTGCGTCAAACTCGCCATCTATTCTACAATACACTAACATCGTTGTTTGCTGTAGCCGTAACTACGACTCATCTTAGGGGTCTGGGGTCCCCTGGGGAAGAGTTGTTTAGAAAATAAACTAATTTTAAAATTCAAAACTAATATTTAATAAATACTTACCAATAAATACTATACCAATACACATAAAGTACGACATGCAATACATGGTAAAATTTTGGTCTTATGACTTTACCCAGATAGATAGCACGTATACATTGTGGCAGAGTATACATATACAGTATTACAACATTAAACTATATTATCATTATAGTTTGAATTTTACGACATTGATAACTTGAATCGTCCCCTTCCTACAAAGAATGTTGGCACTACTTACGGTCGCCTGTGATTTATATTCAGACGGTGTAAAGTTGGCAATTGTCAAAGGTAGAATGGAGAGAGCATAATGGAGGGAGGCATGAGGAGATAATTAAGAGTACAGGGTTTAGGGTGATGGGGAGGGGGAGGAACCACCCTAATCGATCCTACCTGACTCTTATCAGCAGAAGAAAGTCGAGCCTCCTCAGCCTACCGCAGGTACAGTACCTGTCACCAGTTTGTCATCTTTCAATCTTTCTATTTCAAAATTGTATTAGCTTTTTCAATTCTTGGCCTAATTGGTAGATTAGGTAAGAGTCTAAAGCACCTCTTTTGTGCTCTAGTAAGATCTAGGTTGGAATATGCGTTGGTCATTTGGTATCCTCGCACAGATTGTCTTTGTTAACCTCATGAAAAGCTTTCACAAACAATTTCTCAGATATTTTCATTTCAAATCCTTTAGACATCATTACACAACAGTGGTTTCTTATCATGAACTTTTAAATATGTTTGAGTTGGATCTGCTGAGCTCCAGGCGTGGACTGGCGATGCTGGTGTACCTGCGCGGGCTGGTCGGTTCTTGACGACATGGCTCTCTTGGTTACGTATCATTTCGTCAAGTGGCGTTTCGTCAATCCCCAGTGAAAAGAGTTTTAAATCTACCAAAATTACTTTACGCACAAATGAACAAACTAATGAAGTGGCGTTTAAGTAAACCGAAATTTTGACGAGGGTCGGGAATTACGACGGAGGAGCAGGCGGGGAGCAGGCGGTGATTGCACTGACCGGTGAAGGTACACTGTTGTCGTTGAGAAAATTGTAAAAGTATCTAGTTTTCGGCATTATTTAATCTTTTTTTTTTGGAGCGAAGTTATTAAACTTTGAAGTGAGCGAAACTATTTTAAAATCCGATAGTCGATTCTGATGTCTTTTGTAATAAACTTAAAAGTACAATTGTACTTTCACGTCGAAATTTCAGGATACCATCCTGATTAGCCTCTGAGCGATTGTAAGATACAGAATTAACATAAACATTATTAAAGAAAAAACCATTCGAAACTCTCCTTAACCTAAAAAAAAATTGTCAAACCAATGAATTTCAATTCTGTCGGAAGTTATGTTTTGAGGGGTTAGGTTGATAAAAGAGAACGAGATGTATGAAATGCGAGAATAAAGAGAGGCAAGCGAAGAGCATATGCTAGAAACTCTGGTTTAATATAACCTACTTCATGTAAATAAAGTGCAACACATTATTGTCAGTATAGCGACTCTTTACGCTTCCCAGTCCGTACTATCAGTACTTAGGTTATTAAATGTTACGGAAAAATGTAGCCAAATGTAGGCTACACTCAGATTACGTAGGATACTTGGTCAGACAACTTGTACGCAAAACTTCGATATTAGGAAAACTATGAGTAAAACAGATCCATTGGGTTAACAACGGTTTTACTTCTTGAACACCAATTAGTTGTATTGTAGACCTGTCAAATGTTCGACTTGACGAAACGCCACGAGTGCGCAGGTAGGTAGGTAGTTACTAATTCTCAATTCCACTAAATGTTACGATTGAGTGGTTTCCGAAACGCCACCCGACTGCAACACGGGCTCTCCAGCTTGCATGCATTTCACAGTGCCTCGGCCCCGTCAGCTGTTCCTCCCCACTTCTCCCGTACTAATGTGTGAGCCTTTCACCTCTCAATACTATGACTAAGATATAATAATAGCTTGTAACAAATAGGAATCATTTAGATATATTCTCTAATACCAAAAACAAGTTTTGTAAATTAGTTGTAAACTGTTATAGTCGTCGCATTTAATTAGCAATAGTTCTACACCATTTTGTTGTTTTATAACTCAAGATGGACTTGAATTGTATATTTTTGCTAGATTTATGTGCTTTGAGGCCATTCGATTGTTTGTTTGTTTAAAGATGCACACCCCAGCATTAATTGCCATACAAACTGAGTGGCATTCTGCACTGTTGATATAAGTAACATCGAGTTAATGACATAAAATATGAAAATACAATGATATTCGACCTAGTTCTCATGTTCAACAACAAACCTGTGTGTTTCAACGCCTCGTGTGAACGTGTTTCTAACGAACAAAAGCCTCCTGAAGCGCACGAGGGCTAATCACTCGTCACTCGCCCAACAACAATAGCACACTCGGCGAGCAAACACTCAGCGGCACTCGTGTGTGCAGGGTTTATCAGCTGTGCAGTGTGCAAACTGTATCATGGAATGAAGAGTCACTCCCAGGGATTATTCAGAGGCTCATTGTCATCACCGTACACCAAATTGCGTCGATTCCTTTACGGAAGGCAAATTCAGGGTGGTTACAAAGGGGTCATTTTTGGTAATGCAGATAATTCACACATTAAAAAAATATACTGTATATTTATACGAACAATATACTTTTGTTGACGTGTATTTCGCACCTCTCTCCGGACACGGTGGTTTAGAAATTACGTCCACACTTTTAAATGCCAACTTACATAAAGTTAGACTTACGTTTTTTGACCGGGACAAAATAAGACTAATCGTGGGAATTCGAGGTATCTGCGATCAATACTGAAATTGCTACCAGTCCCAGGTTATGAGTGTAGACCCTCTTGTCACTGTCTCAACTTTGCATGGCCGCCACATCCTACACTGGTATCGTAGAGCGTTGCACTTGTCTTCTTATCTTCCTCCATTATAAAAATTATATGTACTTATAGTCCATTAAAGTTGCCCAAAGTCTCATCATTACAAACATTGGCGCTCAAGGAATTGATTAGGAAAATATCAATCAATATCATTCTTGAGACAAAAAAGAAAAAAAGGGGTAAAAAGAAGGCAAGGCAAAAAGAATGGTGCATTTTTAAACTGTACGTTGCCTCTGAAAGATGTGGCGGCCAAAGTTGGAACATAGAAGTTGTACTTTCAACTTTGACTGGCCACCATTTTGTACTGGCTGGTCATAGGGACTTTAAATTTGCACAAATTAATAAGCCTTTTTTACGAGCTAAAAGTTGTACCATTTGATAGGCTTTACATTTAATGTGGGTGACGTTATTTCCGAATTTTCTTATCCGATGAGAGGTACACGCAAAATAGGTTTATATGGACATGATTGCTTTTGAAATTTGTGCCATATTTGCGTTATAAACATAGTATTTCTAAAACTATCTTTTTTGGGGTCATCTACGATGGATTAGTGAGTGAACTCACCATGACGGCGTTCATCTTGATGTCCATGAAGTTCTTCACTTCGGCAGCCAACTCCCGTATCAGAATCAGCCCGTCCTTTCTCGCGACGTCTGCTTCCTTGTCGTGATATTTCTGTAACACGTCATCATAATAATTATAACAGGTTATGAGAAAATGTATCTGCACGTTGTAACTAACTCGATTAGATCTACAAAGTCACTTATGTACAAAAACGCTTATTTTTACGATACATTGTATAAAAATACTTTACATGGTGTAAAACCAAGTCAGTCCCGTTGTCCTACAGTTACCAAAGGTATTCTATCAAGTCATTCGCTGTACAAGTAAGATGTGTGCACCTTACAATGCCACTTATAACAGAACTTGAGTTCGAGGAATAATAAAGTTAGTGTTTAAACACAATCGAGTACTGAACACTCATCGAAGCACAGAAACTTTGCTTGAAGGCTAACACAAAAGGCCAGCTGCAGTATATTGGAGAGTTTGAATCATACAACAGGTTTGTACTGTTTAACAAACCGTATAAACTTGCTAAAAGATGTTTTAAGTGTTGTTTGTGAAGAACTAAACCTTTACGTCTTAAGATGCGTCACCATGAACACTCAACAGTCCTTACACCGAATAGACCAACTAATTTTTCTACAACGGCAAAAATCGCAATGTAAATTTAAACTTCTTAAAATAAAGCAGAAGCGTCTCTTTAGGAGGAAATGAAATCATAATACACAAAAGAAAGTAAAATATTTGGGGCGGGACGCGGGAAATTCCAGAGGTCGGGGAACTGGGGCGGGCAGGGTAATCCCGAGGTGATGAAAACTCGGCGAGCAAATCATAAAGAAACAAGATCTTGAGCTGAATGGGAGCTCCAGACCTGCCCCTTCTACCCTCCCCCTCCCACCGTCCCACCACGGGAGTATCTTCCGGGGGTCCAAATTCATAAAACAACATAATACGTTACTCTTACGGTGACCATAAAAGTAGTTATGACGGACACTTTGTTAACATGCTAACTTTTCCACCTTAAAATACATTATATATTTAAATGAACCCAAAATAATATTAGTTAGTTAAATAGTTCCTATTCAGCTGCTTTTTAAGCATTATATAGAATATCGACCTAATCAAGAAAACTGTGAAAATTGCAAAATACAAGTATGATGATGATAAGCTACACAGCCTCTTAGAAAAATTTCCAGCTCCAAGGAAAAGAACCATTCAGAGACCGGTTACATCAATAACCAAAAATTCATCTTCGTGCTGGTTGTCTGTAATGCCATTGAAAAGAGGCCATTTCGATTTGTCGGCAAATGAATTTAGGGATGCCCTAGCAATAAGGTATAACCGACAACCCACAGGTACGCCCCGAAGATGTGACGGTTGTGGGCAGAGCGACTTTAATTTGGACCATGCTCTTTGTTGCAAAACTGGTGGTCCCATAACGAGAAGACACAACGAAGTTCGAGACTTGCTGGGGGAAATGTGTCTAAAATCTTGGGGTAATGTTGTAAAGGAGCCCATCATGAGTGAAGAAGAACCATGTCTGCGGGGTGATTTGGCTGTTCGTGGCATCTGAGAGGCTCAGAGGGAGGCATTGTTTGATATTCGTGTCGTAGACACTGATGCTCCCTCCTACACCTCCCGGCCTGTAATGTCTGTTCTGGCGTCAGCTGAAGAAGAAAAGAAGAAGTACCTGCATTCTTGCGAACAACGGCAAGCCACTTTCACACCCCTAGTAATGACAGTTAATGGAGTTTTCGAGCCGCAAATGAATAGCTTCTTCAACGTACTTACTGAAAGGCTTGCAGCAAAACATCCGTGAGTTTGGCAAATTAAAGTTTCTGACAAGAGTTAGAGTGACTATCGGGATAGTTAGAGCGTAGAATAGATATAGCAGTAATACTTATTCTATGGTTAGAGCCAGTATGTGCGTTCGAGGAACAAGGAGAAGATTTGCGTCCGGAGAAAATGTATTGGGCTTCCAATAGTCCCCCAGTGGTCTTCGGTTTTTATGCATAATTCCTTATTACTATTTATTATCATTATTATTTTTATATTTATTTTCTAACTATTTTATATTAAATTGTATATACATACAGTTGAGTTTAAATACAGTGTGGCAAGCCACTGGTAACAAAATCTTAAAGCCAAATGTGTCGTTTTAATCTATATCGTATTGTTCTAATATAATACCAACCAAACCTAACTTAAGTCCTAATTTTGGTGCACTGGAAACTCATCACAAATGTTTGCATAAACTCATCAACAGTGTAATACGCATGTTTATCAGAAATTTTCTTAGATTTTTTAAAACAGGTTCATGGGTTGAATAGACTTGACCTTGCAGGCAGTCTATTGAAAAATCTTCCTAATAGGTTAAAAACTTCTAAGTATCACCAACTTTGACTGTGAATCCCGCATATGGAACAGTGAAAACACACGTTTATGAAACACATTTGATAATTACGAGAAGATTTACATTGTTAGCGCGCGGAAACTAAAAAGAGCAAGGCACAGGAAACAATTATTTAGCAATGAATTAAACGTTCCAAGCATTAGCCTGGTTTCTAGAGGGTAGATGTTGGGGGGAGGGGTGACTGTAGGGAGGGAGGGTACAAGTGGCACCGAGCCAACAAACCGCCTTGCCCCCTTCCAAACAGTTTAATATCAGAGAGCCATCTCGAGTTGGAAACTTCTTCTTCTTCGTAGACTCATTGAAAGTCCTCCAGAAAATCGCCGAGGAAAGAAGTTGAATGGTTAAGAATGATAATCAGATTGGGAGGACTTTACAATCAAGCCCCTAAGTCAAAGCAGTTGCGGTGGTGCCTTGCCTGGGTTCGAACGCATATTCTCTACGATCACAGGAGACCACGTTACCGATAAGTCATGACTCCATCAAAGGGTGAGAAACCTAATCATAACGATGGAAGCTGCCGTGTGGATCCAGTCTTTAGGCTTTAGTAGTTTCTGTGTTTCGTCCTGCCTGAGTGGATAATACGTTGCAAGAGAAAACAATTCAACAAATTGAACGGGGAGATTCTAGCCTACTTCGTTTTCCACCATATAAAGATGGACTTTACATGCAGTGAAAAGGCAGAGGCTTCACCCCGTACGTACGAGAGTTCAGTTTGCATGACGGTTTATGCTTAGGAGACAGAAAATTGATGGCTGAGATAAAACGACTGCTTCAACAAACTATTTATATATAAAAAACAAAGTTATCAAGTAAGGTTTCTTAAAAAGGTTTACTGGCTCTTTAAAATGTGGAACAGGAATGTGTTCTGTGCTCTAGCTCAAACTTTAATTTGAAAACCCCTTTCAAAAGTTTAAACCAAGGGATAAGGAGAAATTATGACTAAAATAGGTTCAATGTTTTAAAAATTATGCATGAATCGAACTTCAAACTAAATGCAGTTGAGCTAATAACACAAATGTCTCTAAATCACAAATTTCACTGAGTCTGGATTGGGCAAACTGAGCTCATAGTAATGTGCATTAAATACAAGAATACGTTAAAAATAATACAAGAAATTGCGATATAATGCATATTTATAAGAGTATATTAAGACACAACAAGATAAAAACTCAGCTTATCTTTAAATCAGAGCTGTATGCACTTAGAACGGAAGGGATTAAGAGCTCTGGGATTATTACTGGCGGGGTGTTCTCTAAGAATATTCAGGGCATTCGAACAATAAATCTAGAAAACAATGTTTCATCTGAGTTGAAAATGCATTAAGATTTTGTTCGCAATAAAGAACGGCCAATGAGAAAAGGGCCCTACTTCAATGTACTCTGACACCACACACTCTTTGATAAAGTTATTCACCCTATCAACGTCAGGCTATTATCTGATTTGAACAGACTTAATCTTTAGTCGTATTTTCCTTTTTTTTGAAGATGACAATATCAAGTTTGATCGTACAGGGTAAGGTGTATTAATGTTATGTTATAATTCCATAATTAATTGTAAATTATTTGTAGCGTGAAATTATTTATGGAATCAACTATTTTCATTCAGTTATGATGCCAAACTAATAGCACTGTGAAAAGTTTAAAAGTGTCTAATTTATTAATTCCATCCACTTTTCACCAAGCGTACACAGAAGAAAATAATAGCACTGTTTAAAACTACGCATAATTTTTTGTAGGTTAATTTAGGAGCGTATTATTTTGAGCTGTAGTTTTATTTATACCTTTTAAGGGGCAGTCAAAATGAAGATACGAGTATAATCTGACCAAATAGTATAACGGGCGCAAAATAGTACTTTGTTTTCGAGCGGCTAGTAACTATAAAACCTCGCGTCAACTTTAATCGTTTCTTTACAACGAAGTTTTTCAGTTTTCAAAACGGCGTCGCTGCCAAGCGTTCATCCGCCATGTTCGTCCGTGTACTGCTCAGCCTTGATCACTTGAACTTCAATCCTAGTACGCACATACTCGCTCAAGCGTATCATATGAGATATATCGAAAGAAAATAAAACGTGGTGGTTAAACAAGGAAGATTGCATTGTGCGATAAGCTAACGTATATTTCAGAGCTCATTATTATGAAGCACATAAATGGAATTAGATATGAAGGTCATGAAATCTGCAAAGTGCAATATCGGAGCTTCTAGTTGAATATCGATTTCGAATGCAAGCATGGAAAGCGTATGGCAACTGTAATGTTTAGAACCTCTTGGCTTTTTGCCCAGTCCCTCCTCCCTCACTTCCCCAACCCATTGAGTGCCTCGACCCTCTTCAGCGACAATATCAGAAGCGTACCAGGTCCACAATAGTGGTGGCGTACCGACCAATGTGTGGCTTGGCTCCAGTGGTAAATCACACGTCCCAGTTATAATCTCCCCAAACTTGCATTTCATTCTGCTGTACATTTATTGCAAAAGTTAGTTATCGTATTTAATGGTTACATGACTTTGGTTCTGACATATCTTTCTCTACACTTCTCGATATGATTTCAAAAAATCCTACTGAAACAGCTGTCATATTACTGTTAAACAAAAACAATACGAATTGCACACATTACAGGCAATCCAATTATCCAACCGAACAAAAAGGTTACAAGATTGAAATGGCCTCAGCCTTTCTCAGATTTTAATAAGTCACTCCAAAAGTTTTGGCTCAGCGATCTCCTCCGAGAAACTCTTGTAATAAAAACTTAGAATGCAATAAAAGTCTGCCATTTCAACATTCTAACGACACGAAATTATGAAAGGTGCTTTCCTTCTTATTGCCTCATCTTAGCCTCTTTAAAAACAATTGTGGAGCATTTAGATTAGAGTCACAAGTTAACAATCTTGAGAAGAAAATAAACACTGTTTTCGGTCGGGTAATATCTGCGTTTGTGTCTAGCCTTTGGAGTAGTAACAACTTGGCACCAAATCATAAAATAAAATACATTGAGCAAAAACCATTGGCAATGGGCAGAGAAAGAGTTATTATTTAGCAAATTAAAGCCATGCTTGGAAACTATTTAAAAATGTAATTTATTATCAGTTCAGTTTAAATTTTTATTGATTTGGCCTACTAGGCTATACCAATTTACAGTGAAAATTACATGTTTTGTATTTTTTGGTTATAGTTGGTAATCCTAATACATGTATATAACCTACTAAAATAACAACTTAAGATAATTTGATGTAATGAACTGTATTTCATAAAAAGGGACCATAGCAATTTAAATTGGTGTATAGTCATGCTATATTTCATTGATTTGAATAAAATATTTATTCATTCAAATTGTCATTCGCTAAATCTAAACGTTATTTTCATCAAAAGTTTTATATTAAGAGAGATAAATTGTTCAGTATATGAATTGTTGGCTCGAGGAAAAGGAGAGGCTTACATTTAGGAGCTGTGTTATATGATATATGTAGAAGTGCTGGCTGCTGCCTCTTTGATTTCGCTACTGTTTTGTATTCTCTTTGGATATAGTCAGTCGTGAATATAGTTATCCAGCTCCGAGCGATCTTCCATGTATGAAACCCTGCTTTTCTCTTTCACAATTTTTCACAAGTCTGTTTTTAAGAATTTTAGACTGAAGGAATAAAGTAACGTAGTATAATAGTTGAACTTTGCACGAATAAGAACATAAATGCAAAGCTAACTTAAAATGCTGGTTTACTTACTCTTTGTATTTCGTTCATTTTTGTGAACTGCCTTCCAAACTCCCAAAGATCAACTCCAAATTTTAACGCCCAGTTTTTCACTCTGAAACAGAAGAAATGGAATATAGTATTTGCAAAATATAACAAAACAACTACAAATAAACTATTTTATTTCAAAACTCAAACTTAATAATCTTGTTATAGTGGTTGCAAGTTCGTAAAGTAAGACGTTTTGAAAGAATACTGAATAACTTAAATGTGATTCTTCACCATCATATACTAGTGTTGTTACTGGTGGCTCCTAATTGATAGTTCAAAATTTTGTATATTTCAAATCCAGTATACTCGTAGTTATATTTTTTATTTCCAACATGTAGATTTTTTAATTCTTTTATTTCCCTTCAACAATGTGTTTTGTAAAGGTTTAATAAATAATAATATCAATTCTATTTCGCATTACTATAACAAAACCCATCACATTTTTATGCAAGCGCATGGATGGATTTCTGTATTTAGCGTTGTTGGCTTTCTATTCGATACATATTAATTTTGACCTATGTTAACTACCTTTATCTTTGAAAAAATTTCAGTTTACTATTACTGTATCTTTATAAATGAAGTAACGGGGTTATTTGAATTAAAGAAATTCATATTATTACCCTAGGACCATCCAAGAAACAATTGAAATGATTCAAAATGATAATATCTCAACAAATAAGACGGCATTAAACTTTCAAGAAGCTGGACACCAGTCCTGAAGTAGTCTTTTCAATAGTTTTGCAGCCAAGCACAACATCGACAGTTGGTATCCCCACTCCAATGGACGTTTGGCAGCCCTGTGACCAACAGGATAGATAACAGCAAGACTTATCTCAGTTTCAGCCAATCAGTGACTGAAAATGTACTCCACAGCGACTATGAGGTTTTGACACGGTGTGAACCGGAAGATCTAGATCAGAGGTTCCCCCAAACCCGTGGACCGCAGGCAGCTCGGTACTGGGCGGATGCTGGGTAAAACTCAAGCCAAAATATTAAAATAGTGCAAAATAAGTACGGTATAAATAAATCGGTCGTCGTGATGAAATATTAGTTTAAGCATTCCTTATCAAATCATTATCTTACACTAACAAGTGTAAAATCAAATAAACCAATATTGACATTTTGTTCCAAAATTGTCAGTGTTGGTTTATTCTCTTCTCGTTCAAACATTAGAGCTCATATTAGTAATATTTTTACAACCTTTTGGTACAATTTAAAAATTATATACCTATACGTGTATGTAAAATCGGGTTGGGGCTCAAAATTTAAGAACAAATATTACTGGGCCCGCAAACTAAAAAGGTTGGCAACCGCTGATCTAGACAAATAAAGGGTGCTATGTAGGGGCGGGGGGCTGTGGCTGCACATAGCTAAACGTTGAAAATCATTTAATGCTTTGGACACCCCGAAACTGCCGTCGAAACCATTTCTATCTGCGTAAATATTACGTCAAATAGGCAGTAATCGACTCACGTAATCGGCGTTCACAGTTTTGAAGGAGCTCTCAACGTTATCTCTTAGTGAAACACGGGTACATATCGAGTTATAATTAAATTTTCAACGATCACCTTGGTAGATTGCGTTTTGTAGAAAACTGTTCCTGGGAAGACAAAAGTGTCCGTGTTCAAGAGTTTGGGCTTCACCTACTCGTATCAGCCGGCAAAACAAAGTTGGGAAAATCGATGCCGGAAACCCACAACGCTGCCGTCGGTGACGCAGCGATTCAACCCCCTCAGCAACCCCTCAGCAACCCCTCAGCAACCCTCCACAGCCTTATCTTCACACATGATTGCCGTCTTAGATAATGTTCCACAGACTACAGTCATTAACTAATCTGTGTGAACTTGTCTCTAGTAGGAGCAGACACGACGCTGCCGTCGGTGACGCAGCGATTCAACCCCTCAGCAACCCCTCAGCATACCCTCCACAGCCTTATCTTAACACATGATTGCCGTCTTAGATAATGTTCCACAGACTACAGTCATTAACTAACATACAGTATGTGAACTTGTCTCTAGTAGAGAGACACAACGCTGCCGTCGGTGACGCAGCGATTTAACCCCTCAGCAACCCCTCCACAGCCTTATCTTCACACATGATTGCCGTCTAAGATAATGTTCCACAGACTACAGCCATTAACTAATCTGTGTGAACTTGTCTCTAGTAGGAGCAGACACAACGCTGCCGTCGGTGACGCAGCGATTTAACCCTCTCAGCAACTAATCTGTGTGAACTTGTCCGTAGTTAGAGCAGACACAACGTTCAGGCGCATTTCTCCAAATATGCGGTTTGGTAATTATTTGGATGGGATTGGGTGTAGAGGGAATAATGTTTGTAGCTTTTTGTGTATTGAGCTTGGGGAAATCTTGACGTATGTTCTGATGGGTAAATACTATGTGTAATATTTCCTCCGGGGTAAAAGTGACGTGCTATGAGGGTTTTAAGCTAGTTGCACGCTACCCAGCAGCTGTCTAGAAAGTCAAGGCCTTTATTCATTTATTAACCTTTTTATGGTTGGCTTAGCCACATGAGCAGCCAGTTAAGGAAATCTTAGGGGGACAAACTTAGCCTTAACCCTTTTGAGCCTTTAGGCTTTTTGTGCTAGCCAAGTGGAAAGGGTGTGAAACAAGATAAATAAGGGAATTGGTCTGCTAGCATCATACTTGGGCGACTGATTTCGACTATGATGGGAATGGGTTGGCTTTTATTCTTAGGGTATGTAGTTTCCATTGCTTTTTTTGCATAAAAACAACCTCAAACGGAGCGTTATTTACAACATGTATTATAAAATGTAAAGATTTTTGTTTAGAAATAACTATAGTGCAGTATAGTTGGTAAATAGTTGTAAAGAGTATTCCACTAGGTTTCTATATTCGTGTGAAAGGCATTGAAAAGGTGAACATGGCACGTTAAATGAGCTGTGCACCTTATCATGACTGATGGCACTGATTTCTACTCGTGTGATTCAAAGCCTGTGATCAATATATCCTTGTGATAAACACCTTGACGTATGGCTTTGGTTCAGATACAAACAGTACAGTCGAGCTAAAACGAAGCATGCAGTTAGGAAACTTCCGTAACGGTTTTCCTAACGAAATTGAACACTTATTATAATTATGTACAAAACAAAAAGACGAAATTAGTCGGAAATCACGACTTTTTTACTCTTCTCACATTTAATAGCTTTTAAAAAATTATCAGAAACCCACTGTCAGATCATCTTGAACTAGAGTACAAGAAAATCCGTGGTGGATAAAATACTAACTAAATACATACGAAATTTCCAAACGAAAACATCTCATAACAATACAGTTCAGAATTGAGTTAAGGTAATTTTTTATTAAATAATGTAATTTCCCACTATAAGGGCGTTGAGCATACTTTAAGAGGCTACCCATTAGAAATATTCAAACTAATGTTACAAAAATACGAAAGAAATAATAATTTAATTAAAACCTTAATTGGTTCTAAGGATGCTCCGTCGCTTGCTGAAGGTGTTTTGAATTAATCAATGGGCAGCAGTCTACTATCAGCACACTATCATCGATTTAATTACCCCCGAGCGTGGGTGTGGGTGGAGGAAGGGGAGGGGTGAAGGTGGGTGGTAGACTGGTCAAAGGGGGTATTCAAATCAAATGTTATCAAGTGGACCCTGCTTTTGACGGCCCACTTTAACCTTTATGCGCTGTCTGGGAATAAACTTGCCTGTTTACGGTCGAAATTTCACCTTTCCCGTACACCAAACGAGCTTTCCGCTCGATTTCCCTATGCTTGTGAAGCATTTGTTGTTGCTTTTGTGAGTTATTGGTTTTTTGGTTATTATTGATCAATTGACTATTTTTATTGCTTAAAATCAATGAGTTTTAAATAATCAAAACTACCTTTGTGAAGGAAATTTTTATGAACAAGTATTAAATTACATTCGTCTAATCAGTTCTAGTTTCGGATTTTAGATGCTATTAAGGCTTTGGGCAATTACCTACAAGGCTAGTTAAAGAGAAGAGAAGGATAGACTTTCTTGCACATTAAAAGTATAACAGTTTTGGCATAATTTCACTATGTTATTACACTGTATCCGTTCCCCTAGTCAGTATACTCGTATGTCTGGTTAGTACCCGCTTACAATACTGCTTTACACTAGGGTACTAAGAAAAGAGTAATTGACTCAATTACAGGCAGCCTTTTAGTTGTCCGGATGGTGAAAATGCTCCGTTCCCCACCAGGGGAGGTTGGATCAGACATCAATGTGAGGGGATGTGGCAGCAGGAGAAGCTTGCCATAGTCTTGTGGGGAAAGACTTTGACATTAAACATTCCTTTTCTGAATAAAATAGACTATCTTCCAGCCATTGCCGGAAACGTCCTTTTTGAGATTTTTATTTTGCTTTCTCCGAAGTGCCCTGGCAATATATTTAAGTAATGCGCTCCTTTATAGAAGTCACCTTCATCTCAGCAAAACTGAGTTTATAACAACGCTTGAACACTTGCAATATACAACATGTAGAATATCAGTCGCGTGTTTGCTGGCAATATCAGTTCTATGAGTCCATGTCCATGTCAAGTACGGTAGACTGTCTGGTGTCTATGTCTTGTTAATCCCTTCAGTAGTCGGGTAGAACAGCTGCTGTTACCAATCGAAACGTTGTAAAAATACTGAACATCGTCATTTACTCTTTTTTTCAGTGAATTTCTATCCGAGCTGTTCATTCCTACCTATAAACAGAACGAAACCCCGAATAACTAAACGGTTTGTAATTTTGATCTTCCCAATACCCCCTGTAAAAATGACAACACTGTATATATATGTATTACACATAATTTAATACGTATTTTATGATTTCAGTTTTGTGCATATTTAACACGGGTTTTCTTTTCTTGTTAGTTTAATTTTTAAACCCGTTTGAAAACAACTGAGTTGAAATATAAGGGGTGAACACTTTTGTTCTTGAAGTGGTTTTATCAATTAATATATATTTATAAACACTAATAAACAAGTAAACGTTGAAGTATCCTGAATAACATTTAATTACTACTTCAGGGCTTGATAATGGGCTGAGCCCTGAAGCTAGTCGAGTAGTAATTAAATACTATTCTGAGTACTTCAATGTTTACTTTTTATTAGTATTATACTAAAAGGAGCCCTTGTGTGAACTAATTTCTCCAATTATTTATATATATTTAAATCTGCATAAAAATACACGCATATTTAATAAGGGCTATTTGAATTTGTACATGCACCGAGACGATGGGCTAAGACCCAAAACCGGTCGTGTGTAGAATAAAATCATGTTAAAAGATTTGCTCAACTTAATATACTCGTACATCCTAATAAATAAACATCTTAATAATTATGTAAACCGCCTTTTCACAAAAATATATAAATATAATATAAAATTATCAACTGTCTGTATAGTACAGAACGTGCAAATGATAAGATTTAGTAGTATTTACTTGGCTTGGTACGCGAGATCGCGGAGAGCCAGGCGGGAAGGAGCGAACGCAAAACGACTACACGCCTGTACTGCGGGTTTTGCGTCTTCCCTTGCCAGGCGCTTCAATCCGCGAGCCAAGTGATACTTCGCTATCAGATTCCGACCACTCTCAGAGGGTATTTTAAGGTGAATATGTGATGATGGTGAGTGTTTTACACCGTTACAGGAAATTCTTTAGGATTCATATAAGGCTACGCGTGGGCTATGTTTTCATATTAGGGCGGTGGCTTGGAAAATATATTCGCTAGAATTAGGCACCAAGCTGGCAAGCAATGAACGTGCTAGTTGATTAATTGTGAAACAGTCTTCAAAAAATTAACGAAAATCTATTTTTTATCTTATAAAAGTTTGCAGAATCGAACTTTACATTAACTTATTAGTGGCGTGAATGTTGTGCAGAACGCGCCGGGTTTGACGCACGACTGGCACGTGCTCTGCGTACATATGTGGACTGCTCAATCACTCCTCACACCGGTCGTGTTGTGGTAGCCCTGCGTTACACGTTTCAGTTCGACAAGGAGAGGAAAATGTGATTTTCAACAGCCACTCATGAGGAAATATTGTTTACTGTGAATCTTTCATGAAATTATAGACCTACCGCAAAATTCCAAATACGAGTATCTTACACCGGGAGTGTTTTAGCTGAGCCTGCATGAACATTTTGTAAACTATGAAAATGATAGTAAAGTTTAATGAGAGATGTTGTTGTTTCTAAGTTCAAGATTATTTTCGGGCAGGGAGAACGAGGCGTACATGGAACCTTTGCTACCCTTTCATAGTCTTACATTACCATCAAGTTAAAAATTAATGTAATAAAAATATAAAATGTAATAAAGTTTAAAAACAAAATTGGCCTAAAATTTGATATTTCTTTCGTTTTTTATTAAATGTTTTGAAGGGTTGTTTTTCTTCTTGAAATCCCCTAGGACCTCCTTCCCACCGTCTAAGTCCCTATAGGTACGAGTGATAGGTTTAGAATAAGAACATCTATTTCCTCACCATCATTCAGTAGTTTGTTTGTTTTACAAAACCGTTTTCCAGACATTCAAGAAAACTTCTAAAGTTTGTTGAAAAAAGGTAATTAGTTGTAAGTTACATAAGCAAACAGGTGTGTGAAACCTTTTATGCGCACTGTTATTATCTAGGTTCTAAGCCTCTTGCTATATAATTTTGCTATACCAGATAACTTATAATCGTCGTATAGGAGTGGTCAACTCTTGCCTCTGACAAATAATTTTGCGCTAAAAGAAAACAAGAAAACTCGAAACGCACAAAAAAAACTGGGGAAAACAGAAAGAAAATTCATTTCCGTGTAGAAAATAAATATTAAAAGATCGGAGCGCGTATAATACAGGCCTGCTTATACAAAGGCATGCTCGGACCTGTTATGCGGGGAAATGGCCGTATGTTTCCCCTTTAACCGCCCACGCAGAAACCTACACATACTTACACACACACACCCACACACACCTGCAGTGCACTTGGTTAGTATTCACGAACGTTGCACTTTGCTACACTACAGGCTAATAACATTGGATGGAAGTTATCTTTATATTGTTTTGAATAATTTATTCATACACTTTGCGGTGTTACATTCTTTCTTGTTGACTAGTCAACCTATTATTATCATTATTCTGTGTTGTACAAGTGACTGAGCGGTAACGCTGGGTAAAGACCGAGATTGAGAGCAGGAATTTGTAGCCCTAACTTCTCCTCGCTAAAAAGACACACTTGACTAGTTATAGTACTATCCAACAGATAAATACTGTAGTAAATCCATGTAAAGTTCTAAATGTGAATAAAACGAACTATATGTTTAGTGTTTATATTTTATATGTTTAATGTTATATTTAATTAGCATTTTCATGTTCTTTGTTTGAAGTTTGTTGTTAACCCTGGTAGAGTATCTAAATCTTAAAATATTATTAAGGACGTTCTCCATTGTTTTTGTTTTTTTTTTTCTTTCAGAATTCAATGTTTTGGGATCTGGAATTTGATACCGTTTTCAGGCTCCACTGGTCAGCTAACGCTCATAACTAGGTCATTTCCTAAGGTTTTGTGTTATGTTTTAGGTAACTTTTCACCTGAAGACGGGATCAGATTCCAGACCCCGAAACGACATGTTCTTCAGAATCACCAAAACACTATGGTAAACGTCTGTAAAAATACTCCCCCACCCCAGTCACTGACTGCTAAACACATGTTTTTGTACAAGAGATCAAACACGGTATCCCGCGCTCGTATATGAAACATTTAGCAGCATCGCTTAGAGAGTATCGTGCTGCTAGCATATTTAGCAGCACTGATTGCTAAACACATGTTCCTTGTACAAGAGATCAAACACGGTATTCCACACTCGTTTATGAAACATTTAGCAGCATCGCTTAGAGAGTATCGTGCTGCTGGCATATTTAGCAGCACTAACTGCTAAACAGTTGTTCCTTGTACTTAAAATCAAACACGGTATTCCATACTCATTTATGAAACATTTAGCAGCATCGCTTGGAGATCATCGTGCTGCTGGCATATTTAGCAGCACTAAGTGCTAAACACTTGTTCCTTGTACTTGAGATCAAACACGGTATTCCGCACTCGTTTATGAAACATTTAGCAGCATCGCTTAGAGAGTATCGTGCTGCTGGCATATTTAGCAGCACTGAGTGCTAAACACTTGTTCCTTGTACTAGAGATCAAACACGGTATTCCGCACTTGTTTATGAAACATTTAGCAGCATCGCTTAGAGATCATCGTGCTGCTGGCATATTTAGCAGCACTGAGTGTTAAACCCATGTTACTTGTACAAGAGATCAAACACGGTATTCCATACTTATTTTGTGAAACATTTAGCAGCATCGCTTGGAGAGTATCGTGCTGCTAGAATATTTAGCTAAACGTTGACTTCTAAACGGTTGTCCCTTTACATGTCGCCGCTTGAGTGCTTCTCCTTCTTTATTTGCACCTCGACAAACTCGTGTTCCATTTCCGAATTACCTTTTGCTTTTTAGAATAGAGGCAACTTTAGACATATGTTTCTTTATTGAGAGCTTTTTAGTTGTACCCATGAATATTCGTGACCAAGGATATTGTCACCAATTCCAGATCCGCGTCCCGGTAAGTTTGTCAATGGATTGCAATCATTAGAATATGTTAGTTTGAAATCTGCTGCGAACATTTTCCGCCGTTAGTGAAAAACACGACGTTTCGGAAACAACAATCTGATCCTGTCTTCAGGTGAATCATTAGAAAATGAGCGAGCCTTAAGTAATCAAGCGTAGCTGATTACGGTACTTTACACTGGCTAATTGTCTAATGTTTTGTGTTATGGTTTAGGTTATTCTTCACCTGAAGACGGGAACAGGTTGCACACACCAAAATATGTTGATATACATTCCAACGTACATAGAGTAGTGATTGTAGGATGGAACACAGAGTAGTGAATTACACAGCAGTATCTCAGTTGTATTACTCTATGGCCAATAACCATCGATTTCATGTCGACTGTCGGCAGTGTGTACTTAGCTCCACTGTTTAGTTCCGCAAATAAACCCAGCTGAGTGACTTGGCTTTAGCCTATCAAATCATTTGTTCAAAGCTATTTATTAGATTTGTGTTGATTGTGAGTTTTGTCTTGATTGCTTAAACGTTGTTTCGTCCTTCTCTTTTTATAGTGTCAATTTGTGACTTACAAGAGTTGGTTACTGTCAAAAATATTTATTTGACCCAGGCCTCTACTATTTAATTACTTAGAGGTAATTATAATAATTACGTTTCTTAGGACTCTACTCATAATTTTACTAAATCTGTAATTTTACAAATTACAAATGTTTCAACCCACGAATACACAGGTTTTGATCATCCCTCAACTACTGGGGTCCACAGCCTTCCCCTTTCTTCTAACCACCCTTCATCGCGACAATACTTATTTTACTAATAATTTTTATAATTCAAAATATTTTGAAATGAGAAAATGATTTGGTTAACCCATGAAAGTAATTGATTTCAAGTGCAGTTAAGCAGCGTCGGTTGAAAGAAGGCCCGTTGTTTGTAACTTGTTATCTGCGCGTTGTCTCGTTTTCCTTGCACGTACAAACGAATTTAGGCTTTAGCGCAGCGCTGAACGCGTTTAAACTCTTACTACTCTTACTTTACTTACTACAGATTGTCTGAAGCTTTGCAAGACTCGATACAACGTGGAGGACTTACTTGATGACTGAGTAACATGAATGACACCCTCACTCTCCCCAACTACCCACCCTTACTTACATTGTTCCAATACGCCTTCACACATGGGCGTTGTGTTAATGAAAGTGTAGTTTTAAAGTTGTACATCAAACGCCTTCTTGTTCCTTTTCAAAAGATCCCTGAGCTCAAAGAAATGTGTCATTTTAAGCGGTATTTAACCCTTTTAATCAATGTGCAACCATAATATTGATCTATTAATTATAATCTATTCTTTCGGTTCATACCACGTAAAAACATCATTATAATTCGCTTGAAATATTTTGGTATCGCTGTGGAGTAGCATCTTCAGTCACTGATTGGCTTCAACTGAGCTACTTGATGGCTGATATCCTATTGGTCCTATTATACTCCATAGTGAGACCAAACAGGCCGCGAAATCACAATAAACAAAGTCAAGATCTATTAATATAGTAATAAGTGATATATTCACTAGATTAGTTGTCATAATATATAAAATATATGTATAATACGTTTAGAAACATTTACTTATAAAAAGAGGCAGGACCCATTCATATGTGAGAAAACAACGCCAAATATAAGAAACTAACACTCGAACTTACACTATTCTGAAAAGGCTACAATAGTCATGAACACTACTTGTTAACCTAATGTCTGTCGTATATGTCTCCACACTGATTCTGGGCCGTTCGGGGCTCAGCGTTCCTAGTCTTATCTATCGTAGATGAACATGATACAAATGACGCAATATTTTCTAAAACTTACTTACTTCTAGGTACTTGATTCACCCACGTTAAAAGAAGGTAAGTTTGAGAATTATGCTGCCCGAGGTCCCACACACCGTGGCTTTGTTTTGGTCTGGTAATAAGGTTAAATCTAAGTCGTAACATATTACGTATTTGGGAATTTTGATCTTCGTTTTTACATAGTCTCTTGGTATTTTCCATGTTTTATAGTAATTAAACTGGGTTCCGTTACAGTAGACTGGTGACTTTCGGTTCGTAGATCAAAGCATTAGCGATGGTACTAAATCAAACTTCTTCTATGAGGGAGGGGGTTTTAAGGCGCGGCGACGCTTCAATGCAGGAGTTTACGGTGGCCCGTTTTAAACTTTCGAAATAATTTTTGTATTAATAAGTATGCTATATTTGGAAACTAGAAGAGTCTTCCGACACGAGTAAAGAATTTTTTTCGAATTTGTGCGTTTGAAGTGTACAAAATGGAGATGAAAAGCACTAAATCTTGGACAATTTCAAAGTGTATTCGTGAAACAACTTATGAGAAATCGGGCTCTATACACGTGTCAGAAAACTCCTCTAGTTTCCAACTACATCATGCTTATTAATGTCAAAACTAGTTTGAATGGTGAAAAACGGGCCGCCGTTAACCTTTGCAAGCGCTTGGTTTGACCGTTAGGTCGCATCAGTTGAAAGAAGGTCCGTTGTTTAGCCAGTTGTTACGTGCGCAGTGACGTGTGTCCCTTGGTGGGGACGGTTTCAGGGTTTCTTTGAAGTGACCACTGAGGCGGGCCCTTAATTCCATTCGAACAGAAAATATGTTACTTTTAATTATTTTCTTCCACTTATTTACTAAACGTGAATTTGTTATAGTAGTTCTCATTGCGGTGGCGGCGGCGAGATGTTATCGGATAAGCTGTGTTCGCGTGACCGGAAGCTGACACGGCTGCATTTCCGGTTTACAGCGTGCTTTTTACTTCCGTGTCGTGTTGACAGAGCTGTTAAAGTGCTGATTGAATAGTCTTAAGCGACAAAACCACGCGCAGTCTGATAATGACATATATTAATTATGAACAAATACAAGTAAAACAGAGTAGTACCTTTTTTATATTTTAATTGACGCACGACCGGTTTCGGGAGCTAAGCCCATCGTCTCGGTGCTGTACATGAAAATTTTCTAACCTATTTGACAAAATTAACAATTCAAAAACAAAACAATAGTCCATCAGGTGTTTACAAATTAAAATAAAAGTCTTGATCATAGAATTTAGTGGGTTTTTAAATTTGATATGTATTCAAAGATCGGATTCATATTTGTTGTATGTGTTGTGTTCAATAAATTTGTTGGGTCCGAATTCTGATTGATGTAAATGTGGAAATCTTTCTTGCAATTTAAATTGTCACCTTTTTGTCAAATTCTAAAATTGTCATGTTACTTTCGATGCTTGTATACGAATGGTTACTTTCTAGGAGGTGTTCCACAAAGGTTGATTTCATGGACGTTGTATTGTTAGATTTTAAGGCCTGTATATGTTCTCTGAACCTTGATTTAAACGTGCGCCCAGTTTGTCCAATATAAAAACTAGAACAATCGTTGCAATTAATTTTATACACCCCAGATCTATTAAATTTGTCTTGTTGTCCTAGAAAGTAACCATTCGTATACAAGCATCGAAAGTAACATGACAATTTTAGAATTTGACAAAAAAGGTGACAATTTAAATTGCAAGGAAGATTTCCACATTTACATCAATCAGAATTTGGACCCAACAAATTTATTGAACACAATCAAAATATTAAAATTGAAATATGAATCCGATTTTTTGAATACTAAAATTCAAAATTTAAAACACTAAATTCTATGATCAAGACTTCTATTTTAATTTGTAAACACCTGATGGACTATTGTTTTGTTTTTGAATTGTTAGTTTTGTCAAATAGGTTAGACAATTTTCACAAAATACACCGAGACGATGGGCTTAGCTCCGAAACCGGTCGTGCGTCAATTAAAATATAAAAAATGGTACTACTCTGTTTTACTTGTATTTGTTAATAACATTAGTAGCCCTGAGTGGACGATTTCCTGTTTAATTAATTATGAAATATTAAATGTATCTAGTTTCAAGGGTTTCGTTAATAACATGTCACCTTGGTTCAAAAACTCGAATATTACGGGATACGAGGAGTGCCACTCAAGTGGCTTGAATCGTACCTCAGTAATAGATCACAATTCGTAGGAATATCTGACGTTAAAACTTAAATCGGAGGAAGAGTGGCTGAACTATGGGGTCCCACAAGGCTCCATACTCAGCCCGCTTCTCTTTCTGATTTATGTCAAAGACGTTGGTTCATCGGTACAGAACGAACAGCTTGTCCAGTACGCAGATGACACGACTCTCTGTTTCAAAGCGTCTTCAAACCAACAATTGGAAATTCTTTTATTTATTGAGCTCAACAGTTAAATTCAGCATTTCAACGAGCTCAATCTCAAAACAAATCCAACAAAATCAACTTTTATTCAATCTTGTCTGCGACAGACGGTCTCAGATAGCAATCCAACAGTAATGTTGGACGATACTGAGATCGAAGAGGTCTACTCAACAAAGTTCCTGGGGATACACCTCGACCGAGGGTTGACCTGGGAATGCCATGTAGACAGTGTCTTCATTAATATCCAAGGCTTCCGGTTTACACCGCGTCACAGTTGAAATACAAATACTGCTAAACGTTTCGACCTCGCTGTGGAGAGTCATCCTCAGTAGCTGGTTGACTGGCTGAGACTGAGCTTAAGAATTAAGATTAGACAGTGTCTGTTCAAAATTAGCCTCAGGCATTTATGTTTTGAGGAAACTGTCCGAATATTGCCCAATTCAGGTACTGAAGACGGCGTATTACGGAGTAATCTACCCACATTTATCCTACGGATTGGCTTTGTGGGGTGGATGCTCGCTCAAAATCAAGTTTGGCCAGAGTTTTCATTCTAAAAAAAACAGTCCGAATCATTGCAAAACTGCAATGGAGAGGGTAGTGTAGGCCAGCGTTCAAAATTTTGAAATTGTTGACGCTACCTTGCCTCTATATTTTAGAAACGTGTCTTTTTTTCAAATCAAAATTCGGTCTCGTAAGAGAAAGTGACATTCACTCTTATGAAACTAGAGGCTGGGAAAACTACCGAACTGGGAGACACAGAACGGCAGTTCGTGAACGTTTACCTTCTCAGGTAGGAGTTCAACTCGTCAACAAGTTGTCAAATTCGATCAAAAGTGCTTAAGAGCTCAAGGCTTTTAAAACTCGTCTGAAAAAAGCCGCAGAAGCATTTTATAATATAGACGAGTTCATTGCACATAACAAGGAACACGTGGAACACACTAATTACGGGACTAGAGTGGTTCAATTCGAGCGAATGAGAGAGAGAGAGAGTGAAACATGTGTGTATGAACGGGATTTCGATGTTAGAATGTGGAAAATTTTAGCTTCAAAATAGAACTGACAATTGCATAACATGTCACATGTTTTTCGCAGTAAACCATTTATTTATTTAACAGCCTGTAGTGGGGAGGGGTGGGGGTATTATATCATGATGTACATTTCGCGACGAATGACGTATCTTCTGGGGGTCTGATGCTCTATCTCTGGTCCATTTGGGCCAGATATTAGTTATTATAAAATTATAGTAAGATTCTACAAGGAACCAGCGCCATCTTCAGAGACAAGGGACTCGTCTCTCGGCACCCGTTGTGTCAGGTTGCCCCTCTTGAGGCTTGACATAAGTTAGAATAGTCTAGCTGTCCTAGCTCATTTGTTTAAGACGTTCTTTCAATTGTAAAGAAATGAATAACATGAAACTGGTTTCAAAACTAATATATACATATTATGTAGTAGAGTATAAGGTTAGATAACGCTGTTAAAACTACATTGAATGCTGCGCCTTGTGCAAGTGCGCTAGCAGTTTTAAACCGGACCCGTTGCGTCAACAGTTCAATTCAAATTTTGGAAGTCTTATGTGAAAGGTCTATATATACGCTATACATGATATATTTTGTCCGTCAGCTTTGGGTGCAAGACGACACTTTGATTACTCTGCAGACCTCTCGCACTCCACGGCCGCCGGACGGGGCCTCTGATCGTAAACCGGTGATTTACACACCACTCACCAGCTGGCCGTCTCACTCCACAAGGTCTGACTACAGCCTTTTTTACTGTCTCCATCCAAAAACTCAATATTAAAATGTTTACCCGATTCAGTGCCAAAACCACGGGCTGAGCTTGCAACGAACCCAACGAAAACCAAGTTTTTTTGCTAGTCTTAACTTCATCTGAATATTGCATTTCCCGTTTCAACCTTGAAAGCCAAATTCCACCTGTTTAACCATAAATTAGCTAAGCTATCTTCGGGGGTATTCCATACCCCCAAACCCCCGGTAGCTAGCACGCGTATTCGGAAAATGGGGGAACGACATGGCTCATGTTACTGTAAGTAACGATCACTAACTACTTCGGTATAGAGGAATTACATACTTCTTACTCAAATATGTACTACATGTATACAGATATATCCTTTTTACATTTTGGTGAACGATGGTTAGTGCCGAAAACATATTCAGGCGCTCTCAAGTTATCTAAGCTATGGCATTTTGTTTTGCTATATTTTATTTCAGTCTTCATAGTTTTATAGTTAAGCATTTTATGGGTTAGAGTATTCGAATTTGGTTTCCTAATTCAATTATAAATGCAAACATGATCAATTATGTTTGAAGTATAATTCAAAATTTAGAAATTTTCCAAAATGAAAACAATGTTTGCATATTGTTTTACTTGTCAACAATTTTTTTAAACATGAATTCCTTGCATTATTTTTACTGTATTACCCAAAGTTACATCATTAGTAATTGTGATAAATCGCCTTTATGAGAGTATCTTCAAGCTACCGCAATACTCTAGGTTAACCATCCTTCCCCAGTGGCTTGTAAAAACTTCAACTGCAAAAATCTTTAATTAAAACTACAAACTCCTCCACCAACAATCCATAAACCCTGGTGTACGAGTACGACACACACACCCGCCCCCTCCCCACAACCACTCACTTACTCGTTATGGGGTATATCCTCGTCCTGAGTGCGTGTCTGGGGCACCATGAGCACCAGGGCAGTCACCACTATCACCACACACACGGGGACAGTCATGGTGTGTCACTACTAGTATTACACGGTTACATGCTACGCTACGCGAGTACGGTACACACCTCGCTCTCACGACACGAGCCCGGGACACGCTCGATCTAACCGCGCATGCGCACCAACTCACCGGCTACTATTGATTCCGCCGCCGCCTAGACGATACTCGATACTCGAGTAGTACCGCTTCCGGAAGTAGATCGGTGTTCGATATGTCGGTTTCGAAGTAGGTTAGTAGTAACATGGTGCGATCACCGGTCACGCCGAACTATTCCACCAGGGCCGCGCCACTTGTACTCTAGCACCTGCACAGTGTCACTCAGCCGCACTGCACTGTATATACTGTCTAACCAATCATGCACTTACACTAATTAAAAACTAATTTTTATTTTGGCGATAACTACTTGTTTATTAATACCGCATCCGATGACATAAGTCAAATTCTTTAAAAACTAAAATACAAATTTCAAGTCACTCATTTTCAGTTAAAAATAAATTTTGAAATTAAAGTTATATATCAAAATATTTGGGCGTGTCTGGGACTCCATAGTAAAATATTTAATAATAAACTTGAAGTCGTCTGTGATCGGGGTCGGTTAGATATAGGGCCAAAACAGTCCCCACAAATACTTGGATATTTTATATTTAAACTAAATGAAATTTTTATACTGACCAACGTTCATAAAAATTAACTTTTGTTTATTGCACAACCTTATATGTCAGCAAGTTGAACTCGTTGAAGGAGTAAGTAAACTTTATAGAGAACATAACATATTCAATGAATTGTTGATAAATTACGCCTAAAATGATGAAGAGCCTGATGTCGTCTGTGTACCCTAATGTGTGCGGGTTTGAGGTTTCCCCCACAAATGTTTACTGACCGCGAAGCGAGAGTCTCTGGTTCAACTAGACTGTTTGGCCAGGTCCAAATCCCGACTCCTAGAACACGTGTCGTGCATTTTTTCACACTTTATTTACATATGTATAAACAAAGCCAATAGACTGTCACACTAAAAACTGAAAGGGAAAAATACTTACTTGATACTTGATGTCTTCATCGGAAACTGGATGATTCCAGCAGCGTCAATTGGCCTTCTTCACTAGGATCTCTCTTCTTGGAATTCCTCAAAGGTGTAGAACGGGTGTTCTTTGAGCCAGCTGTGGATATACCTATACTGTATATGTATATATAAGTGTATTGTCTACAGGTCGCATGTTGTCCGATTTCATAAAATTCGGTACAAATGTTCCTTTTGAAAATATCTCGGTACAGTTCGTTAGTCAGCAAAATCGGGCTACCGGAAGTACCCTTATGGGAGAGAGTTTTAGCCAAAAAGTGTTTTAAGGTATCCAACAATATACGAAAAGTTATTCAAATCCATTCAGTCGTTTCAAAATGGCGGCCAAAAAAGTGATTTTACGCTATAACCGCGTTTTGAGTAGTCCGATTCCAATAAAATTTGAAATATGTTTTCCTTTCACACCATATAGTAAAACTTACAGTAAAAGAACACATCAGTTTGAGGCGTCCAAAGCGAGGCTGTGAGCATAGCGAACAGCCTCCTAGCGCCCGTGATAGTGGACCACGTAAGTTTGAGGCCGAAAGGAAATTCGATTCACTCATGCAAGCGGCGCTGTAGCGCTTAGCTGCGTGTTCACCTGGTTTTAATTTGTTTACAGTTTTGTACTTGTTGTAATTATTTCTAGGTAACCTGTCATAAAATTAACAAGTTTAACGGTGGGGGGTTTTAGGCTTTTTTCGTGGTGGTCAGCTTGCGCTGATTAATTTTAGACTAGCTCTTATCCGAATGTTTTGTTTCATGTTTTTACTTTTCCCCTGAAGATGGGGTCATATTCTAGATCCTGAAACGTCATGTACTTTTTGTTCACTCGAAACGTTCAAAAACATCCGTTATAATATTTTAACCTCAGAAATTGTACCTTCCTCAACAACAAACTTTAAACCAAGAATACCAATGCATATAGAGGAATGTGTAAGACATTTTTGACGTATGGTTTTAAGATGACGGCTAATAAGTTCAAAATGACGTATGGAGTTATCGGCTAATTAAAACCACAGTTCAAACAATGCGCCAGAGGGGTTGGATCGGGAATGAGTTGGCTTCGAATTCCGAATACGACAAAGAAGAATTCGTGTTATGTTTTCTTCCTGTAGACTACTATACAGGATAGCATGAGAAGGTAGTGAGTTAATATGAAACTGTTTGGTTTCGACTACTATAAAAGCAAGAAGTAGGGTCAATGTATCGAATATATCGAACCTAACACCCTTCCGTCTGCTGTCAGTTCAGTGTGTTATCTTTCAACGCGTACAAAAGTGTGACAGTTATTTTGCTCTTGGCATATTTCAATCAAATTTATGACAGTTTTTGTCGAGCCACACCGGGGGCTCCAAGGCGCGGCTCTTCTGTTTGAGTTTAGACATTTGTGGAGCGTCGGTGGGGGTATTTAAGGGGAGGTAGGGTGGCACCACCTCGTCACAGCGTACTCAAGCGACTAATCGCCGACTATTTCCCCCCAAAGATGTCAACACCTTTGAGCGACCCCGATTTCGTCCCGAAGTTCGAAAGTATAAACTTGTTTTGTAGGTCTACAAGCTACAGCACAATACTCGTACAACTCGCTGCGCTTCCAACGTGTCAAAGTGTGCGATAAAACGCGCCAGTAAAACAGAAGAAACACATATTCGTACTAATGTAAACAACTTTAGAACTTGTTTAATGACTTTTATTTTTGTTGGTAACGAAATGGAAGCGAAAACTGACAGAGACATACTTAGTCAAATATGCTGCTGGGCAGGATGGGCCGTGTCGGCTGGTTGGATTAAAATGACGTTTAGTTTTAGGTAGTTTGATTTCAACTCTAGAGCACCACTGTACACTGTTTCAAGCCAATGTTTAGTGATTACGTTACCAAGAAGAAGCTGAACGAGGCCAAAATGATCACGGGGATGCTGAACCCCCTACTCGGGGCGAAATCGACTTTGCCGGTAAGAACATTGTCCGATCTGTTATCATGTATGCCTCCACCGCCTGGTGGACTATTTGTGCCATATCCCACAGGAAGAACTTCAAGATCATCCAGAACAAGGCCCAGCGGCGATTCTCCAAGCAGCCGTGGTTCGTTAGAAACGACACGATAAGAAATGCGCTCGGCATGTTCGCGAGCAGAACGGCTGCGGAGTCCACGCAGTAACACATCGCCCAGATCGCCGATCTTGATACACTACTCCTTGTAAAGGTTTCCAACCCGGTTACACAAAAAAAACTTGGACCAAAGGAAATCAAAAATCTTTAAGTACAGACTAAGAACTCCAAATATATAGTGCTGAGATTAAGAAAAAAGCAACAAAATACTTTAAAAAATTTAATTTGAAACTATTAAAACACTAGGCGATCTCTTGTATTGGTTTTCTGATGTTGTGAACGTGTTATGTTTGAGACTACGACTAAATCACTGAGTGTAATTTTAACCTACCGATTAAATAAATAAGGGAATGGTTTGAAAATTATTGGTAAACGTTGTACTTGTAATTAAAGAAGCCCAATTTCTGAAGTTAATTTAGTGTTACCGTTTTGATAGAAACTACATTAATACTAGTGTATGCTTCGAAAACTGCGTATTTGTATAAAAAATAGTTTATATACAGATAAAACCAATATCTCCACTTTATAAACGAAATTATTTGAACAATAATAAGATACACAACAAAATATACAAAAATAGCCGTGTAAGCAATCTTTATAATATTTATAAGTATTCAGTTAATACGACAGTTTGATGAAAAATACTCTTAATAAGGCCTGATGATGAAATATAAAGAAGACCTCCACATTATTTAAGTAAAGTAGAAAATCCACATTATGGACAATAGAGAATTGTCCACTACAATATTAAACACAAGTCATTAAAATCTCAGAACCCGATATTCGACGAAATCAAAAATATAAGAAGTTTATGAACTTTTTCATTTTGTACACATATTCAAGAATCTTCATTTTTTCAGTAACTGGTTTTATTAACTTCGAATTTATCCATGTGATTTTTGTTTGTTTTAGAAAATTATACTATTTACAATTATTATACAATGTACTTACATGCGGGAAGATGACCTAAAGGTTGAAACCCTTCCATGACACGTAAAATACAATTTTACCAGGGTACTATGTACTTTTTTTATACACGTATCTAACGATAATTACAGTATCCCCCAGTGAATCTGTTCTAAAATATTACAGAGTAGTATTCGACTCTGTACTATAAGATACCTCTAGGATTGAAGTCGACTCAAGAGGTAGGGATTGCTATGAGAAGACAAGTAAACACCTCTCATACCGCATTACATCCAGGACAAGTTGACACAATCACGCACACATGGGTTTCCTGGATGCCCTCTGCAATATATTGCAAGGACCTAACGCGTTTACCGGATCTATTTCTGCAATAAACTTTGTAAACCATCTAAATTTTGGTAGATAACAATAAGATGTTGATAAATTTTGTTTAACTATGATACATTAAAGCGGTTACATGCGCAACTCAGCGCAAAACACATTCAAGAAGCACGACAGCCTTCATTGTAAACTGACTATACGAGTATTACACATTCGTAGAAAGTACTATAAATTTCATGATTTGTTTTTATATGCGCCCAGAAGTATTTAAGTATTGATTGGTAGGAATTGTAACTACACAAGATTTAATACACAAGAGTTCAAATACGCCAGCCATTATGTGACCTGTGGTGATAACGAAAAGATAACGATAATGAAAGAAGAATTAATAATTTATTGAAGAATTTTGTACTCATGAACAACACAATTTGATGACGCCTAAACGCTGATTTGCCTTTAACAAAAAACAGGTTTTTACCCACCTTTTTATCTGTTAAAAATATAAGAATCTTCAAAAATGAAAAAATATGCAGCAAGCGCTGGTTTAAAAGTAATTGAAATTGGTACTTTTTATTCCTGTGAAATCCAACCAGATGAACAGTCTTTGTAGTTAAAGAAGATGGTTTAGACATTCATACACCAGGGGATCGTCCGATTGTAGTGTACGTCTAAATTAGACATAGCTATCCAGCTTCACCACGGGGAGGTCGGCAAACGAATAAGCCACCATATTTTCATTCAGATTTTTGAACAAAGAGAGCCTCCTCTGCAATTGAGTTTGGTTGTTACCAAGAAAGTAGATTTGAAGAAACGACGCAGGCTGCCCCTGGTTTGGAAGAAGGAAGCAAATCCAATGGAAAAATAAATAAACTATGATTTCCGGTTTCAGGACCTATTTAAAGTAGGCTAAATTTCCTTCTTTGTAGCCTGAGGATATTTTGATGAACTTCGTTTCGGTCTAATAAGACCATCTTCAGAGAACGAAACTATCGTCAGCACCACATCTAGCTTCTAAGTTCATCAGGATCTTCAGGCTACAAAGAAGGTAATTTACTCTAATGGTAAACTTGTCCCTGTACTTTGAACGTTGGCATATATCCTCCTTTGTGAACGTCGTAACCACCAAATGACGTCATTTAAAACGCACTGTTGTAAGCCCTAAAACATTGCCAAGAAAATTGCGAGACTCAAAAGAAGAAAATTGGCGTGTCTTCAGAAAGCCATGAGTGAAGAGGCTCTGGTGGATCTTCTATAGCGGGAAGACCTACGTACAATAACCGGAGGCACAGCAGATACCGGATGGTTATTTGGGCCATGTTAGAGCACGACAATGTACCGCAAGAATTTCACCACCATAGCTTCAGCCGATTTTGAGTTATAGCCCCAGCGGTCCAAGATGGCTTAACAGTTATGGTTAAAAGTGTAGCTTGAAACTTGTTCTTTTAACTCAAAAGGTCCAAACTAATTCAAATTCTTGAAACTCTTTTTCGTACCTATTAGTTTGTGAAACTACTAAATTTCACGTCTTGGCACGGTTCAAAGTTGGCCTCGCTGTTTGGAGACACGTAGGGGGGTCAAGTTGTCTATTGAGAACCGCATTCCGCTCTATCGGTCGATACCAAGTCCCTTAATATCATTAACTCCGTTCTTTAATTGTGCGCACCCCAGTCCGCCATCTTTAGTGAAATAAGATGGTACCCACGAGCCGTACCTTAGTGAAATATTCGGTTGTAATAAGTTACTAATCAGACTTTTACACTCAACAGACGTATGAGGCGGGAACACATACTTTCTATTAATAGTCTTGTCATACACTTTTAAAAGGTTGTTAGAGAAAAAAGGTGATCGGCCTGATACCAATTCGAATATTATGACTCCAAAGGCCCGCCAGTCGACGGACTTGCTGTAACCCGAGCATACAATTATTTCTGGTGCCAAATACTCGGGTGTTCCACACAATGTCCAAGTCCGTGTCTTCAAATATTTTTCAAACCCGAAATCAGTCAGCTTCAAATACCCAGTGTGGTCCACAAGAACGTTTTCTAACTTTAAGACTCGGTAAATAAGATCTACAAAATGTAGGTACTCAATAGCTAATGCAATTTGAGCTGTGTAAAAGCTTGCTGGCCCCTCCTCTAATTTCCCGAATTTCTTTAACAAAGAAAACCTGCGTCCTTTCTTTTCCTGCGTCCATGGCTCAGTGGGTAGAGTCACGGCTTGCAAAGCGCAAGCTCGCGGGTTCGATTCCGGCGCAGGCCGAAGGGTTTGGACCGCTTTCCCTAAAAGCGTTTTGTGATGCCCACCAACCCTAAGTTAAGTCTTTAATAAAAATGCCGTTGGCGTAGACTGTAAAAAAAAAGGAAAAAACCAATCGCCCCCAAATATGAAAGGCAGTACGAAGTACTAGTAACTTTGTCCGAGTAAGACGCAACTAAATGAACAATAAAGGGGAAATCGATGTCACTCAAAATCTTTTTCTCGTTGTGAACGTTTTAACTTGTTTTGTCTGCACCAAGTGATGTTTATTGATGGCTTTTACGGCATAGAGATCATTATTTTTGTAATAAATACCGTGTGGTGGCTGCACTGATCCAATTGTTCAATCTTTGTTCTGTGGATCTGTTGTTCGATCTTTCGTTATGGCCGTCCGCATGTTTATCGGAGTCTGACTTAATATTTATAGGTTATTTTCTTGTTTACCCTTCTCTTTTCTAGCCTAATAAATTTCAAAGCATTGACAAAATAACGTTAACCATGGCAGATTTTGGTGATGAACTCTTTGATGTGTTTGATGAAGAAGTAAAACCCTCTGATATCAAAATTGATCCTGGTGCTATTGAGGAAAATAATGAATCAGCTTTACTAGCAGCGAGGTAATTAGGCCTTAGCCATACACTTAGTTATAATTTGTTTATTTTATTCATAAATGCTAGTCCACATTACAGAAGCGATGTAGCCCTCTCAAAGATAAAAGTAAAAATGTGTGGACACCCAGTCCTAGTCTTGTTGTGATCCTCGCCCACGGCGACTCAAGGATGGTTGGTGTCGTGATCTTTCATCATAGCCAGGGATGGATTAATCTCAGTCCTTGCACCTTTTAAAGCGGTTCCATTTAGGCGTTAGATAATGTTAGATACCATCAGATAATGTGGTCTTTTCTTCTGTAACATGTTTATTTATAGTCTTAGCCATTGCTCAGTGGTATAGTGCATGCTTTGCACTAAATCAGCCCGGGTTCAATTACGGGCTGATTTGGTGAAAATCCAGGTTCGATTCAGTGAAAACTTTTCACGATGGCCACTCCGTCGTTCAGAGACAAGCTAAGCCGTTAGGCCATTCTATTGGTTGTTGGGATATTAAATAATGATTCCATCTGGGAAACAGTCGGCCTTAGTTTGTAACAACAATACACCTCATCATCCATCAAAACACTCATCACACTCAACATCATTCCATATTCACCTTAAAATACCATCTAAGAGTGGTTGGTGTCTCAAAGCAAAAGTAGAATCTTCATTACAGTATGTAGGCTAGCATAATAGTCTGGAATCCATTTCTAAAGAAATATAAGTCTGTTTTGGAGAGGGTGCAGAACAGGTTTTTACGCTATTGCACTGGAAGTTGTTTAGATTATACCCTTTCTAAACATCATATATCGACCTGTTGTCAAAATTTAATTAGTCTTGAGAACCGTAGGATCGTCCATGGACTTTTCTATCTGCACCGCCTTATCAACGGTCAAACTGATAACAAGTGGTTGTTAGAGCGTGTAAGTTTCTATGTTCCAGCAGTTAGTTCTCGTCAGAGGGCTGTTCTTTTTGAGAAATACCTTGCTTACAGCGAAACAGTTGTTTAGAGTAGGCCTATGTCAAAAATTCAATCAATTTTTAGACCAATTAGGCTAAATATATTTTCTTATCACTATTGAAATTTTTGTCAAAAGTCAAAATTATTTTCAGTTTACAACCGATTGACAACAACTTCTTCTGAACCAACAGCTAGTATTTTCTTTTTAAAAACAAGTTATTTTATTTTAATAAACATTCTTAAAATGTATGTTTATGCAGTACTGTTTGTTAGATGTAACATAGTTTTTATTTTTAAGAAATTGATTTTTCAAATAAAAGTAAAATGTTTGTTTAGTATTAAGAACCTTTTACTGTAATTGGGTTTTACCTGTTGTAAAAAATTGTAAATAAATAAACAAATAAATAATCTTTAAAAAGGAGGAGGCAAGGTTTTGGTTCAATGTTTGCTGTTGACGTTGGTTGAATTTCTGAGGTTGAAATATAATTATTTGAAAAACAATGTGTTAATTTTGTTTACTTTAACCCTTTGCGGTCTCATTTTATTTTTAAATTATCATTAAAAGCCTGCCGTATGGGTTGCCTTGTCCCAGCAAGCAAAATTTCAGCAAAACCGCTCTCTCTGGTACGGTGCATTACCAGTCAAAGAACCACTCCTTCACGCGGAATAAGCCTCCCTAGCTCAAAAGTGCCTCTCCTCACTTCACTAGATTCGATGAGCAATTTTCTTCAGTTATCCTCATGCTAAAATTGAATTGAAGGTTTATATTAGCTAAAACTGCATTTATGTTACAAGTCGTTTTTATTTTTGTAAATTATATTTATATAATTATTATAAGGTTATAAGAAAGGGCCATGAGGCCCCAACTTCGCTTTGTTTGTAATGATAACTTTGCAAATAAAGAGATTTTTTATTCTATTCTCAGCGGGTCATTGTGGCCCCGCGACCGTAATGGTTCATTGACTAGCATTGCAATCGCACCAGATGATTTAAATCCACTCTGTGACAGACAGGGGCCAACTGTCCATCACTATAACCACTAAACCACCAGGCTGTTTGTCGTGGGCTGTCTAACTCACTTGTGAGTTGGCGTCGAGGGGGAGAGAGTGGTAGTTTCGGTGTTCTCTGCTAGGTGCCGTTAAAGTAGTGTAGTCCTTGCACATCAGAGACTGTTTCAAACGCAACCTATACTGGACATCCAAGCGTTCAAAGGGAAATAAGGTTTGTTGACCTAAACTCGACACGCGACCTCATAGGGTTAAAACAATGGAAAACGTCCGCAATTATATTTCAACCTCAGTATTTGACTTATTTTTCTTGGCAAAGTTAGGACCAAAGTCCCCTCTACCACTCAGCCTCAACCTTACTGTCACCGTAAAGGGATTAACCTGTGCCACCGGAGTGATGACATCTGGAATCTTACACGGCATCAAACCATCATAAATCCGCTGATACGAATTCTCAGATTTGCAGCCTTCACCAGATAGCCTAACTATTGTTATAAGCTTTTCATTACAGTTGACTTCTTAATCATTTGGAAGTTTTAACAAATATATAAGCCAATAATATAATTTATTGTCCTGGATCTTTAAAAAGTTTAAGTTAAAGGTAATTCTGTAATTTAAAACTTATAACTTTTCCAGGTTGCAAAATGATGCCAAATCATCCCCAGCCAAAAGAGAACTTTCAGATGATGATGAAGCGTCTCAGATAAAGAAGTTAAAATCAGGAAGTTATCTTGAAGATTTTAAGTAAGTTTCAATAAAAACTTTAAATTAGTTCCTCACAATATTGTTAGCCTTAAACTTAATAGCCTAGTTTGAAAAATAACAGTAGTTTCAATAATATATGGTTTAATAGTACTTGTTAATCAAAACGTTTGGGAAAGACATATGTTATTATTTTTTGAATATGATACCAAACTTCAACCGCAAATTGGTCATGTTACCTAACACCAGTGGTATAATATTTAAAATTATTGTATGTAAAATAAAACAAAACCACTTGTAATTAATTTGACAATACATTCTGTTCAGTTCTGCACCACGTTTAACTGAAAGCTTGAGCACACTCCAAACTCATTTTGAAAGCCTTTGTGTGCTTCAAGATATGTACAATTTTTCCAAAGGGTTTAGGTAAATACAATGTAAGCCTAAGCGTAGGTTTTTAAAGTGGATACTTTTACTTACAGCGTCGGACATAATGTTCGGTGTATTTTAATAATTCTTTCAAAAATAGAGAGCTAGAATTCTTACAAGAGACAGCTCATTCAACGAACCAGCAGATCAATCAAAACAGCAGTTTCTCCTGTAAACTAACTTACTCTTAACCGAGGTGGCTTCACAACAAAATTAAGTATGCATGAAGCATGAATGTTAAATACCAAGAAAACCAGGAATTCTGTGTGTAACAAAAGAAATCTATGTCCATCCCAAGAGAGTTAATCCTACCAAGTAAGTACCCTGAGAACTATTTTTTTAAAGGTGCATCTAAAGTAGCAATACAAATCATAGCGGAAATTGAAGGCCCTCTAAACAAATAGGGGGACTTATGGATGCTACAGTCCATCCTAGGAATAAAACAGCACTCAGAAATAATCAGGGTATTGTAATGGCGCTTATAATGTACGTAAGCAAAAACAATGTTGTGGTAGTAAATTGTGCATATATGTCACATGGTTGAGGCAGCAAAATCAGCATAGTTTAGTAGCCAAAGCACGGATATGCTCGAGTGCTGCTTTCTCTCGCCGTCTGTCTCCCCAGCACATGCTTGAGTTTAGTTTAGTCGAAATGTTGATGACCTAAATAAGACAAAATTGTGCGATTTTTGAGAACAAACATGGCACTGTGTGTGCATCAGTGGCTCTCCTAGAGACAATTGAAAGAATCCCCTCGCAGCGCTATCTGTGCTTGGGTTGCTGCAACTATGTTGATTTTCCTGCCTCAGTTATTCAACAACCAACATCTATGTGCAATCTGCTTACCAAACATTATCCATGTTACAAGTAACCGCTAACACGTCTGTTGTCCGGTTGCAGTGTACAGCAAGTGTCTCACCGTATCCAGGTGCATACAGTGGACACTCTGGAGGCATGTTTACACGAGGTCGCAGTGCCACCAGACCAGGAGTACACACCCCTGCGTACAGTGGGCGGCAAGCCGGCCAAGGTGTACCCGTTCATCCTGGACCCGTTCCAGAAGGAGGCTATCACCTGTGTGGACAATGATAGATCCGTGCTGGTCTCAGCACACACGTCTGCCGGCAAGACTGTCGTCGCCGAGTGAGTATTTCAAGTCATTTTAATTTTTTTGCTAATATTGGCGTAAAGTTTTTTAAGAAACCAGGTTGTACAAACCTAGAAACAACCTTTGAGAACATGGAAAACAACTTTTCTAATCTACACCAAAAAATAGTGTCCTAAACGTGGGACTACTAAAGTATGTATTGAGCAGTTAACTTTTTCTAGGGTGATCAATCCTCTTAAATTTTATAAGCTTAATCCAGCGTTTTGCAAACTAAAACAAGTTTTAGAGTGAACTACCTCCGCTTTTCATTATGGTCACTGGTGGTATAATGTTGTGTAATAGCGAAGAAAGGTATGCGTCTTGGTTTAAAAACAGGTCCAACTTGTTTATAAATAGCCCTCTTAACCCTACATTTTTTTCCAGCATGCTAAAGTATTAAAATTACTATGCACTATGCACAACATAGTAATTACCTTGGATTGTTATCCTTAGATATGCAATAGCAAGGTCTCTTAGAGATAAGCAGCGAGTGATCTACACAACTCCTATCAAAGCTTTGAGTAACCAGAAGTACCGAGAGTTCTACGAGGAGTTCCAAGATGTAGGATTGGTGACCGGTGACGTGACGATCAACCCGACCGCAAGTTGTCTTATCATGACCACAGAGGTGAGTCAATGCACTCATCACAAGAGTAAACAAACTCACTTCAAATATGATGATAATTGTTTCAATCCGTCACTTTTTGTTTTAACTCAGGAGATTCCATTAAATTTGTATTGATGATAGCTTTGTGAAACATTGATAAGTGTCTTTTAATGGAGACAAATTGAACAGCACTGTCTATCGAGTACAGATATTAGATTGAAGAGAGTCGGTAATTAGTTATGGGAAGTGTGTGGCTGACCGTTAATCTTCATTCGCTTTTCTTGCTCACAGTGTTTCAGCCTTTGCGCACAGTGTTTCGGCCTTTGAGCTCATTTCTAAGTGGCTGTATAACTAAAAGCCTTATGGCTAAAATGATACTGCTAAGTCTGTGACCATTAGTGTGTGGGTATAACTAGGACTTCCTCAAGGTAGCAAAAATGTTTGCTATCTTAAAAATTAGTGAATTGAATTTTCCGAAAAATTCCTAAAGTTTGATACTTACTTATTCATAAATTCTCAGTTATATTATTCTAAAGACGACATTAATTTAGTTTACCAGTATTGTGCTTACGTTGTATCATGTTGGTTACAGATTCTGAGGACATGCTTTACAGAGGTTCTGAAGTTATGAGAGAAGTTGGGTGGGTCATATTTGACGAGATTCATTACATGAGAGATAAGGTAAACTATAACTACTTGGAATTGCTGAGAGTTAGTTTGACTTTTGTCCCTTCAGGTTGCGGTTTTAAGCTCTAGTCCATCTTTTATCACCATCAGTTTGTTTGTGTATATTTGATAGTGTTCATATACTGGTAATTGCAGTGATCCGTATAAATATTCAAAGTATTTATGTCCAATGTCTTTAAGTCTATTTCTAACTAGCTGTGTACCCGTGCTTTGCCACGGATAAAATATTATAGTATCATGTTTTTAAAGTATTTTTGTACAAAGGCAGGCTGTAGCTCGAGTACTGACATCAAACTACCGATCCTTACACCTGTTCCTTAATTTTGAAAGTGGGGTTTACGTTTCCCAGCTGATTACCTTTTCTTCCCATGGTTGTGTTTAATGTTATACGTCAGTTTTGGTTTTACAAAGTGTAAGAAAACGTAATAATCCAAAACCGATGGAATCATTTCAATAAACAGACAAACAAAACCAAATAAGTGTTTATCGGTGTTTGGCTACCTTGTGAGAGCCATAGTAATCCGCCATTCCGGCGTTTTCAGAGCCCAGTTAGGTCCCTCACCATTTATTTTGTGGACGTTGTATGGATACAAAATATAGCTAAAGGCACACTGCGTAATGGGTTCAATCCTTAAACAAAGCTTCACTTCCATAGCTTTATCCGATTTTCAGTTATAAGCGGTCCAATATGCTGTAAAACATGTTCAGTTCCCACTTTGGTCCTTCGCCATTTATTTTTTAGATGTTGTATAGGTATAAAGTATAGCTAAAGACACACTGCGTAATTGGCTAAAACCTTAAATAAAGTTTTACCATAATAGCTCCAGCCGATTTTGAGTTATAAGCTGTCCAAGATGCCTTAAAAACGTTACAGACAGACAGGAACTTTTTTGACGCCAGTTTCGGTCTTTGCAAAATATATAAACACCAAATAACTAAAACCAATGAACTCTGGGCAATGTACAGACAAAAGTCTTATTTTATTTATATAGATTAAAGTGAATTTTTAAAATGTTCAGACTTGACTTAGTTTACTGCATTCCATCAGTCAGGTATGTGTTTGTAGGAGAGAGGAGTAGTGTGGGAGGAGACACTGATCCTACTGCCAGACAATGTGCATTATGTGTTCCTCTCAGCAACAATACCCAATGCTCGTCAGTTCTGTGAGTGGGTGTGTCACCTGCACCATCAGCCGTGTCATGTTGTCTACACGGACTACCGACCTGTGCCTCTGCAACACTTCCTCTTCCCGTCTGGTGGCGAGGGGATCCATCTCATTGTGGACGAGAAGGTTGGTTCATAACATAGGGTGTCCACTGTCTAATGACCACATTACAAGAGTCATGGTTTGTCCTGACAGCAGAAAGTATAATGATACTGGAAAGGTAAATTAAGAGTAACAACTTCATTTGTATCAAATTACAAATATTTTTTGCAATAATTTGCATATCATGCTGCATATTTTTCATGTTGCAGGAATAAATTGCCAGGAGTGGTGTAATTATGACATTCAGAACAGAACTGGCTGTGTGTGCAAGCTCAACTGTTAAAACGTTACTAAAACCTTAAAAATGAGTGGCAAGAGTAACTGTACTGTACTGTAAAAAGTACCAAGCGTTCACATTTTCAATCTTAAGAATATATTTTCAAAGCCATGAAAACCTGACATTTTGTTTTCAGGATTAAGTGGACACTTGAGTAAATTCGTAGGTGTATTTCTTCTTGATATAATTATATACAAAATGTTAATGATATAACTTATCTCTTAGACTTTCACTGCCGCTGTCGCAACTATAATCTAGTTCTTCCTAAACACATTATGTCAAAAAATTTCATTATTTTTCTGAGATATTTCGGTCTTGCTGTGGAGTACTATCTTCAGTCACTGATCGACTGAAATTGACCTACTTGCTGTCTGCAGTCCTATTGGTGGCAGGACTGCCAACCGACCAATCACAGGGCAGCCCTGTCACCAGTAAGACAGCATGTAGCTCAGTTTCAGCAAATCAGTGACTGAAGATGGTACTTTTAAGCTAGACCAAAATATCTCAGGCTAATTTGAAGTTTGACGGGGTGTGAACTGGAAGAACTAGATTATAGATCTAACTTATGTTTGAAAAAAGTGCAATCTACACTTATGAGAACTAACAACTCACACTATTCTTAAAACATTTTGTCATTTTCACATATTTATTTAGGCAAATTATTATTCATTATACAATTGTTACATTTAAAGATAAGAGTGAAAACAGGATTAAGTTATAACCATTATTGACCTTATTTGCTGGTAAAAGTCTAGAAAATTAGAGGTCTCGAATGATTGATAATTGATTGAACTGTTGATCTTAGGCAAGAAAATGAACAAGATAAAGTCAACCAATGTAAGCGATGCACTCTGAAACAATTTTGTTGACAGGGTAATTTCAAGGAGGACAACTTCAACCAAGCGATGTCCGTGTTGGCAAACGCAGGCGAGGCGGCCAAGGGAGACAAGCAAATGAGAGGTCGGAAAGGCGGAAACACAACCGGTGGTGACACCAACTGCTTCAAACTCGTCAAGATGATCATGGAGCGAAACTTCGCCCCCGTAATCATCTTCTCGTTTAGCAAGAAGGACTGTGAACTTTACGCCATGCAGATGGCCAAGCTAGACTTTAACACTAGTGAGTGGAACTAAAAACCTTGTCATAACTTCTATCATCCAAACAAAAAGAAAATGCTTGCGTCTTAAATGCAATACTCATCCTGAATGTAATCCATAGTTGTAACTTGGTATTTCTTGCAACAGTTTCTCATTCTAATATTTTAGCAACTACCTTGCCTTGTCGTTGTGATTATTCAAACCAATGGAGGTTGAGGTTGACTGTACTCCAGTCTTGATCTCCAGTCCCCCCCAAGTTTGTTTCTATTTTTGTAGGGGTGAGCAGGATGGACTTTTTAATCTCGGGACAGTACAAAAGTACATTACGGAAGAAGCCCTAAAAGTTATTTAGGTAAAAAGCTTTTTGATTCAACAGCTGGGTCAAAATACACTGCTTACTACCTTCTACACTCATAGCTAGAAGCAGAATGCCCCTCTCAAAAATGCCAAAATGTCAGATTTTCTTGTCTACCATTATATTGTTGAAATCTTCCTCTACTCGGTCCTTTGAGTAGTAAATACTTACTTAGTTATTCTTGGGGATTGTTTTACGAGGATAACAAAATTATTCACTGTGAGGATTTATTCCAAGTTTCCATCGATGTACTTGTACAGTGACTGTTTATTTGGCAGTTGAGGAAAAGAAGCTAGTGGACGAAGTGTTCAACAACGCGATGGATGTTTTGTCGGAACAGGACCGAGCTTTGCCGCAAGTGGAGAATGTGAAACCTTTGCTGCGCAGAGGCATCGGCATCCATCACGGAGGTGAGTTAGCCATCAGTTCACTTCACTTCACCGACATTCACTAGACTTTTGCTATTTCTGAATACCTAAATCAATTTTATAATTCTTCAAAGAGATTTCTATCTTTTTCCATATCTTTTGTTGAATTGATTTCGTCTGTGTGCTAGACAAAAACTAGACAGCAAAACTGTATTACAGTCCACCTAGACATTACTGTCAACAACTAGACAGTCCACCTGAATTAGAGCTAACGTTTGGCCAATTCCTTTGTTCTTTTCAGTTAAGTCTGTGAAGCTTCCTAATCCTTTCATATAAAGTAGTTTTGTGTTTGTTCGAGATTCAAGGAGTTAGGAGTTAATTACTTGAGTAAGCTATCAGTTAGATTTCAATAAGATCTAACATTAAATTTTCATTATGCCTAACAAATTCAGGCTAGTTTTTATATCAGTTTAGAGTTTTATCTACTACTGTGGTGAGGAGTTTGGGTTAACATTTAAATCAAACCTAAGATTATGTTTACGGGGTAGTGGATTGGTATCGTACTGCACACTCAGACTGTCGACTTGATTCCACAATCAACTGACAATTTGTTGAGTGACTTTAAGGTAA
Source organism: Matsumurasca onukii (assembly GCA_018831715.1). Taxonomy (NCBI): domain Eukaryota; kingdom Metazoa; phylum Arthropoda; class Insecta; order Hemiptera; family Cicadellidae; genus Matsumurasca; species Matsumurasca onukii. The sequence goes on along the minus strand of CM032058.1, from coordinate 71,228,398 downwards.
ATAGACTGCAAATTTTTAATAAAGCTCGCTTTAATAAACTGAATACTTTTACACAAGATTAAACAAGGTAAAACGTAAACAAAATACACCTGAAAATCAACCAGTAACGTACAGCCATCATTCTTCTTAAAGTTAATAGTTGAACAATATGGAAGAATAGAGTGTAAACTGTTAAATACACATTAACAAGGATTGTTGACATGGTAAACAAATTCATTTCAAGCCATCTATCCTGTGGCTAACAAGTATACTTGTATTTAAGTCCACACAGTAGGTTTGAACTCACATTTCATCTCAGGTTTACTGCCGATACTGAAGGAGACGATCGAGATCCTGTTCGCAGAAGGACTGATCAAGGCTCTGTTTGAGACTGAGACGTTCGCAATGGGTCTCAACATGCCTGCCAGAACTGTACTCTTCACTGGGGCCCGCAAGTTTGACGGCAAGGATTTCCGATTTGTAAGTATTGCTCGGTGTTCAGCTGATTTAAAAGTGTATATTGAATAAAATTTATATTTGTGTTCATCAGGTCTGTACGAGCTTGCTGGTCTGTTTTTTTTATATTTATAAACAGTGTTGGAAAAAACATAGTACCCTTTTTATAAATTGGTTTTATTGTGCAACGGTTTCGGATCTTGTCCATTTTCCTAGCAGCCTTACAAGTATTGAAATATACCATAAATACTATAATAGGTATATTTCAATACTTGTAAAACTACTGAAAGATGAACAGATTGAAACCGATCACTACAAATAATTTATAAAAAAATTATATTTCTAACACTGTTATACATAATTAAAGTATCCCTGTTTTGTGATTCTCTTTTACATATTTTTTTTAGTATCACAGTACTCGACTGAACTAAATTTTAAGAAGAACAATTCGATATTTGAGTTGATTACCTTATTAGAGTCAGAATTACTCAACCAGAAAGATGATTGGTTGAGGTCGGTGACAGGTGGGCTGTTTGATAAGCACGGACAGTTGTGAAGTTAAAAGCGCTAACCAGAGCCAATCACTCATACAGACAATAATGGAGAAGAAGCAGGTGTTGTAAAAGCTAACAAGACCAGAATGGAAGTTGATAACAGGGCTGATGGGCTAATACTATCAAAAGTAAAAATTGGTGGGCTCTGCAAAAATTAATCCTAAAAATATTAAAACCCTATGTACACCATAGTTTTGTTAATCCAAACCCCGTTAATCCGAATTTCCGGTTAATCCAAACTAGCAGTTGGGAAAATTTGAATTTTTCTAAACATTTTAAAGACATTTTTTGTTGTCACAAGGAAGAAGCGAAACAACCACATAGATGCAACTACGACTGTGTACTGTAATACCTATCCTTGAACCGGCACCACAGTCAGTCGCGACAGTGACAAGTCGCTGAGCATGCAGCTAACCTTACACACAAGTATTGCAGCCCTTCATGATGCAATGACCAAACATTTATATCACTATTTGAGATGCGACCACTCTCATGAGGGTATTTTAAGGCAAATATGTGGTGAAGGATGAGTGTGATGAGTGGTAGTGATAAATAAAAGTACTGATAAATAAAATATAATGTACGTTGTTGTTTTTGTTTTAGTTAATTATTTTGCTAAAAAAATTTTAATTTTCATTCAAACTTGCCATTTAGCACCTTTTTCTGGTTAATCCGAACTTTTGCTAATCCGAACTGGGTCCGGTCCCAATGGTTCGGATTAGCGGAGGACAATGGTGTAGTTTTTTAAATTCCACTTGAAAGTGACTCAAACTTGCAAGTTTCTTTAAAAACTCGACTTGACTAAAACTGAAAAGTCATTTCACACAGGCCTAGATTACTACTTATTAAGAAATATTGTTTTAAATTATTGGACTATTCAAACTTTAACATTAGACTGAGAGCAATTATCGAAAAGTCTACTAATATACACAAATTGGATTACAGGTGACATCGGGGGAATACATCCAGATGTCGGGGCGTGCGGGTCGTCGTGGATTGGACGACAAGGGTATCGTCATCCTGATGATAGACGAGAAAGTAAGCCCGCAGGAGGGACGGGAGATCATCCAGGGCAAAGCAGACCCGATCAACTCTGCCTTCCACCTAACGTACAACATGGTGCTGAACCTGCTGCGAGTGGAGGAGATCAACCCCGAGTACATGCTGGAGAGAAGCTTCTTCCAGTTTCAGAACCAGGCAGCCATCCCGGAACTGCATCTCAGTAGGTTCACACTTTACTCTGTATCTGTACCTGGATAAAGTAGAAACACATAGGACATCACAGACTGTAAAATTTTCAGCTCTACTAGGGCCTTTGTCAAGACAAAAGAGATCACTTGAAAGAGTAAAGAAGGCTTAACAATACAGCCGAGCAAAGAAAGGTAGAAGCAGTGTTGCCAACAAGTAGGGGTGTCGCGAGAACTTCGATTATCGACCTGATCGGTAAAAGCTTCGAGAAATTGATTGATAATTTACCCATGAAGCGGTACCAAAGTGCGATGATTTCCTGTGACGTTAGCAGAAGTCAGAGTCGCCCGTGAGCGGTATGGTCGTGATTTTACAGCGAATGTTGGGAGAGTCAGAGATAAGCAGAACGGTATCGAGTCGTTGATTTCAAAATAAAGGTTTTCGTTGGAAATACTCTCTGGAATAAAACTGCAGAAAAATAACAGAAAGTTATAAAGTTAAGTCAATTTTTTGGTTTATTTATTTATATGTTTATTTGGTTTATTTAGATTTTACTATTAGTTTAAGCATTAACAAAGTCTTTATTTCGTTTTTTATTTTGTGTGGATTTTATGTGATATATTTAATGTATTTGTTCATATTTAATTAATTTATAGATTAAAAAAAAAAATTGACTGGTTCGACTTCGAACTAAAAAAAAATGAAACTGCACACCCCTACCAACAAGTGAAGTCAAAATAAAAAATAATAAACAAAGCCGTGAAAAATTATACATTGTAATACAAAGTAGAAGATCTACAAACTAAGCCTGGAACATCTGCTTGGGAAAGCGTGTAGACTATCTAAGGTTGGCTGGGACCCAGGATTTGGTAACCTATTGATCCATCCTGCGGAGTTGGGAACCATTTGGAAGGGGGGGATATGGAATGTACAACTTTGGTTGTGAAACAGTCCTCAAATTTGGTATTATGGGAAACAGACTGAGCAGAGACTAGCTTGAAAAAGTTCTTGTTTTTACAGTCCTTTCTGTGGCCGTTCATACGTCCACGGAGGGTTTGGGAAGTTTGCCCGATGTATTGGGCTGGGCAGATGTTGCATTGGAGTTGATAAATTATCCTGGCCTAATGCCCTTTTCCCTAAATCTCACATCTGTATCTGTTAGTACCAATGTACTGATCTCGCCATCCAGAGATCAGATACAAGATTATTTTTATAGCCGTGTGTCCAAAAGTGCTAACTTCGAACAGACTTCAACTATTTTAAAATTTAGAAAAACAACGTCCAACAACCAAAACGTTGACAGTTGTTTTGTTGCAGAGGTTCAGGAGAAGCAGGACTTGCACGACAGCATACTCATACCCAACGAAAACCAAGTGGTCTCCTATCACCACATTCGAGATCGGTTGGATGAGCTTGGGAAGCAGTTCCAGGAATACCTGACCAAACCTCAGTATCTCATACCATTCTTACAAGCCGGCCGGCTGATCAAAGTCAGTTAGTTAGTTTTGTACTAATTCATTGTTGTTTTCTTTGTGTGTAACTTGTTTAGTGTTTAAGAAGCTGTATAGTGTCCTAAGCCTGCTGGATGAGCACAATGAAAAAAATCTTTCTAAATTGTAACACCTACAAAGTAATTTTTTGCAAAGTTAAATATTGGCTCACAAAAAGTAATAAATATGAAATTCCAAATTATTTTATTTTTCAGAAGCAAAGGAGTATGTCTTAAGATTATCCTATCCAGTGTACTCTTATAATCAGGTTGGCTACAGATTTGGAAAAAACCGGGACTTATGCGTGAATTCTAGTTGTAACTTAGACAAATTGGCCCACATATTGTGTTGCCCGCATAATTCGTTTCCTGGACCATAACGCTTGCGTGAAACAGTACTCGGAGTGTATGGCGGGGATGAAACGATCGTCGAGACATATCGCCCTCAAAAGGGCAATCAGAACGTACCATGAGTCAGAAACTGACTCTCTTAACTTATTGAAAAACACAGCAATGGTAACGTACTGTGGGCCTGGAACGCCTCTCAGAGTATCATAACGTCCTGCAGGTATCAAACACAACTCTCGGAATGTACTGGGGGTTTGAAACGTCTCTTGGAACATATTGCGGGCATAAAAAGGAGATCGGAACTTATCGGGAGGTAACAAGGCAATCAGAATGCATCGCAGGCTTAAAAAAGCGATCGGAACTGCCCTTTGCAAGTGCACTAGGAAAATGTGTATATAATTGGAAAAACCAAGAAATATGCAGGAATTTTACCAAGCTACTGCTATAGCTACCCCATTATAATTTTTGTCTTGAAAGGTAATTTGCATCGATTGATTACCTTGTGTTATTAGATTGTATCTGCCAGTTGATGACTCGAAGGTATTGCTGTGTATTTTAACTCGTATAATGTGCAGGTGAAGAGCGCCACAGACGAGTTTGAGTGGGGGGTGGTAGTGAACTTTGAGAAGAAGGAGGACTCGCGGAAGAACCCAGCTAAGGACAGCTCGGCAGCCATGTTGTACGTGCACACACTCCTCTACATACTGGACGACGGGAGTGAGGTACCACAGCCGTGTGCACTCAGTGAGAAGGGCAAGATAGAGATCGTACCGGTGAGACACGGCCAGATCTGTCAGATCAGCTCTCTGCGGATACACGTGCCTGACGACCTCACCTCACCTGACCAGAGGAAATCTGTGCTCAAGAGTTTGCAGGTGTGTTGCTCGCCACTTGTGTGTTACGACAATAAACGATTATTTATTTATAGCCCAATAAGTTAGAAGTTAAACTAAAAGTTTAATTAACCTAGGCCTACTAGTAATATTAAACTAATTTATTTTTAATATTAGTTATAATATGAAATCATAATAGATATTTAACTAATTGATAATTATTCTTTATTCCACCCTATCACGATAAGTTTCAGTTAAAAAAAACACCATGTTTACTACTACCCTAGCTTGAACTGATAATCACTGAGTTCTAATTTAGGGCTGTAATAAAACGACACACTTAAATAAATTGTATATTGCATTACAATATACATAATTTTTATTTTAGCTGGATAGAGAGCCCATTTGATAAAAAAAAAACAGGCTATGCTTACGCTTTGATTTGATTGAAGCTTGCGTTTAGTTTGTGAGGTTAGGTTCTGAACGTACTGATAAAGGAGCATTTTGCCCATGTTGTAACAAAAAATTGGATTCGTTAATTTTTTAAACTTGTTTTAAACTACTGTCCTTTATTGAAATTCCAAAATCGCAACAATTTACATTATAGTAGATGATTTTGTAACTCGAGTACGAATGATGCGATCGAGTGCCATATTGTTTGTCTGACAGTGACACACCTGCCCATAGAACACGTCACGTGATCGCTCATGTTTGCGATAAATCGAGAGTCGAAACTCTCGAACTATGCTATTGTTACATTAACTGCGCAGTAACAGATGACTTAGAGCGGTATCGGACTAGTCGATAGTCAAAGAAGTTGCATCCGATACTAGTCTACTTGCCCAATAAGGCATTTATTAAGGCATATGCTCACTCGGCATTTCTAAAGCACGGCTGGGATTGATGAGATTCAATACCGCCCGTGTCTTCGTATATCAGCAAAGGTCCGTTCGACTTTTGAGTACCGCTTACGGATAGAAAAATCACGAATGAATCAAAACCTGCACCTATAAATATCAAGCTAATCATTGGTTCCAAAAACCGATATTTTGCCGAGTCGGTGATTGGTTATCGGTTCTGGCGAGAACCGGTGGAACCGAACCGAAACTGAATGACCCATCCCTAACTAGATTCATCTATCTACATTTATTCTATAACTTTAAACGTAGGCTACGTTGCCAAATGTTCACACTTTACAGTGAAAAGAGCAAACTGTGTTTTAGTATCTACCTATTGTGGTTTTGGTAAGTTGTTTTAACCCTGAAGGTACAAAGTAATCTCATTTTCTTTGCAGCAAATTGTGAAAAGGTTTCCGGACGGAGTGCCTCTGCTGGATCCAGAGAACGATATGAAGATCAAGGACCATGCGTTTACTAATGTTGTGAAAATGATAAATTCTTACGAACAAAGATTATTTGAGCATCCAATGCACGAAAACGAGAGTTTGGAAGACGTTTACGAACAGTACCTAGAGAAAGTTAAGGTCAGTATTTTTGAAAATAATGTTTAATACTGTGTTATATAAGTTTTATATTTTGGTTGAGTGGATTTTGAAAACTTCTAAACTTAAAAATAGTAGGAAACAAGGCCTTTAGAAATTTCTCTGACTACTACTCTTATGACTCTTTTTTTGACTTGACAAAAGCCCCAGTAGGGTCGAAAATTTTAGATGCGAGATATTTTAATGGTCAATATACAGTAGGAGTATTGTGCGACTATAAAACTAATAAAGAAAAAAATACACAAAACCTACTAACCACTCTTAAGAAACAACAAAAATATTTGACAGTTTGTGTTCTCTTGTATGCTTATACTTTATCAAGGTGAGCCTGTTCTCATTCCTATTCCTTTTGACACTAAAAAATAATAGATTATTAGATCACTCTTAAATTATAAGGTTAAGTTGCTACTGAAGATCTTTGATAAAACCTTATTTTGTAATAAATCTGACAAATTAAAGAATTCCTTGCAATGATGTTTGAAAGGAACAATGTGTCTGACTTGAATGTAAATCTGTACATTTCAGATAGGAAAAGAGTTGAAAGAGCTGAAAGCAGAGTTGAAGAAGGCCATGTCTCTGCTACAAATGGATGAGTTGAAGTGCCGCAGCGAGTGTTGAGGCGGATGGGTTACTGTACGGCAGACGACGTAATCGAGATGAAGGGCAGAGTCGCCTGTGAGCTAAGCAGGTAAACGAGAGCTAAGCAGGGTTAGTTCCTCGTATATTCACTCCATACAGAGCGAAAAACATTGCCAGGTTAACAATAATTCTTGTAATTGTTTCTTTCTCGTAGCATCATTAAACCTAGCTATCATGTTTTCGTTCATCTTGAGATTTGAAGGGTTATAAATTATTCAAACAGAGCACAGAACGGAAACATCGACATTCATTAGTATTGTTAAATTTGATGTAAATTGCTTATAAACTTCATAACAGTCCTGTGTACTTGACCCCTTAAATTGCAACCTTTTTTCCCAAATTTCAACTTGAATACCAGAAGACTAAAAGTCAATTTCCAGATAGTGGCGTAGTGAGCGACAGTTAAATATTAGAGCAATGCTTCCCAACCCTTTTCATCTCCCGTTCTCCTAAATTGAAATTCCCATGATGACGTACAAAAAAAATTATATTTATTTAGTAATCATTATAAATAGATAGAACATTGCAAAATATGTTATTTAAATTGTCACACATATTTAACATCTTTTATAAATGTATGTAAATAATGTAATCATTTGAACTGTACATAGAAAATGTTTTTCAATGGGACATTTGAGGTTGGATACTGGTTCTTAATTTCTTGAAATTTGGTGGGAAATATCAAAAGATGAGAAGTACAGCCTCAAATCTGGGGCAGCATCAAGTTTATTCGTGTATTTTTTCTTAGTAAATGCATACAATGAGAATCCTCTTTCAACCAAGACAGAGCTTGTAAACGGCAACAGATATTTCAATGACTTTATGCTGAGACTTGGTACTCCTCTCTTGCACTTGCCCAAAACTCCGTTAAATTTGCCATTTTTAATAGAGCTGTGCGGGATCCCGGATTTCCGGGGATTGAGGTAATTTCCTGATCCTAGCCTAATACCAAAATTTCAGGACAGGAAGTAAAAACTGCTGGTGTTTTTTTTAGTGAGTGTGTACTGTACTTCTGGTGAAGATAAGATATTGATTCTTGTTAATACAAGACTCCCAAAACTGGAATTTTTTTCATAGATTCAATTTTGCCAGACACTTTGAATTTGTCGATGATGCTGTTTTGTAGTTATACATTTAAACATTTTGTTTTTTAGTTACCATTAGTTCATTGCCTTAACGACACTGGCAGGGTCATAATTTGCTACATATTAGATTCAGTTGAGAGTTCCCAGTCACAATATTATGAAATGAAAAATTCTTTATCGTCGAAGACGTTTACAATTAGCTATCGACCATTCTCTCTGATGTTACAGTGGAGAGGAGCTGTTGATGACAGAGCTGATGTTCAATGGTGTGTTCAATGATCTGACAGTGCCGCAGTGTGTGGCGCTGCTCAGTACGTTTGTGTGTGACGAGAAGAGCTCAGAGAACCCGAGGATGTCGGAGGAACTGGCCGGACCACTCAGACAGATGCAGGTGAGTTAACAGAGCTGATGTTCAATGACCTGACAGTGCACAGTGTGTGGTAGCTGCTCCGAGTAAAAGTTTGTCTGTGGCGAAGAAGAGCTCAGAAACGCCAAGATGTCAGAGGAACTGGTGGGATCACTCAGGCAGATGTGATATTGAAGTGTCATCAGATATTAGTCTACTTGTGCATGCGCGCAGCTCAAACCCTTCACCTCTCTAATTTTGCAATTGCTAGCTACATTCTTCCTCTTCAGTTGCGAGGTGGATTACGTTGCTGTGTGATTACATCTCATGTCCAGGATTAATAATGGCATCGACAATTGAAAAAACCGCCAAATGTAAAGTGTGAAATTCAAACTTTTCCCGAAAGTCCGCGGCAACTGTTTATTGGGATCGAAAAGGGCTTAATCCATGTCAGGTATGCCAAGAAAGAAAAGACTACAGCCTGTCTTGGTGCAGTGATTATCACTTATTTCCATGTTTTTTGGTTTATAAAAGCAATCTGAATATATCATGAAGCGTAAGACGATTGGAAGGATAATATATGTAGGGGAAGCGTGTCGTGGCATAGAAAGGGTGATCCACGGGTAATAAGCGACTCTTGGAATGTATAGTAGGGGTGAAAAGGTGATTGGAACCTGCAGACCTTGGACTACTACTAAACATATACTAGTGATAAAAAAGCCTTGATCGTAAAGTGTCCTTGGCGACCATAATGGCTCTTTGAATGTATATCATGGGTTAACTTGATCAGACATTGGCGGACGAAAACAGCGAATGGAAAGTCATTGCAAGGTAATAAGCGGCTCTTAAACGGCAGTGATGGGACAGCGATTGGGAAGGTGCGTGGACTTGGAAACCCGCTTTGATACAGACTGTGGAGGCGTAAAATGACCTTCTGCGACAATGGAAGTGTACCGGAAGGGTATATTGCCAGGAAATATCGCATTGAATTTACACTAGAGGTACAGGATCCGTGACTTCCAATGAATTCCCTCGGGAATTTTATTTTCCGCTTGACGCTATCCTGGAAGTAACAAAGATTTCACCCCAGCGAGGAGTATTTAATTTTGTCTATTTTGTGTATCGGTTTTAGTAGGGATGAGTGGGTTCACCGGTTCCGTTCTTGGTTCCACAGGTTCTTGGACAGAGGCAAGAACCGGGAATCAGTATTTAAGTTGGTTTAAACCACGACCCCGATAGCGAAAGAACACATTGGGGTTAGGGGTGTCTGAGAGTACTGATGTATTGAATTCGGTTTGAGTATTACGCTAGTGAACTTGATTCGACTGTCGGTAGCTTCGAATTTGGTCCGGAAATTTGTCCGTGTTGAAACGGTGCTCCAGAACCGTGATTTCTGGCGTTAGAGGAAGTCAAAGATACGCCCATAAACGATGCTCAATCGTGGATTCACTTGGCGTTAGCGAGTCGGAGGTCGCCTTATGACGATGTCAATAAATATTTCACATGAGCGTTAGCGGGGAGTCAAAGATGCGCCCATAGCGATATCAAAGTCGATGTATTCTTATGACGTTAACGGGAAGTCGGTCGCCCTTGAAGCGTCGAAATCGTATGTAATTCACAGCGAAGGCGTAAGCTTGGAGTCAAGATGCGCGGTGAACGGTATCGAGGCGATGATTTCACCTTGAGGCGTTAAGCGAGGAGTCAAAGATCGTTCATGAAGCGGAGTCAGGGTCGTTATTTCACTTGAATTAGCGGGAGTCAAAGAAGATGCCATGAAACGGAACCGAGTACAATTTTCTCAGAACCGAGAACCGATTTTTTCTCAGAATAGAGCCGAACAGGTAAATTCAGGAAAATTATGGGTGTCTTAGATTCACTTCAGTATATACTAGTCTTGTCAATAGTTGCAATAGCAGAGTAGAGGGTCACTGTGTTAAAAAATACTTTTAGCGTATTTGATTAAAACAATTTTCCACCTATGCCATGATAGTTTATCCCTCTAGTCAAAATATTTAAACATTTTATTTTGTAAGTTTTTCTGCAATGTCATATTTTTGTTTGATATTTCCAGCTCGAAAATTTCGAAACTTCGAGCAGGAAAAAAAGAGATTGCGTTCCGCCGGGTTTGACCAATCATCCACCTAAATTTTCCAACCTACTTCTGTTGCCACCCTGCAGATTAACTAGGTTAATTCTTGAAAATTACAATGGTAAGTTAGCTAATTTCATCAAGATATGGGATAAGCAAAATTGTATCATTATGTCCACTTTTCATCCTATATAGCCTCAATGACATGAATTAGCTCAATTTAAAGGTAAAAAACTTTGCGATTGGAAATAACCAAAACATTTGAATCAATATCAAATAGTACAGATAATTTACAGTATGATCTTTCTAATCGGCCCTAAATTGAAAAGTGCCCGATGGTAGGCGCAGATTAGGAAAATGCCAGATGGTGCATTTCACTAAAGACTCAATTTGTCCAGGAATAATAATTCTTATGTTGAAGGATATTGATTGTTTCTTATTCTTCCTTATGTCTGTGTTGATCTTACCAAGCAATATTAACTTATCACCACTTACTAGTAACTTTGAAATCATGTACTTTTACTATGTCAAAGTAGCATGTTTAACGTTTTTTGTATATCTAAGCCTGTACTGAGCGGAAGCACACTTTGGTCCACACTTACACAGACAAGTAGAGACTTGAGACTGTACTGTATACTCAACAAGACCATTCTAACTTAATTATAATGATGTTTTGACATTGTGAACGGAAAGAAGAACAATATAGTTGTGACACAGACTGGATTTAGCCTAAGAGCTGAATATTAATATGATGTTGTTAGTTGAGGTTGCTCATTGAAGTCAAATCGATTACTCGAAATTAGCAGCAATAACAGAAATTTCACGAATAATAATGATTGGTCCACACATTACAGACAAGTGAGACTTGAACTTGTACTGTACTCCTCAGCAAGACCCAAATATCTTTAACTAATTATAATGATGTTTTGACACGGTGTGAACCGGAAGAACTAGAATATAGTTGTGACACAGACTGCGGATAGCCTAAGATCTGAATATTAAAATGTTGTTAGTTGAGGTTGCTTTCATTGAGATCAAATCGATTACTCAAGAAATTAGCAGCAATAACAGAAATTTCACAATTTGTTTTCTCTGTGTTTTAGGGAGTATAATTCGCTGCATGAGAAGATTAGAAGAGATACTGAGACAACTCGTGCAAGCGTCTAAGAACATAGGAAACACAGACCTAGAAAACAAATTCAGTGAAGCCATCAAGCTTATGAAGAGAGACATTGTTTTTGCAGCAAGCTTATATCTTTAAAAGATACTTTGACATTTTACTTATTGTACATAATCAGAATTGATAATATAAAAACCACATTTCCCCAGTGTTTGTGGGTTGTTTTGTTTGAAATTATGGTGTAAATAAAATACTTTTATGTTTTATTTCTTTACTGTTAGCTAGTTTGTACATTTGTGTGTATATTTTGGCTAGATTTTGAGACATGATAATACTTTTTATATAAAGTTGTAAATATTGCAAATAAAATACTTTTTACTATAGTATTTGAGTACTTTGTTTCCTTTGTACTAAATTAACTACCTACATCTGAGTTTCACCTGTAATGCAAGATGATGTAATTTAACACAATACCTTTTATAAGTGAATTTTCTTTGAAAACAGAGCTATTTATTTCTCTCGCCAAATAGAACAAACATCATTGAAAGGTGCGGTTTGTGGTTTTTAAAATATCATTTTAAATAAAAACAAGACTATGCCTGTATATATTAATGTAATTATAAAGTCATTAAAGAATACTGTGACCATTCTGTATGTACTTTGCCTTCATTAATTTAAAGGAGAAATAAAGAATATTCTATTCTATATTTTGCAACTTTAGTTGCTTATTCATAGCCTATACAACAAACTATCAGGCTATAAATAAGCAATGAAAGTATAAAATTAAAAAAATGAAGCAGCCCGCTGGAAATCTTGTAGAAGGAGAATTAATATGAAATAATTTGTATACATAAAGCTACCTAAGATTCAGGCCATCAGGGAATTTCGGTTTTGTGATTACTTGATAGGAATTAGGATTGTTCCAAACTTCTTAAATAGGCCACACTTGAGTTTTGTTTTTTTGATAGATTTGTTTGACCTTATATAAATTTTCAAACGTGTCTTGATGTTGCAGACAGTGTAGCACTAAGGGTTTCGTTCTATCCATGTGTTTGAAATCAAAGTTCTATCAATTCTCACTCTTAATGTGTTAGTTGTGGATCCTATATAATCTTTTGGACATTTTTGGCATTGGATTTGGTATACGACATTGCGAGATTAAGAAGTCAAGTTGTTTTGGATTTTGATTTGTATTGCTACTTGTGGCGAATTGGTTGATGTCCATCTGCTTACAAACTAGGCATCTCGGTTTATTGCATGGATGGGATACCAATAGTGGACAGTCATTTTGAAGATGAAATTTTGAAAATAGAAGTTTAGGCTTTAAAAGTTTATTTTTTAATGTAGGTGGGTGTGGGTGTTTGTAGACTTTACAAGAACATGTCTTAAAAATATGATTGGTTACTGAGACCAATAAAATATTATTGATTTTATGTAGGCAAGGTGGTATTGAGTTATCAGTTTAGGCATATCTTCATCAAATTTATTCCTTTTCTGGGTAGGTTTTTTATTTTTTAATGTATTTTATCTTGTTATTAATCAGCTATAAAGGATATCCTCTATCACGTAAGGCAGCTGTAATGGTTTGAGTGTATTCATCTAGATGCTGACCTTCACTGCATAACTTTGAACCTCGTGTTACTAAATTTTAGGGTATTGATTTTTTACATGGTGTGATAGTGTGAATATTGAGTAGTTTGTGTTTTACTAATTTAGGGTTGAGGCATCCAATTTATATGTCAATGTCGAGAAATGTAACTGAATCAGTTGATTGATATGTTCCAAAGAAATTGATATATTTGTATTGAAATTAAATAAGACTAATATTATAACGCCATATATTAACCTTCAGAAATTAAGCATCCGAGGTTACCTCGGGTACCAGGTTCTTTAATCAAATCGCCTAGAAAAGAGCCAAAACCTGTGAATCCATGTATCTTTAGGCTTTCTTTCTTAGAACAGGATAAAATATAATTTAGCCACTTACAGCCGATTTGGATTAGTTTTTAACTGTTTATATTAGAGCCTGGAGTAACTTCCCGTCGCCCTCCTTGGATGCAGACAACCGAGTTAACCTCGTGCGACCCTGCTTGTAGCTGGTGAATTCATCGATATCATTCTTTTTAGTTTTATGGTTCGAGTTTCATTTCACCAATTGCTTTTAATTCTAAAAAAAAGCGATACAAATGCCATATTGTAACAACAACGATGTTTTGCCATTTTCACCAAGGTTTAACCCACCTGAAGTAACCTCGGTAGCCCTATCCGCTTTGAAAATCCATGCCTTTGGAAGGTTAATGTAATTATAAGAATACTGTGACCATTCTCTATGTGCTTTATATATTAATTTGGAGAAATAAAGATATTCTATTCTATATTTTGCAACTTTGTTGCTTATTCATGGCCTATACAACAAACTATCAGGCTATAAATAAGCAATGAAAGTATAAATATAAAAAAAATGAAGCAGCCAGCTGGAAATCTTGTAGAAGGAGAATTAATATGAAATAATTTGTATATACATAAAGCTACCTAAGATTCAGGCCATCAGGGAATTTCGGTTTTTTGTGATTACTTGATAGGATTGTTCTGTGTAGCTGGGCCACACTTGAGTTTTGTTTTTTGATAGATTTGTTTGACCATACATAAATTTTCAAACGTGTCTTGATGTTGTAGACAGTGTAGCACTAAGGGTTTCGTTCTGTCCATGTGTTTGAAATCAAAGCGGTGGCCGGTCATTCTCACTCTTAATGTGTTAGTTGTGGATCCTATTTAATCTTTTGGACATTTTTGGCATTGGATTTGGTATCTCACACATGCGAGATTAACAAGTCAAGTTGTTTTGGATTTTGATTTGTATTGCTACTTGTGGCGAATTGGTTGATGTCCATCTGCTTACAAACTAGGCATCTCGGTTTATTGCATAGCCAGGATACCAATAGTGTACAGTCATTTTGAAAATAGAAGTTTAGGCTTTAAAAGTTTATTTTTTTAATGTAGGTGGGTGTGGGTGTTTGTAGACTATACAAGAACATGTCTTAAAAATATGATTGGTTACTGAGACCAATAAAATATTATTGATTTTTTGTAGATCAGGGTGGTATTGAGTAATCAGTTTAGGCATATCTTCATCAAATTTATTCCTTTTTCTGGGTAGTATTTTTCCGGTTTAATGTATTTTATCTTGTTATTTATCAGCTATAAAGGATATCCTCTATCACGTAAGGCAGCTGTAATGGTTTGAGTGTATTCATCTAGATGCTGACCTTCACTGCATAACTTTGAACCTCGTGTTACTAAATTTTAGGGTAATGATTGTTTTACATGATGTGCGTGACAGCTTTGATAGTGTAGATATTGAAATTAGTTTGTGTTTTTTTACTAATTTAGGGTTGAGGAATCCAATTTATATGTCAACGTCGAGAAATGT
The DNA here is from genome assembly GCA_018831715.1 of Matsumurasca onukii. Classification (NCBI taxonomy): domain Eukaryota; kingdom Metazoa; phylum Arthropoda; class Insecta; order Hemiptera; family Cicadellidae; genus Matsumurasca; species Matsumurasca onukii. The sequence continues at coordinate 71,213,341 of CM032058.1, read as the reverse complement.
AACTGAATCAGATGATTGATAGGTTCCAAGAAATTGATATATTTGTATTGAAATTAAATAATAAAATTGATTTCAACCCCATATATATTATACTCAAGATGGAAGAAGAATAATAAGAACTTATATACACAAAAACTACCAATGGTTCAATTGATTTGACCCAGTATAAACTGAACAATAAGTTTAAAAATTTTAAAAGATTCTTTTTAAATTCTAATTGATTAAAGTTGGGATTTGACTTTGAAATCTATAAATGACCACCATTTTGAAATTTGATAAGTTACATAAAAAATAGTGATGCCAAATGTTACTCAGAAAGTAAGTAAGGTTTATACCAAATTTCACAAAAATATCTCAAAGGTATTAAGTTATTCCTTATTTTCTAAAATTTACCAAAATGGCAGATTGCTGCTAAACTAAGCCGAAATGAAAAAAATGCTATTTGACATTTTCGATTTACTTTTGTATGTAGAATCCGATTCTGCATAGCGCTTTCCACATTTTGTGACACCCTGTATTTTTAATTTTACGGACTACGTAGGACCACTTTAGTCAGTTACCGTTTCTGTCTTTCTTCTTTTTCTCAGCCCAGTACTTCTTCATCCTTTCTGAGCGCATTCTTTCTTCACCGCTCTTACCACTCTTCTTTTCCCCTTATTCTGTTTTAACTGTAGCCTTGTTTGTTTGTCTTTTAATACATTGAATGTGTCTGTTTTTTCTTTAAGATCCTCTACAGTTATGTCTCTCATGTCTTCCTTTAGCTCAGTGATCCATCTAATTTTGCTCTTACTACTACACAGTTTTTCTATTATCTTTCTGCTTATTCTATTTTCAGGTGTTCTTAAGAGATGTCCTAGAAACAATATTACCTAGTTTTTGTTTTATTGTACAATAATTGTCACAGGTTCTATTTCCTTGTAAACAGTTTTATTTGAAGCTAATCTTCATACTCCATCTACTTGGTAGTGTTTGTTTATACTAGTTCTTATTATTCTCCTTTCCATTTTGAATATAATATATACATATAATATATATATATATATTATTCCATATAATATATACATATATAATTCCATATAAAAACCGGTAGTGTGGGTAATACAAAATGATAAAAGGTACTTTATTGTCCTTTGTTCTTTACCAATATATTATTGATGTAATATATAATATATATATACATACATTTTTCTGTACACAGTAAATAAAAAAGCAAGTTTAAAAATAGGCTTATATTTTGCTATTTCTAGCTTAGTTGTAGCCTGAACATTGAAAACATAAAACACTTTTCAACAAACAACAATAAATATGTACACAAGCTACATGTTTTTTGAAGACATTAGCGTATGTTGAGCCCATCTGGTTGTCTTGACTTTAAAATTAGTTAATGAACAACCTCCGTATTTTGCAGTTTTATATCTGTAACATGTTTTGGTTCTTCAGGGAATCAGACTTTTCCAAATATACCGCTTTGTGTGTAAATCCTTCTTCCAACGACTTAACATTGTGGAGTACAGTAGTTTAAGGCGTCAGCATTTGTGATCAATTATACGAATGGAGTGTAGATAAAATTGTAACTATAAGAACAAACTAATCAAAATGGCCAACCTGCAGATGTGTTCAAATAATGCAGTGGCTACAGAGTAATGACAAGTTGGGAAATAATATTGAGAATATACTAAAGTTTAAAGTTTTGTGCCAAGTATGTCATAATCTAAATCCTAGAGATTAATTTTCGGGGAACAATACTTGTAATGTATGATACCATTGAGTGTTGTTTGTGCGAAATTTAAGGTCTAAGGAGATTTGAATTTACATCTATGTCCAAGAGAACAACTTGTAACTTTAAAAATTTTAAGCGTGATTTATGTGTCATGTACAATGTACCGGAAAATCTCATATATCACCTATTTAAAAATAACTTTAGACTAACATAGACAATAGAAAATAAAAAGAAGAGAAGCTTTGATATTTTGTATTTTAATATGTTTTCAAGGTGGTTAACAAGGAGGGAGGAGGTATAAATTGAGTTGAAATAAAAAAAAAATAAAAAAATTGTGAAAATAAATGAAAATTTCCAGTTGATGTGGAGCCATTAACATTATTTTTGTTTTCAGAGAATCGACACTAAACATATAAAACCAAAATATTTAAAATAACTTTAATTAGAGTGTACACAAATGAATGAAAGCTGAAGGTCGGTTGAAGGCTGAACGGTCAAAGTTCTATGCACAATACCATATATAGTCTCCAAGTACAATTTTGTCTGAAATCTGACAAATGGTGTACCAAAATATGTCCACAATTTGAAACAAATCAGTATAACTTTTATTGCAGAAGATCTTAGGAAATCAGTATTAGAAAGCGCCTTTAAAAGAAGACCGCAACGACCAAGAGTCTTATGATTAACGTTAGATTAGATTAGATGGGGAAAATTTGTGGTTCAAGACCACGCGCACGTCAACCCTTTGGTTTATTGTGCTGGCTCCCTGTTCTCCTAATTAGGCAGCCCCACCCCCGTTTGCTTACAAAGCTCGAGGATCGCGCTACCCAATTCTGATGGGTGTAACTCCTGCCACTCACGAGACTCTAGAAGACCCCTTCTCCTGGCCTCCAGGGACTCGCATTCAATAAGAATGTGTTTTGCGCTCAGGAGTACGCTCACATAGCCTACATCTGGTATCTCCTGTGTAGAGACCCATTTTTGCTAGGTGATTTCTGAAGTGCCCATGACCTGTGATATACGATATTACCAGTCTGATGTTCTGACGACTAAGACTGGTCAGATGTTTGGTAAGTATCCTTGATGGATTCTTGACTAAAAGTTAAACATGATTACTGTTACCATAATTATCTTCTTCCGTTCGGAAATTCAATTTTGGATAAAGATTTTGTTTCCAAAACCTGACATATTGTACCCTTTTTAACACTGCCTCGTCGCGCATCTTCTTCGTCGATCACGAATCTTTAACCCTTGTTGCCGTTTCTTGTTCCGTTGAAAGGCTATTTTTTCATCGAAAATATTAAAAATCTTGTGCTTAGGGAAAAGTCTTGCACCTGAAATTATTGACGGTTTTTCGTAGATATTTCTTGAACGGAACTACGGTAACGGGGGTTGAAAATTCGTGTTCAGCGCGCCGAGACGGTTAAAAAATGTATAATCTGGCAGGTTTTGGAGAAAAAGTGTTTTACCACAAATTTTCGGCAAAGGTTTTAAAAAGGGACTTGAGATTGAAGTCCCGCCCTGGGCCCGGCCCAGAGATGTGGTGGCCCTGCTCAAGGGACCCTTTAGTTAAGATGCCTAACATTTAATAATCTATTTCTCACGTGTTCTTAATGCCTTTTGTCCAATTTAATTCACATCAAGGTTCATTTTAAATTTGTACAATGAGAATTTGTCTAAATTTAAATGTAACATTACTGTTACTCATATAGATTTTCAACTACTGTAATTGTAAGAGTTTTCTTACATATTATGTAAGATATTGAGTAATTTAAAATGCTTAATGCAACCAAAGCCATTTGTAAGACCAAAAAGACATTAAGGGTTTTCTTTTCATATCTATGTTTAAATAGGTAATTTATATAAAAATGTTGGTTGCTTCGATATTACTTAGTTTAGAAACGAATAAATTGTAACAATGTTGACGTATGTATTACAGATCAGAGAAATTACTATAGTTTAAATTATTCCATATCAGTTGTTCGGACCACCCGTTCAGTTTCTTCCTCTGGTTTTCTCTCCAGCTTTGACTCCCACAGTTTCCCTTCGTCCTTGATTCGTTCCTTCTCCACCCTCCACTTCTGTGCCTCAGTCTGTGTGTTGTCTCGCCATTCTTTCCACTCAGTGTCTGCTCCTTCCTTCTTTCTGTCAGTCATTCTTTTCTCTGCATCAGTTAAGGTTCCGTCTAGCCATTTTCCCCACTCGTCCGCGACGTTTGCTATGTTTGAAGCCCAATCCACCCACTCTTGTGCAGACTTGACATCCATCGGGCTCACAGATCCCGGAATCTTCCTAGCTCTAGGAGGAGTTTCAACTCCTCTAGCTTTAGCCGTTTCTCGGGCCACTGTGCCAGAACTTAACTTCTGTATCTCAAGTGTACTGCCGGTTTTTGGTTGGACCTTGAACGCTTTCCCGGGACTCTTGCTTGGCATTAACCCCGGTTTGGGCTCTGCTGCTCCCAAGACATACTCTGTCCAATGAGCCACTCTTGAAGCAGCATCATCAAGTTCATCTTGTGTCACATCCATTTCTCTACCGTCCATCATCTTCCTCATTCGTTTGTCCACCACTCCTTTCACCATTTGTTGTCTGTCTGTTCTTCTATCTTTTGGAATACCAGCGATGTCTTCTTTGACAAGATCTAGAATGTCACCATAAGGTGTCTTTTCTACTTGTTTTGGAGCCCTTTCTGGCTCCTTTTCTTCCTCAAGTGGCTCTTCTACTACAGGCTCTTCAAATACTTCCTCAGCCTCCTCAATTTCTTCAACAGGCGCTTCTTCAGCTCCAACTTCTTCCTTAGCTCCTTCTTCTTCTCCTGTAGCAGGAACTTCTTCAGGTGCAGCTTCCCTGGTGCTCCTTCTTCGCCTTCTTCGGCTACAGCTGGAGGCGCTTCTTCTGTAGGTGCTGGTGGAGGAGTTTCTTCTTCAGTAGGTGGTGGCTCTTCAGCTGATGGTGGAGGCTCCTCAGCGGGTGCTGGTGGCTCCTCAGCAGGTGCTGGTGGCTCTTCAGCAGGTGCTGGTGGTTCTTGAGCAGGTGGTGGGGCAGATTCCTCAGCAGGAGGTGGGGCAGCTTCCTCAGTAGGAGGTGGGGTTGCTTCCTTAGTAGGGGGTGGTTCTTCAGCAGGTTCTTTGCCAGGTGGTGGTGGTTCTTCAGCACGAGGTTGTTCTTCAACGGGTGCTGGTGGAGGCTCTTCCTCCTTTGGTTCTGCTTTCTCAGGTTCTTCAGCTGGGGGCTCTTCTTGAGCTGCTGGTTGTTCCTCTGGCTTCTCTTCTAACTGATCTCGCACTGCCACTTTTTCAGTGGGTTCTTCTTCCTTGGGTTTGTCCTTTGCTTCCTCTTCTTTTTCTTCATCCTCTTTTTCTGGTTCATGTTCTTCCTCCTCCTCTTCCTCCTCTTCCTCTTCTTCTTCAGCTTCTTCTTCAGTAATAGTAACTCTTTTCTTTAAGGGCTTATCAATATCTTTCAAAAGGTCTTCAATCCAAAGAGCTAACCGGTCCGCAACTAAAACCATAACTTTCTGAATTTTGGTTTTGGGATTTTGTAGTGTTGTTTTCTCTCCAGTGAGGTTGCACAGAGAATTCAATATTTTCTCAGCTATTCTCTTCACTCTAGGTGTTCTGCGAGTCATTTCAGCATACCCACAATGTATTGCTCGATTCTTTTTGCAAAAATATCTGAAAACTCTTTAACCCATTTGTATTTGGGACCAAGGCTCATGATATCTTTGGATTTCTTCCTCTTACATATATTTTGTTTTCCAATACAACTTTTGCAGTCAATAAAATCCTCAGCTTCCCTTAAAAATTACGCATTGAATCAGTTTACTGTAATTGTTAACTATGATAAAAATACTTGCCAAAGTCAAAGTGTCTTATAGTTTTTCAAACTATGAGGAGCTTTTTACTTACTCGATTGACATCCCAAATTCATTCACCAGAAAATCTATCAGTCTGCAAGTTATTTCAGGAGACATGACATCCCACATGTTTTCAACAAACTCATCAGCAAAACTGTAAAATAAATCTAACAATGAAATCTACAACAAAACTAAGTTCCAAAACTAAAAATCTGCCTTCAAACACAAATTCTAGATACATTATTTAGAAATGTATCATTAAAATTATGTGTTACTTTAATGCCTTCAAGATTGATTGCAAAATATTGAAAGTACATTGAGTAACCTTCCTAAACCCTTCCAATGGAAGGGATAACTAAGGTAAAAATGAATACCAAGAAAAAATATGCGCACTGAAGTTCTTTGTTTAACGTTTGTTATTGGCAATAGTAGAATTCTCAAGGTTGAAATATTATTGGTTGTGTAATGTTTTAGGTTACGTTTCACTTGTAGATGGAATCAGATTCAGATCCTGAAACGTTAAGATTTTTGGTTATCTAAAAATCTCTGAACAACGTCCACAGTAATAGGGCACTGAAATGTTCCACCACAGGTCACAATATTTTAACTTTCAAGTATACTTTCAAGGGAGTTAGAAAAATAGAAACATAACAATTTCTTTAACAAAAAAATTAATTACTTACTCTCCCCCTGCGTCAGGACTGACTTCTGAGCACAGTTGAGTTTCAGACCTCATCCTTTTACATTTTTTCTTCTTTTTAGATTTATTAACATTTGTCTCCAACTCTGGGTTATCACAGTCAGCCTCTCCCATCCAGCGATACCTATTCCACAAGTGTCAACAGTTACCCACTGATCTCAATATGACAATCACTAGTCAAACATCATTTGCATCACATTGTTTCACTGAGTTTGTTACTGCATTGAGACTGAGTCGAGGTTTTCGACTAACAACTTTAAAAAACATTATTTAAAAGTGAAAAGAAAATCTGACTGCTGGCTGGTGTCCCAGAGATGGGGTATGGATGTTTTTATAGCCCATGCAGTAGACAGTGAGATACGTTACCTTTGACACTTTGATTTTAGACACCGACCACTCCTAGAGGGTATTTTAAAGTGAATATGAGATTAAAGTTGAGAGTGTTGAGTGTTTCGATGGATGATGAGGTGTAGTCTTGTTACAAACTAGGGGCGACTGTTCCCCAGATTGGGTCATTAATTAATAGCCCGACGACCAATGGAATGGACCAACAGTTTTAACGAGACTTCCAAACCACGGGATATTACTATAGGTATTTTACAAGAAAATATCACCAGGGCAGGCACATGTGTTCACACTCGGCACTACTTTAGCTTTAGACAGACACCAACCAAACTCAAGACTGTTTAAGAAACACTTTTATTTAACTGGTCTAGTTACAGACAGTTTATAACTAAAGTCATCAACTAAGTCATTCTCTTTAGAATCTCTTTATTAGTATTCATTAAATCTTAATTTGCTCTAAAAATCATAACAAGACCAACGGCTTAACGTGACTTCCAAATCACTGTGTTATCCATAAAGCAGTCAATACGGGTAAAGGAAAACAACAAATAAAAAGTCACTAACCCTTTTGGAGTTGCGAGCAGATCCACGTATTGTTGATGAGTGAGGCACTCTCTCTCTACAAGTTCTTCCTTGAAGTGAAGGTGGACACAGGGTTCATACACCACAGCTTTCCTGTCAGGGGGAGTCACCGGGGGCACATACTTGCCAGCTTTTCGCTTCTTGCGAGACTTTGTCTGCTGTGGCGGCGACTGTTGGTAGCACTGACAACACGGTGGGGGTGGCATTGGGAACGGCTGACACTGATATTGATGGTTCATGTCTGGGCAACACTGGAAAAGTAGCTCATTAATTAGTTTGAACTGAGGGACTCGGTTCTAGACTTCTAACCGTTGGTTTCTTTAATTTATTTAAACTCCTAAACTTTAAAAATACTGAAAACTTATATGACAAAAAAATGTAAGCTGCATAAAATTATAAAACCGATAAATTTGTGTAACTTACCAAGTAATTCATGTTGTTTAGTTATTCATGTAGTTATCCTGAAAATAAAAAGTGACAAATATTACCAAACTTAAAAAGTTAGTGTACCCTTTAGCGAACTATTATAATTTCAATCAACTGGATTATGTTTAAGACATGTATGCCATTAGTCATGGTTGGGATTTTAAAAATATTAATAAAATAATCAAACTTGTAACTTGTTAAATCTTAATATCTCTAAAAGTGTTCACGAGTCAGCGCTTTATTTAGGCACTTGATGCTGAAATTATTTCCAACCACTTAAATAAAAGATATTTTTAAGTGTTGTAAATTGTAAAAAATAATTGATTTTCATTTAATAGGTAGTAAAAAGTATGACAATACTGCATATTTCTTGCAATGGGAATTTCTGTATTACCGGTAATACAAGAACATCAATAAAGTAAGGTGAATCCTACAGGTTCATGGAATAGTTCCAAGCAATAATATTTCTTTCCTTTTAAGATACATGTTCAACAATACAGTAGTTTGTTGAACTGGCTATCTATGAAAGTAGTATCATTACTAGCCAATAGGATTTACTGTGAATAAACTTACCTGTAAAACTGAAAATGTAATTTACTGAACAAATTTGCTGTGGTGTTCTGTGTGTGGAGTGATATTTTTGGTAAAATTATAGTAAATATTTACATGTTTTGTTAACCATGTGATTGATACACACACAAAAAATATATAAACCGACTCAAGCAGTATTCTATTGTGTGATCATTATAGTGTATAAAGTAATCAAAATCAGAACTATTTAAATAATTTTTTAACTGGTCTGAGGTGTCGAATTTGTTCTTATTTTGCATGGCCAGCACAGAAATGGCTGTCAAAAGTTTAAAGTTGAATTTCGAATGTATAAATACTTTTATTTATTCCTTTAATTTTTTCTTCCTAAGATTCCTTTTTGGTTAGTTCAAAATTGTATGTATCAGTTTGGAAATATGCAACACAAGGTCAATGGTAATACAGTACTCACAATTTCAAATAAATTGTATTGTTTGAATTGCCTATTATATGAAATAATAACAGAGTTCATTATGATTGCTATAAAATGAGTTCATAGTTTGACAGTTTGCTATCTGGCACGTTGCTATTAAAATTCAATTCTAGTTAAAATGATTATACACAGTCCATTCAAAGCTATGGCATACACATAATTATTAAAACTTATCATTTATGATCGTTCTACAATATACTGAATAACTAATTTTCTAGTCATATTTTAAAACCAATCCTCTTTATTTACAAATTAACAAAATCAATTCCCTGTTTTTTATATTAAGTTATTTGTCACTGCAAATATATGATCACAAATAATAAAAATGTTACATTTATGTGAATTCACAAAATGTTAAAAACTATGTATTTTACTGAGTCTCTCTTGTGTTTCTAGTTCTTTGTTGATAGGTCTGTTTTCTAGCTTCTTATTCCAGAGCCTTCCTTCATCTTTAATCTTTTGTTTCTCTAGCCTCCATTTCTGAGCCTCTCTGGCTCTTCCATCCCTCCAGTTCATCCATGCATTGTAATCTTCTGAACCACGCTTATCTTTGGCCAAGTGAGTTTCAACTTCTTCTAACGTTGAGTCCAACCATTTACCCCACTCTTGCCCTATGTTTGCAGCTCCTAAAGCCCAATCTGCCCAGTCCTTCCCGGACTTCAAGTCTATTGGAGACATTGTTCTAGGAACTATTTTCTTCCTGATCGGAAGCTCTACTCCCCTGACTTCTGCCACTTTCTCTGCAACTGTAGTGGAACTCACTTTATTCACTTGCAACTGGCTTCCTTCCCCCTGAGTTATTTCGAAGGCAGAACCTTGGCGTTCATAGATTGGTGTTACTTCCGGCATTTCTTCAGCTGCTGCTAGAATTTTCTCCACCCAGTTAGCCACCACGGCGGCTGTTTCATCAATGTCATACTTTACTAAGCTACTTAAAGACTGTGCAAGCTTTTCCTTAGCAATTTTTTCCAACCTTTTGTCGATTACTTCTTTCATTGCAATCCTTCTGTCTGATTTTTCGTCCAGGAATGAAATCCTGGCAATATCCTCCTTTAACAAATCTAAAACATCTACTGGTAGCGTTTGTTCTTCAGTTTCAACACTCTCGACAGGGGAAATATTTTCAGAAGGCTCCTTATCAAATTCTTCCAGCTCTTTAAAAGCAAATTCTTCTCCTTCCATATCTTCCTCCAACTCTTCCTCGTCTACTTTCTCAGATTCTTCTCCAACACTCTCTTCTTCTTCATCGGTTTCCTCTAAAGATTCCATTTCAGATTCTGATTCAGCCTCAGACTCTTCCTCGGCTTCAGCTTCTTCATCAGATTCAACTTGAGTTGAATCTTCCTCATCTTCCTCTTCCTCTACTTCGTCATCCTCTACCTCGTCATCCTCTACTTCATCATCCTCTTCTTCCTCATCCTCTAATCCCTCATCCTCTTCTACTTCCTCATCGTCAGTTTCCTTTACTGACTCTTCTTCGGCTTCTGATATGTTTTCTTCTAGAGTTTCAGAGTTTTCTTCTTTGTCCTCTTTGCTTTCATATTTAGATTGTTCTTTTACAGACCCACCCTTTTGTTTTTCTGGTGCTATTTTCTCAGCTTTTTCTTTTTGCTCAACTCTTTCTCCACTGCCGTCTTCTTCTCTCTTAATATCAGAAACAGTTGAAATAGACGATTGTGATGTTTTTTCAAAATCACTTTCTGAAGAAGATGATTCCGATGGTGATAATGTCACTTCTCTTGGGAGGGGTTTACAAATCACGATGTCCTCCATTTTCTGTTCCAGTTCTGTTAGAGTTGCATCTATCCAGCTGGCCATTTGGTCTGCTATCACCACCAATGATCTCTCTACTCTCGAATTTGCTGAGTTTAAGTCAGTGTCTTCTCCTGTTATTTTACACAACCTCTCCAAAACAGTTTCAGTAATTCTTTTGGATCGTGCCGTTCTATTAGACATCAATACATTCACAACAAAAGTTGCTAGTTTATCAGCAATTTCCTTTGATACTTCTTTTATCCATTGGTTTCGTGGACCAATTTTCACTGTTGGCTCGTATTTTTTCAAACAGATTCTTTTTCTTCGTAACTCTCTCTGATACTGAATGAACCTGTCTACGTCCCTGCAACAAGAAGCTGTGTGTTAAATGCTGTTTGATATTAACATTGTTGTCTAGGCCACACAGAGTATATTGTGGCCATTTGGGCAAATGCCAGAAGGGCCAGTCTGTTTTGGACCAAAACCTTTGAGTCGACATTTCCACTATTTCATGTTCAATTAACTGTTGTATTTCTTTCATCAAGGAAACAAATTCTCTCTAAATATTTTGTTGAACAATATATTGCGTTATTTAACTACTTGGTCTTTGGTCTAAAATTTTACGAAAGAAATAGTGGACCAAAATAATTCATAGACCAAACCGAAACTTGCAACCAGTTCTTTCTCACCTGCCGGGCGAGTATGCAACCATCACACCATCCATTCTTTTCTGGATTCTATCAAATGTTTAGCGTTTTAATGTAGCCAACATTTAAGTAGCACTGTTCTTACAGATACAACGAGCAAAATTATAAAGTGAAAAGTGACCCTTTTGAATGAAATGATGAAGTAGGCCCTCTTACATTTTCGGGACGCCCAGATCATCGATGAGGACACAGCGGAAGTGGTCGATCATCTGGGGAGTCATCACCTTCCAGGCAGCGTCCAGGAAATCATCCACAACCCTGCGACCACAGATCAAAGTAAGAATTTGTGTTATACAAGGTTATAAGAAGAAAAGAATCCATTCATTAAAAATACTTTTTTTCTTTTTGCTACAAAACCAACTGCTTTTGAGACATATAATGGCGTGCTAAAGTCGCACTATTATTCCCAGAGAAATATACTTTTGTTTTGATGATCTTTTAGTCCCTATGGAGAAAAGATAATTTTCATAATATTTATGTTGCACAGACATCAGCTAATCCAATAAGATTGTTTTCTATGTTAACACTGACTAAGTAAACCAGTGTGACAGCTGTTCATTTTAAACAATATAAACCAACCTGGACTCAGTTAAAAACCATGACAAAAAGTCTATCATTTGTCCCAAAAGTCACTTTTCGATTCTTGCGTCTCGGACATTAAACTTGAGCTTATATATTTAAAAGCTTCACTTTAAGACAGAGTGATAAAATATACTGTCAATATTGAACTTAACGAAAAAATCAAATAATAAATAGCATGTCGTTTCTAAATTGTGCTACAGTATCCTGAAAGTAACAGGCTAACAAAACATTGAAAGTAACAAATACTCACTCTTTACATGTGTTATGTTCTTTACTAACGCCTTTTTCATCGTCGTTACTGAAATAAAAAAATGTATTTTATTAGAAACAAGTACAATAATTGTATTTGTTCAATAAGTAATCAAATAATATCAATTATTTGATACTCTGGTTTATTAACACCCTTTAGTTGTACTTAACTACAACATAGTTAATCACAGCAAAGGAATATTCAGTTCAGAAGAAATATTGACACGTTGACTTTGGGAAAGTTGTGTAATTGGTAAATATTATTAATTACAACTAAAACACTAGTGTGAGGTTAAAAGCAAATGTATCATTAAATAGTTAATTTGTACGGAAGCTAACTGATTAAATATAGTGTGACTTACATGATACTATTCGTGTAAGGCAAGCTAGCATATTTGTTCAAGAGATTGAAACGGATGGTTTTTATTAACAAGTTCGAAGATTGGTTAAACTAAATTCCTACGCACATCGATGTTTATTTAAAGCAGAATTAATTTTTGGTGAATAACTGCACTGTTTGAGTAGTTCTAAATGTAACAACATCAGATTTATGTGGGATTATAGATCTATATAAATAAAATAAGACTTGTGTCTGTACATTGCAAAGAATCAATCAGTTCATGGTTATTTGGTGTTTATATACTTTGCATAAACCGAAACTGGCGTCAAAAAAATTCCTGTCTGTAACGTGTTTAAGGCATCTTGGACCGCTTATAACTCAGAATCGACTGGAGCTATGGCGGTGAAACTTCGTTTAAGGGTTAAGCCTATCACGCAATGTGTCTTTAGTTATATTTTATACCCATAAAACATCCACAAAATAAATTGCGAGGGACCAAAGTGGACACTGAGCACGTTTTTAAGGCATCTTGAGACCATTATAACTCGAAATCCGCTGAAGCTATGGCGGTGAAACTTCGTTTAAAGGTTAAGCTCATTACACAGTGTGTCTTTAGCTATACTTTATACTCATAAAGCATCCAGAAAATAAATGGCGAGGGACCAAAAGTGGGCACTGAACACGTTTTTAAGGCATATTGGAACGATTATAACTCAAAATAGGCTGAAGCTATGGCAGTGAAACTTCGTTTTAAGAATTTATTCCGTTACGCAGTGTGTCTTTAGGTATCCACAAAATAAATTGCAAGGGACCAAAATGGGCTTTAATTAAAATGTTTTGTCAGCGCAGTACTACGCTTCACAGCCTAACAGCTTTTTCAATATGGCTTCTTCGTTTACCGACCTCCCCGTGGTGAAGCTGGATAGTTATGTATTTTATCTACGTGTACTTCACAGTTGGCGTAGGTCACGAACAGACATCATATTATTAAACTTTATTGTTACACTATAAATCAAACACAACCGTTCAAAGAACAGGTACGTCTTTAAGAACAGCTAGGAAACTTTAAGGCCACTTCACACAACATGAAGGAACAGGTGTAAGGATCGGTAGTTTAATGCGCCAGTACCTGAGCAACAGCCTGCCGTTGTACAAAAATACTTTAAAGTCATAATACTATAATATTTAATCCGTGGCGAAGCACGGGCGTCACAGCTAGTTTCAACTATAAAGAATGAGTTGTTTCAAGAGCCAGCACAGTTTATAAACAAAAATGTGTCAGCTGAGAATTTGTAGACAAGAGTCTCCTGATGGATGGCGAGGGGGTTGTTTGTTTACATCCTGCACAGACTGTCTCTGATGAGTGTTTATAAATCTCTAGTGATAAGGAGGTTCTGTATCTGCGCAGACTGTTTGGGGTTGTAAATTAACTGGCTTGTTGAAAGATTGGCCCAGTTCTGTGTCAGCAACATAGCAGCCAGACTGATCACTGTGTGAACATGAACACGCTCACAAGCAATAAAGCAGGCCCAGGTCCCAGGGTGAGGGCAGTGCATTCCACACTCCTACAGGTCAGCCGTCATTACTGTGCACTTGGAGGCGCGCGTGGCGGGCGGGCGGCGGTTGACGGGGTATGAGGAGGGGGTACTTTTCTAAAAACATTGGCTCGCGACTGGAGCTGCCCGGTCTCACGCTTCAGCCTGACTTATGCCGGATAAACATTTCCGGCTTTTCAGAAATAAATAAAATAAAATATATATTGGTCGATTGCATCCCAATAACGTGCCGCGATGGCGCGATAGCCAGGCAAGTGTGAATCGGTGCAGTCGATGTTTTCAGAGTGACTAGTAGCGGCTCGGGTAAGTGCACAGTAATAGCGGTTGAGCTGTACAGTATGGAAATGACTAGAATTTGGTAATTTCTGGGTTGAAAGTTACGCAATTGGGAAAATCAATCCCTAAATTAAGTACAATGAACGAATATTAAAATCAAAGAAATCAATAATTATCAAACGTCCCTATTTGTGCTTGAAAATGCCAATTTCGAGTTCCCACACTGAGACAAGCTAGGCGATACGTCTAATAGTTTATTCATCTATATTCTAGTTCTTCCGGTTCACACCACGTCAAAACATAATTATAATTAGCTTGAGATATTTCGGTCTCGCTGTGCAGCATCGTATTCAGTCACTGATCGGCTGAAACTGAGATACTTGCCGCTGTCTGCTATCTTATTGGTCACGGGGCTGCCCAATAGAACAGCAGACTGAATAGCAACAGAGTGCATTGAAAAATAGGTGTGTATACCGGTACACGTCACAACAGCTATTTAAAAGTAGTAATACACGGGTAAGGGTTTCTACTGGTTTTTCGAAAATGGAGCTAAATAGCAAGTGAAAATAGTTGTAGCTTACACCATACAATTATATGTAAGAGCCTTAAATACACTGTATTGCGTCAAAGGAGAAAGATCCCCGGATCCACTCCACGCTTTTGTCTTGGAGAAACCCCAGGTATCTATTTTTCAGCGCGCCTTCAAGTAGGCCTAGTATTCAGATATTTGTGTGAGACGTGAGTGTTTCTAAAACATGCGTAGGCCTACATACTGACTAAACTGTTATTCATAAATTGTTCTGATGTTACAGTAAGTACATACTCTTGTTGTTTGGGTGTCATGGTTTCTTGCTTTATTATTACTGAAGATTTGTTGACTGTATGTGTATAATGGTAACCATTTATGTTTATGTTGTTTTTAACTTTGATGTTTCGCTCGGAACCAGGTGATTAGGTAAACCAAATCCTATGGTAAATTTTGATCTACAGCCAATTAATTTTGTGTTCATCATTACTATGGAAAGATAACATTTTTCTTTGTGAAAACCACTTAATTTATTTTAATAATAAAACTTAACATGTTTCGCCAAAAGGCATCATCAGAAGTGTTTACAAAAAAACATAAACACAACATGTTAGAAAAGAACATAAAAAGTATGAGTTAAAACAACAAAAAGAAGAACTAGGATGTAAACTGATTTACAAAACTGCTTTGTTTTGGTTTTGTAAATAAGTTCATTTCCTAGCTCTTCCCTCTAACAAGCGAAATATAGAGTTCAAACGAAATATAGAGTTGTTCTGCTACACCCCTTTTTCTTTTCTTTCATTCCCTTTTTAGTACTGTATAATATAAACTACTAATAAGCATTATTATCTAGCAACGCATCAGCAATTTTGTTGTATACGTGTTTTCGTAACGCGTAGCTGCATTTATGCGTTGTATGACAAATAAATGAGTAATGTCAAACATTCCCATAGAAGAGAATTCGTTCGAGCAAGACGTGTGCAGAACATTAACCGGTAAAATGTAAACACTTTATACAGGATCAGGCAATAGTGTGGAAACGCCTTTATAACTTTTTAACCAGTTTCTCCAGCGTAACCGAACTCGGTACGTTTTATAAGAGGAAACAAAATGCCTTTTAATGCATACTGACACTCTGCTCCAGTTTTCAAAATGGGGGATTGGGGGTAGCCCCATAATTATGATAGGGAAGCCCTATCGAGTGCCACCTCATTTCAAAAGGTCTTAGACAATGTTGGTGAATGCTGAGATTGAGACTTAACCTTCAAATACGTAATTTTTCATTGTATACAGGTTTGTTTCTTTGTACACTTGTGCATTAAAAATTCCGTACGACTTAAATTGACGCCATTTCTTTCTGGGTTAAGATTCTAATTTTCAGCATTCATCAACATTTTCTAATACCTTTAAAATGAGGTGTCACTCGATGGGCTTTCCTATGAAAAATATAGGGCCCCAATCTAATTTTGAAACTGGTTCATGATGTGCATTAAAATATACTTTGATAACTTTAATCAGATGTACCAAGTTTGGTTACTGAAACTGGTAAAAATGTATAAAGGCTGAAAAGTTAATATGTTATTTTTATTTTTGTTTAAATCAAAATATGCATCTGTGTTTATTCTTAATTATAATGTGCAGCTTATTTTCTAAATCAGCTGTTTTAAAATGAATGTAAACATTGGTTTTGTGTTGTTGACATCAAGATCCTTTCCTGCTCTCTCATGTTTGTTGAGTTTTAATCTTAAAAAGTAATAAATTAAAGTTTTGTTACAAATCTATCAATATCTTTTATATACAGTATCTTACATCAATCTACCCATCAAACAAAGGCGTTTCCACACTTTCACCTAATAAAAAGTTGTGTAATTTAAAGTCAACGCCATTTCTTTCTGGGTTAAGATAGAGACTTCTAATTTTGAGCATTCATCAATATTTTCTAAGGTCTTCAAAGAGGTGTCACTCGATGGGGCTTCCTTATGAAAATTATGGGGCTACCCCTTCCCCCCCAATCACCCATTTTGAAAACTGGGGCAAAGTGTCAGTATGCATTTAAAGGTACTGTTGTTTCCTCTTATAAAATGTACCGAGTTCGGTTGCGCTCAAAAAACTGGTTAAAAAATTACAAAAGCGTTTCTTCACTTTTGCCTGACTCTGTATACATAAGCCAATTTGTGAATTATTTATATGTATTGTAGATTTCAACTTGATCGACATGGTTTCTTGCCAGTTTTACTCTAGAATCCTAGTGTCAGATACACTATTACAACATATTGTACCAATGTATTGAACCTCTTCGTACTCCCCTCCCTATCTTGACCAGGTGGCAGGTGCACGATTGTTGTTATCACATTTCTCTCTTCTTGTTCTTCTGCTAAGAGAAAGAAGACGGAGGGAAGGAAGAGAGTGTACTGCGTAGTTCCATCTGCACCTGCACAGTTTTTGCTTGCAGTTTGGGTGACTCATGTGACCGACTTGTCCCAAACACACATAAAAACTAACGCCGGGCCTGCCCGAGATCCCTAACTACGCATCTACCCTCACACAGCCTATGCATGCATGAGTCATCACTGATTCCGACGTAGCTACAGGCACATCCAGGGCACTTGTTAAACAACAACGAAATGTATGTTTCTTCTCGAAACAGCAATAATGTCAACTCTCATAAAATTCGTACAATATACTAGTTAACGAGCTATACCATTATACAATATTTTACTAGTAAAGAACAAAAGACAATAAAGTACCCTTTTATCATTTTTTTACTACCCACACTACCGGTTTCGGGACTTAGCCCATCATCCTAAGTGTTTGGGTTAATACAAATTTTTTTAACAACAACAATCTTATAAACACAAACTTTAAAGCAGAATATGGAAAAGAACCTGATTATCTTAGAAACTGACGTAAAAGTTGACAGCATGAATTGTAAATAGGACTTTCGTATTTATGTCAACCAGAAAACCAGCCCGAATAAATTGCTTAGTACTACAATATTAGTACCAATAATGCAAATTTCGAATATACCGGGTGGACACGATAAAGTGTCCTAAACGGATTACAGGAGTACTATTAGAGCTAGAAAGATGAAACAAACTTTTCTATCTGGAAATCGTACATGGAGGTTTCAGGACAAATATTTTTAAGACTCTCAGTATACAGGGTGTGTCGATACTGAAACTCACGGGGTCAAAACTTGAGACTTTTAAATACAAAGGTGGGTCATATTGTACATAATTTTAAACAGAAGACAATTCTCGACATTTTAACGAAAGAATTTTTTTATATGTTGCCTCGTTACCAAACTAGAGCTATAAACGTGAATTGCGTAATTTTTTACGGGACGCCTTGAAGTCAAATTATCAATTCGATTAAAAATATGGCGTTTACATAATGTTACTCAGAATTTGACGAATTTTCAACGGTATGTCGTAAAACCATGTTATTGAAATATTTCTTACCTCAAAATGGATGTAAACATTGAAGTTGCTTTGATCATGAATAAGTCAAAAACATTAAATAGTAAAGAAAACACTTCAAGAACAAACCCCCTTATATTTCGACGTTTAGTCGTTATCAAAGGTACAAAGAAATTAAATAAACAGAAAAAGAATTGGTGTATATTAAATATCCCTTTAAACAGGGTTATTACAAATGATGTTCCTGATTTAGATTATAAATTTAACTGGGTAAAATTGCTCTTAGACAATTTTAATTGGTACCATTGGAAAGAAAACTCAAAACAGTTTTATTTACACTTGTTTGGGTACGTATTTGCTGTTTTTTAAGTCAACTGTTGTAGATGTTGTGTAATGCTTGAATTTGAAGACAATAAAGCTTGTTAAGTGCTGGATTATCACATTAATCAATATTTTATTAGTGTCCAACCACTTTTTGGTGTCAGGTTTAATGAAAATCCTCTTAGTAACCACTCTATTCACTAGTAGTAATTGAATTTTAAAACAAGTCGCCGCATTAGTAAAAAGATGATACTAATGGCTGCCTGGGACTGGATTGGGCGCGGAGGTCTGAATGATGGTCCCAATCCATTCCAGGCATTCATCAGTAACATCTTTTTACTAATGCGGCCATTTGTTTTAAAATTCAATGACTACTAGTGAATAGAGTGATTACTAAGAGGATAACCCTGTATAATTATACAAAACTAAAATATGAAAACAATAATATTATTTATAAAATGTTTTACCCATTAAAGATTTAAGACAGCTGATGAAAGATAAATGTTAGAGGAGTAAAAAAAGTTTGAGAGTGTGAATTAAATAGGCCTAGTTATGTATTATATCAAATTCAAATTAATATAGACAGTATAAATTTAGTTACATTGGAGACAAACACAACATTGAAATCAATAAAAATCAGAATATTTAAATAAAGATAAGCAGATTTTCTTAACATACCAACCACCTACTACGAAAAACAAGAATGCAATACACGTTAGCTACTAACAACAACAACAAGATTTGTTGTCAACTATTAATACAAACAAGTTTGTTTTATTTGACATAAAAAAATTAAAAATAAAATACAATAGTATTTTTAAAATACTAAATCACCTTTTGTTTAAACCGTATGGTACCTTCGATTTTAAAACCAGTTAATGGGCTTGCTTTAGATGTTCTAGCTTTAGCTTATTATTTTTAGTTAAATTACTGTTCTAGAATAGTTAGCGGTTCGGATTCTTTAATACTGCAACTGTACTGTTCTTCAATACGGCAAATTAAGGAATATTATTTTCGAATTCTAAAGATGTATCGAATGATTATTGGTGATTTCTACCTGAATTAAAAGTACAAGCATGGATAAAGGATGCTGGTGTCAAATTTTAAAAGTCTAATGCTATATATGTTTTATAAAATTGTCCATAAGATGACTGATAAAGTAAAACAGTTTCACAGCAGAACGTATTATTTGACGAGATACGAGTATTACCTTGTGATTCATCTTATTGGCAACAACAAATAGTTTAAAATTAGTTTTAATTTTAAGGAATTTTCAAATACATAATATATTTAGAAGGTCTAACTTTAGTTTTGTGGAACAAATTAGTTTTAAAAATATGCACTAGCTGTGTACCCGTGTTTCGCCACGGATAAAATATTATAGTACCGTGACTTTAATGTATTTTTGTACAAAGGCAGGCATCAAACTACCGATCCTTACACCCGCAGTTCCTTCATTTTGAAAGTGGGCTTTAAGTTTCCCAGCTGACGAACCTGTTCTTCGCACGGTTGTGTTTTATGTTATACGTCAGTTTTGATTTTTACACAGTGTAAGAAAACTTAATATCCTAAAGCCGATGTATTATTTCAATGTACAAACGGACAAACGGAAACCAAATAAGTGTTTATCGGTGTTTGGCTATCTTGCGAGAGTCATAGTAATCCCGCCATTCCGGCGTTCTCAGAGCCCAGTTTGGTCCCTCACCATTTATTTTGTTGATATTGCGTGGATACAAAATATAGCTAAAGACACACTGCGTAATGGGTTAAATCCTTAAACAAAGTTTCACTACCATAGCTTCGATGTTCAGTTATAAGCGGTCCAATATGCCGTAAAAACGTGTTCAGTGCCCACTTTGGTCCCTCGCCATTTATTTTGTGGATTAGATACAAAATATAGTTAAAACACACTGCGCAATGGGTTAAACCTTTAAACAAAGTTTCACCGTCATAGCTTCAGCCGATTTTGAATTATAAGCGGTCCAAGATGCCTTAAAAACGTTACAGACAGACAGCAATTATTTTGACGCCAGTTTCGGTCTTTGCAAAGTATATAAACTCAAAACAACCAAAAACCGATGGATTAATTACAATGTACAGACAAAAGTCTTATTTTAGTTATATAGATTGTACTTTTAGACATATGACCATGTATTGCTTATTCAGCGTATGTCTAAGGGTAATACAGTTTACTTTACTTTTGACATCTGTGTTAAAAATAATATGTTTTATTTCAGGTGTGTCAAAAAAACAAAATTCTATTCCAACTCCTGAGCAACAGTCTGCTTTTTTTGACAAATACGTTTTGATTTGTGACCATTGAAGACCATTGAATGTGAAAGCTGTGCACATTTTATAACAATAACAAATAATTTTATTGCCAAATAAAAGTTGGACGAAAGGCAACGTCAGGGCTTTGGAGCCATCTCTGCCAAGGTGTTATGGATTTCTTCTCAAGCGTACTGTATTTGGATAAAACTGGATATAGAAACAATTTCAGGTCTAAACCTCACCGCCTTTGTCTATTTGACAAGCTATACCGTCTCAAGCAGGTATTACATTGTTCAAGCCCTTCCAGACGAAATAAAATTGCTAAGAGGCTCAAAACTTTAAATCAAAATTAAAACACTATCCAATTAACCATTCGTTTTACAGTTTAGGTGAGTTTATGGATCCAAATCAGCATTAATATTATAGATGAAGTTTCCTTTAAAATGTTCACATGCTTGGTCCTTTCTTATTTAGTTGGTTGTTACTAGTGACGTTATATTTTTTTCATTGTTTCGTTTGTCAACACAAAGAATAATTTGTATATTGACGAAATGAATTGTTATTGAGTTCACTTTAAACTTCACAGACATGATAATGTAGGTACATATTTTATCCGTAGAGAAGCGCGGGTAAATAGCTAGTTTGATATAAAGAATAAAGCACGACATGTGGTTTTTAAGCATTTCTACATACTTCTTTTATGGGGTCTCGTCACTCGACTTTATATATTTGGTGCTGTCTACCCAGGTTTTGTATATTCTTCATGAAGTTCTGGACCAAATAATATTGATCAGATGAATCGGTCTGTAAACGTTAAGGGGATATCATTACAAGTCAAGGATAGAAGTATTGGTTACACAGAAATGTCAAATGTATCATCTACCAAAACAAGGTAATAAATTAAGAAACACAGATGCACAGGTTGTGCGTCTAAAGGTTTCATTCATAGGAGTAGTAACATAGATCACAATCAGTGCTGATAAGAAAGTTTACGTGGTCGCAAGCAGGACACAGCTGATCAGGCTCACCAGACAGAAGTCAAATGTCATATTGTTTACGTCACTCTAGGAAACCATTAGTTTAGAGTTTACGACAAATCAGTGATCACGTCCCACTCGATCACCCGCAGCAACAAATTGTGTTTGTTTACGTCCTCAAGAGTTTAGTTTATAGACACACGTGCGTCCCCTCATACGCAGCACAAAGCTGAGCAAATACCAGAGAAAATAAAACAGTATTAATTTTTCTATCAAGAATACCGTACTTTGTTTTTAAAATTATTATGAAAGCAGATAATTTCTGTGGTTCTTTCCAATCTTCAATCCACAAGGATCGGTGTTAGGGCCACTGGCCAGTTCTTTTTCTAATATATGTAAACAAACTAAGTTCGATCAACGGAATTAAAACTATTGTTCAATATGCTTATGATACAACGTTGATTCAATCGGCGTCAACAGTTCAATCTTTAGAGGAACAAACATATGTATCGGCAAATGTTTGCATGCAATATTTGAATCCCTCAATTTAAGAACCAATTTTTGTAAAACAAACTTTATTACTTCCGACATTGGTAGATCAAATAGAAAGGAAACACCATTGGTTCTTTTAAAAAACAATGTAATTGAAGAGGTTAACAGTGTTAAGTTTTTAGGCCTGAATCTTGACAGCCAACTAACATGGCATTCCCATATTGATTTTATAAGCAAAAAAATGGGATCTAGTATATACCTTTTAAGACATTTATCTCAGTATTGTACCCTAGAAATTTTAATAACTGCTTACTTTGGCTTGATACATCCTTACATGTCGTATAGCATATGTTTTTGGGGGAACTGTTCCAAAAATAAAACCATGCGAATATTTATTCTTCAAAAATCCGCTATAAGAATCATGTGTCGACAGAGATTCTTGCAAGGACGCGTTTCAAAAACTAAAAGTTATGACCCTGCCATCTATATACATTTATGAAACGATAGTTTACTGTCTTTCAAAATGTCGTTTAATCCAAGGGCACGAAATTCATTCCCATGAAACAAGATTGGCATTTCGAACTAACCATCATAGATCTGATGTTTATTCCAAATTACCGTCTCAGGCAGGAGAAACAATAAGCTTCCAACAGAGCTAAAAAATGTTGAAAGCTTTAGTATTTTTAAGACTAAATTAAAAAGTTATTTACTTTTAAATTCGTTCTATAGCGTAGAAGAATTTATTGCTGGACCTTAAATTAATTAATAGTTATCTGTCACTACTCGTGGCACTTAGAACATAAATTTAAGTAAATTATTTTATAAACTTTTATATACTACTAGTCTTTTTAATGGGTAGGCTTTTTTATATTGTAAATTAAATTATGTATTAAATGTTATAAATTATTTTTGTATTGCCAAAACAATGTTTTTGTAAGGCTCAATAAAACAATTTCATAGTGCCAATAGAAGAGACTGCTTCATTGTGTGCGCATTTGAGAAAGTCTTAAACAGTTCACTGCCCGTTTAAATTTTCTGTCAGGTAAAAACCACCACCGACGTTTGGCACATAGCCCATTTAAATTAGATACAGAAATTAGCTTTGTTTTGAGAAAATATCCTCTAAATGTAAAGCAAAGCAATGTTAAAAAGCTGTTGCACACGAAAGTTGCAGATAGTTTACTTGACTCGTGAGTTGTAGCCAGATGCGACTCAATATGATTTGGGGCTACAACTACAGGTTAAGAATAACGAAAACTGTAATTTGTAGTGCACCCTTTGGACAGTTCCGAAAAAACTGTTGTTTTATTTCAAATAAGGGTAAAATATGGGTAAAAATAAAGCTCGTAGCTCTGTATACATTTCCATTTTTTTACTCGTACCTCCATAGGTCTAGTTTATCAAGCAATAGGGGAAAAACATAAAATACCTATAGTCCGCGATGTACTTCAGTCTAATTTCAAAACTAGGAATCCAGTATCCAGGAGGAATAATTCCAGAAAGTTCCAAAATGACACGGACGCGTTCTTTCCACACGTTTTGTTGTTCTCTCCTCCCTTTTGATGTTAAATTTCGTAAGCAAACAAGTTGAAAAGAGTATCGCTTATCAGCGCCGTGATTGGCCAGGTGTGACGTCGCTTATCACGTGATAACGCGGCGCATGCGCAGTGGAGCAGGGGCTGTGATAAGCGTGCGCCGAGAGGGCTGTCAGTCCTTCACTACCCCTTGTGCCGCTAGGTCGTCCTACTGCTGAAGATGGGACTAGAAGGTGAGTAGACATCAGTCTATGTGCAACGCGCACCCCTAATCTAGATATCATAACGGTTTTATTGGTATTGTGATAACCACTTTAATTTGCCTTTCACAAATTTTAATTGGAGAAAAACGTTTGATTGTACAAAATTCCTTTGTACTAATCATAATTTACATACATGACATTTCCATGTACCTTTTGAATTCCAACTTATTTCAATTCATTGATAATACCTCAATTATGCTTTCTCATTCATCTGTACTACAATTGGAAATTGACATATCCATTGAAATATCAGCTCACTCAAATGGTTTGAAGAAAATAAATTGAAAATAAATCTATCACAAAGAAAGCTAATGACATTTTGCTTAAACAATAAAATTGAAAATCAAATAATGGATCGAGAACATTTGGGAATTGATATTTCATCAAGTTAAATTCTTGGGTTTAAATTTGAGTAAGCACTTTAAATACATGAACCAGATTGATTATTAGTTAGTCATAAAGTATGCACTGGTATAAGTATGCAATGGTATATTTGTAATAAAATGGTTTACGAGTTTTAATAATATCCAGATTATGCTAAATATTTATTATACATATATAGGGTGTCAGTGAACTCTCTGGACATACTTTGTAGACATGTTCCTTGGGTCAAAAGAATAATATTTTACCATTAAACAGAGGTCTCCAAGCAGCTTTGTTGTGTGGTTTGTTTTTACTAAAATAATTATGACAATAAAACTAATACACTGATTGTCATAAAACTTTAGTCAAAGATTGTAAATGCCATTTTCTAATTAACAAAATATTATTATTTGATTAACTTTCAACTTGGAAAAAAAATGACGACGGCGGACATATGAAGTTTTCAAAATTGAAAACTCAAAAACCAGTACCTACTTTTACAATAAACTTATTAGAACAACTATTTTTAGTGTATTTATTTTCCTTTTCAAACATGAATAAACTTTGAAAATCAAATGAGAAACAACAAAGTTATTGTAGTTTTTGTCTTGCTGGCCTTTGCACGCCGTGCGTTCCTCCAGTCAGCCAACGCAACAACGATGGAACTGACTACATTATTTTGATTAAGGAGTTTGTTAAATTGGTTGGGACATCGCTAAAATCAAGGTCTTTCCGGTTATGCTACCGTGTTGAAGGTAGTCATTTTGAACAGTTCTTGCACGAATAAACAAATCACATTTAATGTCCCTGCTTTGGAAGATAAAAGCAAATTTCAAATGTTAATATTGTTTTATTTATTGGGCATTTCAAAGAATTAAATTAAGGCGAATTAATTTAAAATTTAATTAGTTGACTTAGTTCACTACAAATCTTTGGTTAAACTTAGTTCACCTGCTGCTCGAGTAGGTTCGCACACAGGGTAACTTCAAGTTGCTCTGTAACCAGTGCCGAGGCGTCTGGTCATCTCTGGACTCAATAATGGCTTGGGGAAATTTAATACAAATTTAAAATCCCAGATATCAAGAAGTAGCTTTCTATTATTGGCTTATGTAGGCTAGAAATAACATTTCAGCTCAAAATTCGGCGTTGACTGGCTCGTAAGCGGGTCAAATCCCTCAAAAATTTGCCTTGTGGCTGCGAATCGGCTGCCTACCCCCTCACCCATCCGACAACCACCCCCAGACAGTTCCCCGTACACACTGCTTCTAATGGACTGTGGATTGGCTACGGCCAGCGCATCTCGGCAAGTGATCTTTGACGCCATTACAATTCTCCAACGAATTTGTAAATAAAGAAATTGTTGTATTGTATTATAAGTGTCGGAGCGGCTCGGGTGAGCTTGGTGACTAAAAAATTGGTGAGCTTATCCCGATAAGGTATAGATTTGAGATAGACGGTTTACTTAATTTATTTGACTCGTGTCGTATATTAATGTTTCAAATTAATATTATTTAAAGTCAGTCCAATGTGTTGACCATGTCTTGAATGACGATGACTTCTGAAGATTTGTTTGTTGAAATGCCTATTCAATCTGTTTTTAAAATATGCATAAAACTAACATTTTTGTTTAATTATGTCGTCTTTATGGAAACTTAGTGGGTTCTTAGTATTTTTTAAGTTAACCCTCTATCTGGCCATCAGAAATTTCTTTACTGGCTGGCCCTTTTTAGCTCATTGCGCAAGGTATCATACAAACCCCTATAGATTGTATAATATTGAAGATAAACCCAAAGTGTTGTATATTTTTGTTTTCAGCACATTACAGGCTTTACACTTATAATATTTACTTACCTGCAAAAAAAATTTGTAAGGTAGAACACTTTGAATAACCTAAGTCAGTAGTAGCGGATATGAAATTTCAAAAGCAGAGCTCTTGGAAAAATACTCAAGATTTTTGACCACAATTTCCAGGTATACAAAAGTTGACCAATCTAGTTCTTTACACTGTAACTAAAATAATCTTCAGTTAGTTGGCATTGTCTTCCGGAAAACCATTAAAACAATAGTTGAAATTTGATTTTAATATGTCTTCATCATTTAGAAATCAACTGTAACGAAGATCTTTTTATATATTTTTTTCAATACGGCAGTTATTTTTTTACAGATATTTCACAAATTTCAACATTTTTGCGTATTTGAAGTAATTTTACTATATAAACTATATTTGGCAAAATATAAATACACAAAAAATATGAGCTGGAAGAATATAAAATGTTTTATAAAATATCTGTTTTGGGCTAGTTAGGTCTTGTATTTTTTTCCATTAATGTTGAAAAGTTGAGTTTAGAGTGAAATTGAAAAGTAATTTAAAAACAAAACTATAATTTCTTGATTTTTTTATATAATGTATAGTGTACGCACAATTTAGGCAATATATTTCTGTGTAAAGCACTGAAAATCCCTTTATGATATGATTTTATTTACCAAAATTATAAAGTTTTTACTTAAAGTCAGCAAATTTCAACGTTTTTGCAAATCAGAAATAACTTTGCCGTATCAACTCTATTTGTCAAAATAACCAAATAAAAGATATATCAAGCTAAAGATGGCATATTGTTACATAAAACAACAATTTTAGAATAAAGTATTTCTTGAGTTTTTTATAATTGTTAAAAGTTAAATTTTTAGTAAAATCAACAACGTAAAACGAACAAAATATCTAACATCTCCTCACAAAAACTTTTTTGTAAATAGATTTGTACATTATTTACACAAACTCTTTTTGTGTAAAACAATAAAAATACCAATCTAATATAATTTGTTTTGCAACAGTTATGATTTTTTTTCTAAAAGCTGACTAACTATTAGCTACCCAAAAAGACAGGCCAGTAAGAACTCAAGTTTATATAGGCAAAAAATGTATTCACAAAAACAACTTATAATATCACTAAAACACTAGAAACAAACACAGTCCACTGCACCAAACTGACAACTGAGGTGTATACCGTATACGTGACGAGACGCAAAATAGCAAGAGGGCACTACCAAGGCACTCCTTTCAGAACAAAGTCAATAACCGGTTTATACTCCAAACGCTCCAATATTCAAATCGATGTAACCATGGCGTCTCGTTCCGAATCGAATAGTACCGAACACTACTACCAAAACATCGATATAGCTTATAAAACAATGGAAAACCATCGACGATTGGTCGATCGCCGTTTGCCAGTCTAGAAACTCGAAAGAGATCTGTGGAAGATGCCACAGAGTAGAAACAAATATTTCCTTGTAGACAAAGAAATGTAGCACACAGTCATACACTTTGTTGTGTTCTAGGACGAAGTTTACCAGTAGAAATCTGCGGGTAAAGTCGGGGAGTTGCAACGGCGCGTGCGGCGTCTGCCATTACACTTTGAAAATTTGCTTCACATTTTTCACAGTATTATAACAATTATATCGTTGCAAGCTGCACTGCTTTCTGAGTAAAACAGTATAAATTCCAAAGTGTTTAACAAGTTTTACAGTTTATAACCCCGTTTCGAAAAAAAGGCTTGTTTGATCGACAATTAAATTGCTCTTTGCCAGTGGGCTGACGCTTTTTTAATCAACGATTGAATCGTCGTTTGCCGGATAGAGGGTTAAAAACTTGCTTAAGGTTCACTTGCAAATAACAATTA
Source organism: Matsumurasca onukii (assembly GCA_018831715.1). NCBI lineage: Eukaryota > Metazoa > Arthropoda > Insecta > Hemiptera > Cicadellidae > Matsumurasca > Matsumurasca onukii. Next base: position 71,185,382 of record CM032058.1, on the reverse strand, counting down.
AAAATTAATGCAGCAATTAAATTTTACAAAATTGTATTAAAGCGATTTTAATAACTAAAGTTAGTTTAAAACTATGGTTTCCTAGAAAAAAGTTCACCGCTAAATTACAGCCGTTATTGTAGCGGTGAACGTAACGGTGACGGTGGACGAACACCGATATTTAAACAGATGTAGACAAAACAACTTTTGACATGTTGTTTTTTTAGTTGTCAAAGTTTATTTACGTATGTAGTAATGGACAAGCTAGACTTTTGTTTACAAAAACAAAATGTGTCACCTGGTGAGTAAAACCTTAACTAGTTTTCACCGCTAACTTTACGTCCACCGTTTTCTAGGAAACCACTCTCATCTGATTGTATTGAAAACAAAACTCACCGTCATATTACGGCCGTAATGTAGCGGTCACCGCTTTCTAGGAAACCATAGCTTAAGTTTATAAGTTCGTTGTTTTCTTGTCCCTTTAACTTTTGAGCCGCCATTATTAATTACTTCTATGTAAAAACCTATAAGTTACCGTAATTAATGTTAATACATAATTAGCAAGCTCCTTGAGTCTACAGTAAGAAATTACGTAATTAAAGGGCCATTGTTTTCACTTAGTATCAAAATTTCGACAGGTTTTTAGGTATTCTTTGTATTGTCCTTATAACAGTAAAAATATGACATAATATCACAAAATATCACATTTTTTATTTGAAAAGGTTTGTTCACACAGGGCTACTTGTACGATTAGTAAAACAAAAGACAAAAAAGTACCCTTTTATTATTTTATTACTACACTACTGGTTTCGGGACTTAGCCCATCATTTTAGGTGTTTAGGTTAATTAAAACCTAGGATGATGGGCTAAGTCCCGAAACCGGTAGTGTGGGTAATATAAAATGAAAAAGGGTACTTATAAACTCCTTTTGCACCGGGTGGGATTTTTCCACCTAAAGGCGCCGGGCTATACTACACCGCCACGCCATCAGTCAAATACAAAGACGAAATACAAGATAGCTGGCTACGATAGATACAATGGTCTAATGTATTTAATAGCTCTAATGTTAAGACAAGACACTTCTTTTAACAAAAAAATTCAATAACTTTTTATGTTTTAAAAATGTTCAGTTTTTCCCTTTAAATTACTAAGCTATCAAGCAGAAATACTTTTGCAGTGTTTTGAGTTTCCAAACAAATCTAAAATTCACAGATTTGTAAAAAGTTTTAACAAAATAGGTTCTGTAGAAAACGGAAATCATAACAACAGCTGTACGGAAGGCGAGCTGTACTGCGTGAAGAAGTGTAGGACAATGTTAGGGTTGGATTAGACAATTCTCCTACAAAGTCTTTCAAAATTTTGAAACAACAAAAGCAGATAGTCTACTAACGCCTGGATACTTTATCTTAAACGCATCTTGACAAAAAATAGTACCTTGCTCTTAGGTATTCTTCAACAATAAGCACTCTTTAATCTTTACTAAAACCCATGATTGCGTTTATTTTACAATAACATCAAATTGGCAAATCAAAACCACTATATTACTGTTTTGTGACTAATTGAGGAAGTTTTCTTCATAGCATTTATTAATGTATCTAAAAAACATATAATAATTTTTAAAGAAAACAGAAAAAAAGATTTTAATATGTTTATTTTAATAAAGAGTGGTAGATGTAAAGTGACTGACTCCTTTTAGATAGTTTTGAATTTTCTTCTGTGTATGCTTGGTGAAAAGTGGATGGAATTAATAAATTTGACATTTTAAACTTTTTACAAATTTTTTATTGAAAGAGCTAGCTTTCGCCAGCTAAGGCATCTTCAGTTTAGTAACAAAAGACACATGATCTATATAATTAAGTTGAATATCAAAAAACAAAAACCTATGTACACCCAAAAAAATAAAATTTCTAAATTTAGATATAATATTGTATAAACTATCAGTCAAAAATTTTCTTTGAGTTTCTAACTTTTTCTTCAATTTGATCTTTTACTATTGGTATAAATATATTACTAAAATTTAGAGAAGGTTGAGATATACAATTATTTTTAAAAACACTCATCGCACTTTCAATTTGGTTTCTTTTAGTCCAGGAAGGTTCTTTAAAAACTAAAATTGACGATTCAAATTTGATAGAGTGGTTTTCAGACAGAGCGTGTTCAACTAATTTTGATTTTTCAGAGTTTTTCAAAAGTTAAAGGGACAAGAAAACAACGAACTTATAAACTTAAGCTATGGTTTCCTAGAAAGCGGTGACCGCTACATTACGGCCGTAATATGGCGGTGAGTTTTGTTTTCAATACAATCAGATGAGAGTGGTTTCCTAGAAAACGGTGGACGTAAAGTTAGCGGTGAAAACTAGTTAAGGTTTTACTCACCAGGTGACACATTTTGTTTTTGTAAACAAAAGTCTAGCTTGTCCATTACTACATACATAAATAAACTTTGACAACTAAAAAAACAACAGTCATGTCAAAAGTTGTTTTTGTCTACATCTGTTTAAATATCGTGTTACGTCCACTGTCACCGTTACGTTCACCGCTACAATAACGACCGTAATTTAGCGATGAACTTTTTTCTAGGAAACCATAGTTTTAAACTAACTTTAGTTATTAAAATCGCTTTAATACAATTTTGTAAAATTTAATTGCTGCAAATGAAAAAGACCAAAAGCTTCCCTTTCTGGATGTTCTAATTTGTAAGGCAGAAAACCACACAGTTCAAACTTCAGTTTATCATAAAGAAACCTTCAGCGAACAGTTTTTAAATTTTAATTCTAATCATCCCCAACATGTAAAATTAGGAGTTGCTCAGAATTTGTTTCAAAAGATACACACAATAGAATTGGACAAAAATCAAGCAAAATTAGAAGAAAATAATACAATATTGAATATTTGAAAACAAACCAATACCCAACGAAGATAATCAATCAAGCTAAACGTAAATGTAATAAGAGAAGAAACAGCCTCCAAGAAGATGAAACCAAACCAGCCTTAGTACTCCCTTACGTGCGTGGCTTATCCTATACAAATTCGAAAAGTTAATTCTAAATTTAATATAAGAACATCATTTAAATCCAATAACACTTTGAGAAGTCAGTTAACAAAATTAAAACCTAAAAACCCAAATCAAGAAACTAAAAACTCTGTATACAAAATTGACTGTGAGTGTAACAAATCATACTTGGACAGACTTCCAGGCCAGTTAAAACAGAATTAAGAACATACACCTTTACAACTGGTACATTTACAAGTTATAAAAGAGCGTAAAAAATGAAATATTGATGTAAAATTTGGAAAAATGAGTTTGTATCTTTAAGTAAAATTATAAAATACAACTTTTTTTTACTCTTGTAAGTTTTTGTATTATCTTTCATAATTTTAATTTGCAAAATTTAAACAGCCGCCATTTTGTTTCTGTGGGTTTATGAAATAATGTTTTCTCTAAAATTTAACTTATTACATAAACACCCTACCAAGTTTGAATGCAATCGGTTGAACCGTTCTGGAGATATAAATTTTGACAATGAAAACTGGTAATGTACCAGTTGTAAATTGACGATAAAAAAGTGAAAATGTTAATTCAACATTTGGAAAATGAGTTTGAATCTGTATGTATTATAAAATACAACTTTTTTTACTCTTGTAAAATTTTTTTTTGTATCTCTCCATTTTATGGTATTTCAATTTGAAAAATTTAAATAGCCGCCATTTTGTTTCTGTAAGTTTTATGAAAAATCTTTTCTTAAATTTACCTTATAACACATAAACACCTACCAAGTTTGAATCAATCGGTCAAGGGTTCTGGAGATATAAATTTTTAAGTAAAAATACAAAATGGCCATTACGAGATATGAAGAATTTTAGGACCCATGTTTATAGGGACTTTTTTCATTGTTTTGCATAAGGAACCCACCCTTGAAATTTGGCGCCCTATTTTGAATCACCCTGTATATGTTTTTTTTTTTTGATATTCAACTTAATTATATACAGATCATGTGTCTTTTGTTATTAAACTGAAGATGCCTTAGCGGTAACTAGCTCTCTCAATAAACAATTTGTGAAAAGTTTAAAAATGTCAAATTTATTAATTCTTTTTAGATAGGTTGATAAAAACACTGTTGTACTGATAATTACACTTAGATTACTTCTTATACTCGTATTTTCTTCTGTTTCATCAGTTTGTGTGTGATACCTTAAATTTTTACATTAAGGATTCATATTTCATTCATTACTGCAAGGTCTTTTTTACTTATGTTAAGACAATGTTCATTGTAAAGACGAATAGATTTGTGATTGTTATTTCAAAATAAACGTAACGTAGTGTAGATAGTTGTTTCCAAAAAGCAGGTGGTTAAAACAGTGACATTTTTGGGCCTAATCATCAGTTACTCAATTATCTCAGAAATTAGAAAGAAATATCTAAAAAGTCTTTGGTTCTTGGTTCAAAATATAAAAAATGTTTACGCACGTGCATTAACACAAGTATGAACTTTTTGAGATATTTGCGAAAAATCTTAGTTTTTACCCTTGTTTATTTTCGTCCATTATGAAACCCGACTTTCATTCACAAAAACCTTGTGTGTGTACGAGTTCTTTTGGGAGCTGTGCAACTATCATACAGTCATTATTTGACTTGCTATCTTACCTGTAGACTTCATTTGAGTTGCTATTGTTTCCCAACAATAGTTTAGCCTGGTATTGTTCATGAAAGATTGTGCCCTGAGTCGTACAGCTCACTGTACTGTTGCACTAAGGTTATCAATACCTCGTCTTCCACGATACCCGTCCTTGTGCCTTGAAACGGTTCCTACCCTCTCGGAAAGTCCTAGCTGCATCGATTTTGGCGAGTTTCACCAATTCTATGATCGCTGGGCGTTGCTTGACGGTGGCTACCTACTACCGTCGTCTCATCCACCGCCCGTCATTCCATGCCTCAAAATCGTGGCTAGAATTCCGGCAGTGGCGTGGCGTGACGGTAGTATAGCCGGTTCCATTTGATTACACAGGGAGCATACAGGACGTGACGTGACGGTGTAGTATAGCCGCGCCTTAAGTGCGACCTGGACCTTATGCTGTCGGATAAAACTCAGTCGAAATACTCGCTGGGATTTCGATCCAGAGGTCTAACTGGCTTTCAAATTAAATTTAATGTTTGTCAGGTAAAGCTCAGAGAGACTCACGGGACCAACGTACCCTACCGCTCAATCAGTCTCTTTCGTCATCATCGCTTTCTGACTTTGTGTAATTTGGAAAAAGTGATGTGTCGAATGTGTTTTAATTGTTGTCAAAGAAAAGAACCGAATACCAAATAATGAATCACAGCTTCTTGCTATATCCTCGATTAGATGGCTTATAGTAAAAGCAAACTATTTTTAAATAAAGCCGAAATACCAAGTGATCCAGTTACAGCTTCTTGCTATATCCTATATAGCGTTGGTTTTAAATCACAAAAATCACACAAAAAAATATAAATCGACTTTAGCGACTCATAACGACCAAATGATCAAGTCACAGCTTCTCCGCTGTAGTCTTATTTAGATGGTTTAATATCACGTAAATAAATATAATCGGTCGATAAAACTAAACAAAACTTAGTGCTTTCTTCCTTAACTATCTAGCTATCTATATATATACACCTATCCTAACGCGGCTATTTATAAAATAAAATAAAACTCGGATTTTAGTATGAAATATATTTACATGTATTTATTATCTTCGCAGCTGATTAAAGAGTTTATTTAAATTAAATTGCACAGCTCCTTCGCTATGGCTAATCTAAAATCGGCAATTTAAAAGAAAATGATATATTAAGGGAGGATCTCGGTCTTGTAACGTTCCTAATTAGTACCGTACCTATAGATCAACGTATTTGTCGGTGTCTAATCGAAGAGCGAGAGAGGAGAGAGAGCGAGGGCGAGAGAGGCTGTGGTCTGCGAGCGCGCACCTTATCAATGTTTTGATAACACAGCGCGGCTCGGTGGCCAGCTCTGGAACTAAATTCGCAGAGCTGCCTCATGCCAAATCGCTAAGCTCTGCTCCCGGCCCGCGTAATTTAAAACGGTCGGCAAACCTACAATTTCCTTGCCAAAAATTTGAACGTTACATACTTTATTGTCTTTTGTTCTTTACTATCACATTTTATATTAATGCATTTAACCGAACTCGAAAGTACGATATTGTTTTATCGATAGTTGAACATTACTACACATATCGATTAATTCATCCAGCTGAAGATACACATTTACAGGAAATGCATATCCTGGAGCTCTTGAGTCCTTGCCCTCAGTTCATTTTGAGACGTAGTGTGTGATGATCATTTCCCTATTCCGTACATGTGTTCCATAACCTACAGGCTATTTGTTCAAGTTTTATGATTTGTAGTCTAGAATCATATCTTACAGTCTACACTACTTAACTCTTGATCTAGCAAACAACTAGCCACTAGTCGCTAAAAGGTGTCATCCCACTGGCAAACGACTACTCACTAGTCGTTTGAACATACATTTTCGGCAAAGGGTATATTTATTAGTAAAACTGGTTTAATCTTACACATCTTTATGTTGTCTTAAAAATTCATTGCAGTTTATTTTGATATAAACAACATACCAAAATAATGAGAAATAATTGCAAGGCGAATTTGTAAAGTTGCGTGATATACTCTGCATTCGTCGCCGCAGCACAGTTGGCTGAGAATGACCTGTAAACTCCCCGACTTTACCTTCCGATTCTGACGGAGAAATTTCATTTTAGAAACACGGTAGCTACATCACTGAATTGTACATCTCTTTGTCTACAAGCAGATGTTTTTTCTTACTCTGTGGTTTATTCGATTACACAGTTGTGATTTTTCATTCGATCGATGTTTCTCGAGTTTCTATACTGGCAAACGACTATAAAAAATAGTCTATTATTTTCCTTTGCTTTCTAAGTTATATTGATGTGTTGTTAGTAGTTCTTTTCACTACTCGAATCTACACGAGTCGCTGGTTACAGTCGTGTGCGTATTGTTCCACCTGCAGTAGAAACCGGTTATTTATTTCTGTCAGAAAGACGCTAAGTATTTTGTGCCGTGAAGTCACCATGTTTGTTCATTGTTGTGAGTAGCGTTGGCTGAGTAGCTGCATAGTTGATGTGCCCGTAGAGAACTAAAAATTAAATTGTCTACAAGATGGTATAAATTGGTTTCAGTAGAAAAATTTTCAAACCAAATATTGTTTTGATAAGACAAAATTTGTTTTTAATTTTAAACGTAACATGATTTATTAACATTGTATAAAAAAATTGGATAAAAACTGTTTGAAAACTAAAGTTTTCTATGCAACATTTTGCCCTCTTCAAGGTAAAATGACTTTTGTTTGAATATGAGGATATTTTGTATATTCTGGAATTTTGTTGAAAAAAATTAGTATTTTTTCAAGACCTCTACTTTAGAAATTTTATCTCCGCTTAGGCTTTTTTTGCTTATTCTAAGTGGTTTAATTAAAACATACATTTTTTTCAGGTAAGTAAATGTGAAAATAAAAATATACAGGGTTAGGCAAAAGTGTGGAAACGCCTTTATAACTTTTAAACCAGTGTTTTCAGCGCAACCGATCTCGGTACACTTTATTATAGGAAACCAAAGTATCTTTTAATGCATACTGGCACTTGGCCCCAGTTTTCAGAATTGGGGATTGGGGGATAGCCCCATCATTTTCATAGGAAAGCCCCATTGAATGACACCTCATTTTGAAGGTCTTAGAAAATGATGATGAATGCTGAAAACTGAGTCTCTATCTCAACTCAGAAAGAAATGGCGTCCATTTTAAGATACACAGACTTTTATTACGCAAAAGTATGGAAACGCCTTCATAACTTTTGGCCAGTTTTTTCAGTGTAACCTTAACTTGGTACATATTATTAAAGTTATCAAAACTATCTTTTAATGCATACTGAAACTTTTCCACAGTTTTAAAAATGGGTGATTGGGGGGGAAGTAAACTTATAACTCTGTGTAACTTAAAACCAACGCCATTTCTTTCTGGGTTAAGATAGAGACGTCTAGCTTTAAAGTGTAGTACAATCCTTTATGCTTTGAAGTCTAGAGTCAATGTATTTTACATTCTACAGTGTGTAAGGGGCCAGCAACATGCAGTGCTTTACATATGTGATGATTTCCCATAGCAGTGCCTTTGTTCTGTGTATAAAATGTGACAGCTTATCTTATTTTATCTTAAAGCTGACCAAAGTAATGCAGTTGTCATTCTCGATAAAAATGAGTACTATAAACGTGTACATGACATGCTAAATTCTGGTCCATATACAGTCTGAAATAAAAACCCTTTGAATAAATACATAAAATCAACACAAAATACTCTAAAACAATGCAAAACCCTGCAATGATCTACCCTGAAATTCTCAAACGTCTTCAGATTTCTAACCCTATTTTACCCCGTCTTTACTGTCTTCCTAAAATCCATAAACCTGGTAACAGTATGCGTCCGATAGTTTCATCCATAAATTCGGCAAATTACAACTTATAAAAATGGTTAGTACAGAAACTTCAAACATTTAATCCTTTTCCAACATTCTCCATTAAAAATCGATACAAATTTCTTGGTCTAGCTAAAAACATAGAAATTGAAGAAAATGAAGTTATGGTATCTTTTGATGTAACTGCTCTATATCCAAATGTCCCTATCAAATACACAACAACACTTTAACAAATGGTTTGAATCCATAGGACTAACAAAAGAAGAAATAGATGATTATACATTACTGATAAATACTTGCATGAACTAAACACGTTCCTGTTTAACAACACATTTTATACACAGAACGAAGGCACTGCTATGAAAATCCACTGTCATGTTTGGTTGAAAATTTATTCATGAGTGATGAATTGCATGCAAAAGAAACAATGACCTACTTTCCCAGGATTTGGTCAAGATATGTAGATGACGTGTTTGCAGTATTTGACAGTAATCAAGATCTAAATCTTTTCATCCAAAATTTAAACTCCTTTCACCAAACTATAAAATTAACTTTTGAAATTGAAAAAATAACATTTTGCCATTTTTGGATATCTTGCTTATGAGAAATTCAGATTCAAAACACCTTCAGTTTGACATCTATAGAAAGCCTACCCACACAAATCGGTATATAACCAATGATTCTAACCACCCTATGGAGCAAAAAAAAGCTGCATTTAATACTATGGTTCACCGCCTGGTTTACACCCCGCTGTGGTATATAACCAATGATTCTAACCACCCTATGGAGCAAAAAAGAGCTGCATTTAATACTATGGTTCACCGCCTGGTTTACACCCCGCTATCTGATAAAAATTACAAAAAAGAGTAGAATTATATCAAAGATGTGGCTTCCTTTAATGGATTTAACCCTATAATTTAATTAATAACGTTGTCAAAAAAGCGCATAAGAAGAAAAACAAAACTTCAAGAACAATTTTGAAACCGATTAAAACAAATGAAAACTCATCGTGGGCTAGCATCAGTTACCAAAAAGATCTTTTTAAACCTATCATAAAAACATTCAGACAAAATTCAAATATTAACATTTCATTCAAATGCAAAAATAAATTAAAAAACAAACTACAAAATCCTAAAGATCAAGTATGTAAAGAAGACAGTTCAGGAATTTATAAAATAAAATGTGATCAGTGCGAAAAAGAATACATTGGACAGACTCGAAGAAAACTCAAAACCCGTTTCAAAGAACACTTTTCACACATAAAATACAACAGAGAAGATAAATCGGCAGTAGCTAAACTATTAAATTATGATCACAACATTTCCTCCAAAACACTCAAAATCAAATCAAATCGTTTATTGTCGCAACACATTTACATGTATGACAACGTCAAAAAGATACAATCAAGCATTACAACTATCAATAAATTCATTTACAGGATGAACACTTAGCTTAATTAAAATACTTTTTAAGTTTTTCTTAAAATCTACTAAATTCATGTTTTTTAGGTATTGTGGTAGATTATTATACAGTTTTAAACCAAGTTCAAATGAGCTATTAATTGTAGATTTATAATTACATTGGTTAATTCTGAGGTGGCTATTATATCTTGTATTGTGACAGTGAACTAAACTATTTGTAGGTATTATATTCAAATTTGATTTTATACATAAGGCATTCTAAAATAAATAGAGAAGTAACAGTAAGGACATTAAATTTTTAAACAGAGGTTTACAATGTTCCCTAGCTTTGGGACCAGCAATTATTCTTATCGCCTTTTTGCAAAATTAATGGTTTTTACATGCCCACTATTCCCCAAACAAAGATACCATAAAGCAAATGACTTTGAACATGAGCATAATAAACAGATATAAGAACATCTACAGTTACAAGGTATTTAAGCTTTCTAAGCATGGCTTGTGAAACTTTTTTACACACTAGGTCTATGTGACAATTCTATTTAACATTAGACTGCAAGTAAACACCCAGAAATTTTACCTTATCAATATTACTAGTAAGTTTGTGACTGAAATTAATACTTTGTGTTTTATCCTTATTTAAACATAAAATGTTGGCTGCAGACCAATCATCAATGACAGAATTACAACTTAAAATTAAATTATAAACTAAATTAAAATCTTTACAACTAATTTGAACCGCCAAGTCTGCCAACTGTAAAAATCTCGTTGAGGCATACATATAACACAGAGAACCAGTATCTTTAACAGTAGCAGGTAGGTCGTTTACATAAACTATAAACATTGTTGGACCTAAGATGGCCTAAATTAATCAAACCAGTTTCATCCTCAAAATCTTTAAATGCTTGGGAAACGTACTTCATAAATAAATCAGACAACTTAATTAATAACAAACCAGGACCAATTCCAAATTCGTGTTTACTTTCAAAAGCGTTCATCAAAAATCTCAAGTTGTAACCATAACATTTTATATTATATAGTAACAATTCGAACCTTCAATTTATTGTAAATTACTGTATTTTCTATTTACATCATATGTATCTAAAAATATTGTCTTGATGTTTTTGTCAAAATAAATAACCTCTAATTAGTGTTGCCCAACGATGATGGTCTTACTATCGAAAGGCCTCGCAAGTTAAATCATTACAAGTATTGGTTTTTTGTTTTATTTGATCTAACTTTTAAAAAATAACATTCTTTATGCTTTGAAGTCTAGAGTTAATGTATCATACTTTTTTTTTTATGCTTTGAAGTCTAGAGTTAATGTATCATACATTCTACAGTGCTTCAGGGGCAGTTTGAGTGAGTACAATATACTAAGTCTGCGACTCTTCATTGAGGTACTAGACCCTAGGTTTATGAGCATTAAATTGTAGTACAATCCTATATACTTTGAAATCTAGAGTTGATGTATCTTACATTCTACAGTGTGGCCAGTTAGAGTGAGTAAAATATAAAAGATAATTTATTGTCTTACCCTACATTGAGCTACTAAACCCTAGACTTCCAAGCATTAAAGTCAAATTAAATTCTTTAATTATAGAATTCTAGATTTAATGTATATACATCTACAGTGCTTCAGGGATTGTTTGAGTGAGTACAATATAGTAAGTCTGCGACTCTTCATTGAGGTACT